>JAJEJO010004813.1:28742-61312 GCA_020662805.1 Glaucomys volans
CTCCCATAACCCAATCATTTTTCCTCCAAACCTTCTTGCATTGTCTCACACATGAGCTTTTGGGGGATACCTCATATTCAAATAGTAATAGCCCTGGCATCCTAAACTTTAGTCCATCTCCTTCATCCCCCACATTATAACTTGCTGTACAGCTTAGGGGGAAAATTGCCCAGTTGCTGTCTTGAGCAATAGTCCTGCCTCAGAGCTCCCGGCTCTGTTTACATGTGGAGCTGGATATTTATGTGTGGAGCTGAAATTCAGCAGCCAAGTGACTGTGTGTGTCCCTTTAGAACAGTGAGTCCTGCCCCTCAGTGGATTCTGAACATTTGCCTTAGGAAAGCCTCAGTGCTCAGAGCTGAGATAAACTGCTAACATGGAAGAAATGATCCCTGGCCAGAGATCATGGGAGGAAGAGCTCTTCTGAAACTACCTTCAGCAGACAGCCCGCCTGCTGGGGGCTGCAATGTCGCCAGGTCTAGATGCACAGTGAGAACCACCTTTGTACTTTGTTCATTCATTTTACCTGAAACAGAGTCTGAACGTGGCTCCTGGGAAGGTGTTGTCATGACCTGTGAGTGCTGCTTGTACTTTCCTGCTCAGGCAATGAAGACAGGACCATGGTGCCAGAAAGCCCACCAGCCCCCCTACACACACCAGCCCCATGTCCCTGGCTCCAGGCCTGCCACAGAGTAGGTGGTTACTGAAGGTTGGATTTTCAATCTTCCATAGTCAACAACTTCTATTTCTGTCATGGTTACTGATACATCTTCCATAGTCAACAACTTCTATTTCTGTCATGGTTACTCTGGGTGCCTCATCTATATACCCTCAGCTTTCCTCTCATATAAGAGTCATCCAGTTGCTAAATTCAGAGTCTAATTAGAATGGTCCTTTTTTTGTTTTTGTTTTTTGTAGTGGTACTAGGGATTGAACCCAGGAGCACTCTACCACCAGCCACCTCCCCAGCCCCTTTTAATTTTTTATTTTCAGACAGGGTCTCATCAAGTTGCCCAAGCTAGCCTCAAACTTCCCGCCTCAGCCTCCTGAGCAGCTGGGATTACAGGCATGTGCCACCCATAGTAGATATTCTTGTTATTCTTGTGCATTGGCCCAGAGTCATTCCCCTGAAAATCAAGGATTGGTTAGAGTTGGAAGCCTTCCTAAGGACCAGAAATTGGGCTGGGGATATAGCTCAGTTGGTAGAGTGCTAGAGTGCTTGCCTGTCAAGCACAAGGCTCTGGGTTCAATCCCTAGCACTGCAAAAAAAAAAAAAAAAAAAGAAGAACCAGAAATCTATTCCCTGCCTGTGTAAGAAGAATGTCCCATTACAGTGAACAAGCAATGAACAAGCAATGGACAAAAAGAGAAATGGTGTGTGCTGCTGGGAGCATTATTCAGCCCTATCTGTGACAGCCACCAAAGGCAAGAATAATGAAGAAAAGAGATATGGTGTAGACAGGTTGATGGGAAATGTCTACAGGGGACAGCTCCTACAGTACCTTAACTCCCACCCTACTCTGCCTTGATCCTGGGATCTCACTACACTCATCGAATCACTGAACACAAGTTAATCCTATTGCCAGGAGTCTAAGAAAAATAAATTGGAAGTTATTCTTTTCCAAGTTATGACTTCTCTAAGTTATGACTTCTTCCAGTCCTTATGAAAGAGTTATTTTATAATACTCTTCATAGTGATGGAAGATTTTCTTGTCAGTATCCATTATTCATTCAACAAGAATGCATTGAGAAAAGCACATTGTATGCATAAATGAAAATGTCTCAATCTGTATAGTTAATATGTATTAATACTTAATTCTTTCTTTTTTTAAAAAAAAAAAAAGAACGTTTCCTGGGTGCAATGGTGCACACCTATAATCTCAGTGACTCAGGAGGCTGAAGCAGGAAGATTGCAAGCTTGAGGACCACCTTTGCAACTTGAGACCCTATCTCAAAATAAAAAATAAAAAGGGCTGGTTGGGGCCGGAGTTATGGCTCAGTGGTAGAGTGCTTGCTTGGCATGTGCAAAACCCTGGATTCGATACTCAGCACCACATATAAATATATAAAATAAAAGATGCATTGACAACTAAAAATATTTTTGAAAAGGTGGGGATGCTGGGAATGTAGGTCAGTGGTAGAACAGAGCACACCTGGGTTCCATCCCCAGTACCACACACACAAAAAGAAAGAGAGAGAGGGATGGGGGAGAAAGAGAGAAAGAAAGAAAAAGAGAGAGAGAGAGAGAAGAAAGGAAGGAAGGAAGGAAGGAAGGAAGGAAGGAAGGAGAGAAAGAGAAGGAAGGAAGAAAAGAAAGAAAGAAAGAAAGAAAGAAAGAAAGAAAGAAAGAAAGAAAGCAAGCCAGCCAGCCATGGTTTGGTTGTCCCTTTGTCATGCTCAGAGTTCTCAAACCATTTTCTAATCACTCCCCTAGAGAAGCATGCACAAATCCATGAAAACACTGAAAATGGTAGAGTGTTTCACCTTAGTGTCTTTCCAATACATTTAATTTTCACAAAATAGCACATCTTTCCCTAGTTATAAAGGTAACATTTGCCAGCTTACTACAAAAAAGAAAAAGAAGAAAAACCAGATATTTTTTCTGAATATCTGAATGTTCTTCAAAAAGTGAGAAACATCCTACCATTCAAAGCTGAACTACCATTATTTGATCTTTTTAAAATGGAATCACATTATACACACTATTTCTATTCTTTTTTTGTTAATGTCATGGATGTCACTCTTTTAAAACAGATCTATGCACTCATTTTAAATGGCTATGAAAAGTACCACAACTTATTTAACCAATCTCTTATTTAGGACATAAAAGTTGCTTATAATTTCTTTCCTGGGATAAACAATCTCATGCATACAACTTTGTCATATTGTTATCATAGTATATTCAGAGCATTTTTTACAAACATTTATTAAATGCTATTCTTTGGACTTCAAGTTCACAATCCAATATTAATTGAGACCCCAGTCTCTCTGTGCAGAGGAGAGCAAAGAGAGTGTAGACAAGACCATCTAGGTCTCAGACTTGTCTCCGAGAAGACTCAAAGTAGAATGCTCAAGAAACCGGCAGGGCTAGGTCTTACTTGCCTCTGCCATCTGTTATCCTTACCATGATGTGGCTGTCACAATCACTGAGTTCCTTTCCTCATTGATGAAATGGAATTAATAGGCTAGGATTGTAGCTCAGTGGCAGAGCACTTGCCTACAATGTCTGCAAAGCCCTGGGTTCAATTTCCAGCACCACAAGTAAATAAACAAAATGGAAATAATTATATTGCCTGCCACTTAGAGGCATTTACAGAGATCGCACAGCATAATGTACATTAAGTACTTAGCACAGCACTTGGTTGCCAATTAGGGCTCAGTAAAGGGGTAGCTACTATCCTCTTAGAGAATCCTTAAAGTCCCAGTCAAAGATCTTGTAGTGAACAAGGAACATGGTTGATTTCTAAATTTTGTGGAAAGATGTCCTTACCAGGGACATAATTTAACTCAGAGTATGATAACATTCATAAAAGAAAATGGTCCTGCATGGGGGGTTGTAGGAGGAGCCCCTGGCACTTGGCTGGCAGCTGTGAATGCATGGAGTGTGTAAGGGAGACCTACACTCACACAGGCCTGACAGGAACACCTGCAGGAAGGAGCTTTCCACGGGTAGCGGGCCAGAAGGGCAAAGGCCACTTTCTCATAATTAGCGTCACTGTTGCCAGGGAAACCTTAGGGGGGCCAGATTGGACACTAAGCAAAGGGGTTAGTGAAAACATGATTGGTCAAGATACAATCCCTACTTAGCATATCTATGTGTTACATGATTGGACACAATTACAAACCCTGATTAACATAAGGGCAAACAGGTAATAAATCTTAATTGACTATTTAAGAACAAAACATTCCCACAATAAACGAGTCAGTAGGCTCATCTACTTTTCACCCAACTCCCGATGCCTGTGTCCTTGGCATGGTGCCGTTAACCCCCTTGTCTGAGTGAAGCCAAGGCAGACTTACTTCAGGGTTCAGCACTTGGATGTCATCACTGGCACTTGTAAAATCCTCAAGTGCTTCATTACAAATAAGCACTAAGAAAGTACATGGAAATATTATTTTACTCTTTGTTAAAATAAGAAAAAACTTTCATAGAAAGATCTTAGAAACAGTTTTTCTTATTTCTACTCTATTTCATTTCCCGTCTCTTCCCATGAAGGGTGAGTGTCCAAGATTTCTCAGAATCACCCTGTAAAACAGGTGTTATGTCCACTTTACAGACAAGACAACCAAAAGCCAGGGCAAGTAAAATATATTGGCCATATCTAGGAAGTAGGCCACCCAGGATGAAAGCTTTTCTCTGCTTCTGAAGTCCAGGTGCTACCAAGTTAAACTGAACTGTATGTGCATCCCCTAGGATGCCTAATATTGATTTAGGTTCCAGAGGGACCCTAAGATCTGCACATTCCCAAATACCCAGGTAATTGAGATCCAAGAAGGCACTTAGAAAAACAATTAGAAGCCAGGTATGGAAGCTCAGGCCTGTAAGCCCAGCAATTTGGGAGGCTGAGATAGGAGGATTGCAGGTTCAAAGCCAGCATCAGCAACTTAGTGAGGCCCTAGGCAACTTAGTAAGATCCTGTCTCAAAATAAAAAATAAAATGGAGTAGGGATGTGACTTAGTGGTAAAGTACCAGTGGGTTTTTATTCAATCCCTTGTATGAAAAAAGAAAAGAAAAATAATTGTCAAAACATTGTCCTTGACCATACAGCATTTATAAAGCCCAGTTTCTGAAACAGGATTCCCTAAAGTCACAGGATTTGCCTCTGGTTATCACCAAGGTAGCCTTCTGGAAACTTTCATGCACCTCAAGATGAAACTTTTCGCTTATTTTGGACAGTTGCTAACATACAAAATACATCCCAGGCCAGGGTTGGGAAACACCTGGTTTCTGGAAAATTCTGCTGTGAATGTTGAAGTTTTTATTATCACCCCAGGATAGAGCCAACTCCATGGCGCTGACCTTTCCTTCTCTGAAATCCTAATCATCTATTCCCCAGGCCAGCTGATCTTATTTTCTACTGTGGCAGTTAGCCTTCCTACCTCACCACAGGTTTCTAATGCTTTAAGTCAGTGTGAGTGAACTGGCAAATTGGCAAGATTTGTGATATTGTCTTGAGGAGGCAGTGTAGGGTAAAGCAGTTGTTTTCAAATGTTTAGCTGCAGTGATGCAACATGGATAAGGGCAAAGGGAAAGGCCTGGAAGGGTGGGGTTCTGAGCCCCTGGTTGGAGCAGATGTACCCAAGTCTGTTTTGCATTCAGAATTGGGATTCCCAAAAGATTCACTTGAACAAGTTTTTGTGTGGGGACAAGGAGACACAACCTGAAAACCAATGGGGCATGAACACCAATCTATGTCAGAAGAGCTAGATTCTGATCCCAGCTCTTCAGCTAACTAACTGGGTGACTTTGGGCAAATTGCTTCATCTCCCTGAGTCTCAGGACACTTAACTTGCAAAAACCAGGTTGAAATAGTTGATGCCTGTTTTAGAAGGCTAGGACCACCATAACAAAATGCCACGAAGGGAGTGACTTGAACAGAAGAAATTTATTTTCTCACAGTTCTGGAGGCTGGAAGTCCAAGAGCAAGGTATGGCAGGGTTGAATTCTCCTGAGGCCTCTCCTTGGCTTGCAGGTGGCCGTCCTCTTGCTATGTCCTCACATGGCCTTTTCTCTGTGTTCACACACCCCAGGTGTCTCTTCCTTTTCCTATGCAGTCACCAATCCTACAGGATCAGGGTCCCACCTTAAAACCTCATTTAACTTTATTTACTTCCTTCAAGGCCCTGCTTCTAAATACAGTCACATTGAAGTCAGGATTCCAACATGTGAATTTGGGGGGACATAATTTAGTCCAATAAGGGGTAAAGGGGCAAAATGGAAACCAAAAACAAGGAAGAGAGAAGTTCAGGAAATGTCTCCCAAAGAAGCAAATTGGGATGGGATGTGAAACTTTGAGCAGGTGTTGTCCTGTTAGAAATCTGGAGGAAGGGCATTTCCCACAGGAGGAGCAAAGGCCCAGAGCTGCACCCAGCCTGTTCACAGTCAGAGGCCAGAACACAGACTGAGGGGCTGGCAGAGAGAGAGAAGGCCACAGGAGGCCTCATGGGCTATGCAAAGCAACCAGATGTATTTAGTAATAATGTGCCTCTTCTAAAACATTTCAATAAAGAATTAGCTGTGTACTTCTGCATTTTAGAAAGTCCTAAAAATTCTGCAGTTCAGGCTGTCTCTGACTCTCCACTACCACCAAATCTGTGACTCACCAACATTCACTAGTTGGTGATGGGTAACTCAACTACTAAATGCTTTAATTCTTGGTTACTTCTCTGGTAGGAGGTAAGCCTCACTAGATCTTCATTATAAAGTGCCTTCTGGAATCTGCGGTCCACTTTCCTTTGGCCTGGAGAAGACACATACATCATACCTGAGTGCCATGTTCCATCACAACAGACTCCTACATGGGTGATTAGGATAAGGACTGTTAAATGTGTGGTAATAAAGGCACGTAAAGCCTTAAGATCCAGAGCTCCCTTCCTACTAAGACTCATTCAAAGCCAGAGGTCTGTGTACTAAGGAACAAAAGCCTCACAGCTTCCTGGAGGAAAGAATGAGCTTCTGTTTTAAAGAGCTGTGCCTTGCTGAAGCTTATGGAGTAGTTAGAAAGGAGAAAGGGAAACATCAGTTGGGTTTTTACAAGTAATTATTAGTAATCTGCTTATTAATTGTGCTAATTCTAGTGCTTTCTGAGAAACTTTCAAAAGGTAGTCCTTTTCCTATTATAAATTCTATGCTTACAGAGGACAGGCATTAAATAAAGCAACTAGATGCGCAAATACAGAAATGTCCACATACACTGTCAAGATAATATAATTAAAAATAAAATCTCTCCCCAATCTAGGAAAAAAAAAACTCTCCATAAAGGTAGAAGACAAAAAAAAAATATGATTTTATTATTGAATAAAAATTCAACCAGGTTGGGCAGTGCACACCTGAAATCCCAGTGACTTGGGAGGCTAATGCAGCAGGACCAAAAGTTTTGAAGCCAGCTTGGTAACTTAGAGAGACCTTGAGCAACTTAGACTTTGTCTCAAAATAAAAAAATCAGCTGAGCATGGTGGTACATGCCTGTAATCCCAGTGAATGGGGAGGCTGAGGCAGGAGGATCACAAGTTCAAGGTCATCCTCAGCATTTTAGGGAGACCCTATGCAATTCAGTGAGACCCTCTCTCAAAATGAAAAATAAAAAGGGTTGGGGATATGGCTCAGTGGTAAAGCACCCCTGGCTTTAATCTCCCATACCCAAAAGATGCCACTGGGAAACTGGGAAGATTTTCCACTGGGAAATAGGAGTACTAGCTCCCTTGCAGTTTACAATTGAAAGAGATGGCTCACAGTTCCTTCAGAAAGACATTCCTGGGGTTGGGGATGTAGCTTAGTGGTAGAGTGCTTGCCTAATAAATGTGATGCCCTGGGTTCAATCCCCAGCACTGCAAAAAAAGAAAGACAGACATTCCTGGATCAAAAAACCGGCAAGAGTCTAAATGAGTTTCTTAAAAGATTCATGTTTCTTTTTCTTTTTTTTTTTTTTTTCTGTCAAAGTGATTTTGTTTTCTTTTTTTTTCCCCATATTTTATTGGTGCATTACAACTATACATAATGGTGGGATTTATTATTACATATTTGTGTATGCACATGATAAAAAAGTATAATTTGATCAATTGCATTTCTCTTTTCCCTCCCCTCTTCGCTCCCCTGAATCCTTTTCTCCACTTTACTAATTTCTCTTCAATTTCCATGAGATCCCCACCACCACTTTCTTTTCCTTTTTCCTCTCTAGCTTCCATGTATGAGAGAAAACATGTGACTCCTGACTTTCTGAGTTTGGCTTATTTTGGTTAACATAATGTTTTCAAATTTCATCTACTTTCCTGCAAATAATATAACTTCATTCTTCTTTATGAATGAATAAATCTCCATTGAAGATTTATACTTATTTCTAAGAAATAACTTGCAAGTTTTCTAAAGTAAATGTTGTAAGAAAAGGAAGGTAACTCTCTTCTCTTACTTTTTAAAAAAATTTTTGTTGTAGATAGACAAAATACCTTTATTTTATTTATTTATGTGGTACTGAGGATTGAACCCAGTGCCTCATGCACACAAGGCAAGTATTCTACCACTTTGCTACAGCCCCAGCCCTTTCTTCCCTTACTTTCAACAAGGGAGAATTAAGCCTCTTATTTTAAATTTTTATTTGTCTTTGCAACATCAAGGTAAAAATTCTTCTCAAAAAGATAATAATCAAACAAATGACAGCCATAGTTAACATATCATGGTCTTGCTATGTGTGCTGACTTATGCAATGCTCACAGCAGCTCTATGCAGGGGGTGGGACATATGCACATTTTACACATGAAGAAACTGGGCCAAGTAGCATGCCCAAGGACACAGAGCTGGTAAGCCATCAAGTTGAGCCACACCCAATCTGGCTCCACTGTCCTGTCTCTGAACCATTGGGTCATCCTGTTACAGGGAAAAATAAATACGTGATTTGTTGGTTTATATATATATAAATTAAATAGTATGTATATTTATATATATATGTGTGTGTGTATTGTATATATATTACATATAGTTTTATATATATATATAAAATTATCTAGAATGAGGGAGTGCTACCTAAACCAGTCTGAATTAAAAAAAAAAATACTGCCAACATTTATTGCACTCTTTCTATGTGTCAGGTTTGCACACTAAGTCACAAACATAAGCATCATTTCAATCAGTCTTCAGAAAAGCCTTGGGAAGGGGGTGCCCCCATGTTTTGAATGGGGAAATTGAAATACAGATTTAAAAAAAAAAAAAAAAAAAAAAAAAAAAAACTTCTCTGCAGTTACCCAGCCAATAAGTGGTGAAGTTAGGGTTTTAAGTGAGAATGACTCCAAGTAGCCACACTTAACTACTAAACTGTGTAAGGCATATTATCAAAGAGACTAATTGACTTTCAAGATGGTGTTGAGGGCTGGGGTTGTAGCTCAGTGATAGAGCACTTGCCTAGCATGTATGAGGCACTGGGTTCAATCCTCAGCACCACACAAAAATAAACAAATAAAATAAAGGTATTGTGTCCATCTACAACTAAAAATATACATACTTTTTAAAAAGATGGTGTTGGGAAAAGGGAAGACAGCTGGTGGACAGACATCAACGCAGTTCAGTCAGGAAGAGAGGGAGGGACAGAATCCAGAAAGCCAAATGATACAATGGTCATTCACTGGCCATTCTACCAAAAGCCTGACCCGCCCCTATCAAGCCTTTTTCTCATTCAATAGTGCCTGGTCCCTCAGTTATCCACTCCATGGAAGCTCCAGACCCTAATTGGATAGGTCAGATAGGAATATTCAGCAGAAACCAGCCACAGGAGACCTTTCAACATCAGTAAACACATAGAAAATTCAGCATAGTAGCACTTAGATAGTCTGGACAATGCAGCCATTATAAATGCTGCTTTCATGAGCAGTGATTCAAATGACAGCTTCAAAAAGGATTTGCAAAGAGCCCCTTGGAAATGGAACATGGGCAACTGAGAGCCCATGACATGTTACAAGGTCAAACTCCACTGAACAAAGATCCAAAGCAGCACTGAATGACTTATTTATTCAGTCCTGCTCTGTACAAACCTGAGAGAAAGTGACATCTTTTAAATTGCCTCCCCTGATAGGCAATATCCATGGTGCATGGAAAATGTTAGCAAAGTTCTGAAAGGAGCAGAATACTTTGCAAGGCAGTGGTTACAGGACAGCCCACTGAGACTTCCACCCAGTTCTGCAAACTGCCCTGATGTCTCACAGTTTTAAGACAAAAAGAGGAATGGCCACATCTGGAGAGGAAAATCCTGCCTTTTATTCCCTTTCACCCACCTGCACAAATCTGTTTGAAGAGCTAGCCTTTGCCAAACCTTCAGGTGGAAACCTTTCTACTGCGCATGCCATCTATAATGGTAATGGCATTCTAATTTTACTTTCCCAGCAAAGAATCTTCCTGATATTACATGGGGAGTGTTTATATTCTGAGCACCACTGGAACTAATATTCTGATATCTTTTTAGCCTAACCGTCTGCAGAACTCTCACATTCTTGTTGCATGGTGGTGTCAGGCACTAGGAAGAAAAAACACCCAGTGGTAGCAGTGTCTAAGTAACTCAAACTCAAGCAAACATTCCCAGCAAGCCTGACAATGAGCAGTCTGCTCTCAGGGGCAGGCCAGGGCCAGTGCATGGGTGAGGTAAGCTAGGTGCCTACTCTGCAAAATTTAAGAAGGCACTCACCCTGCACCTGCATGACCCTATAAGTAACCCTCCTTAAACTTGGAGCCCCGTGGCGTCTTGCCTGCTTCACCCTAGTCAAGTCTCTGCTCTCTGGCTTCATGCTCTCATCTTTCTATTTGCTCCTCAGCTCCCTGTCCACCTCTGATACAATGGATGGGGAATATAGTCCCAGTGTTAAGAATTATCAACAAAGAAAGCTTTGGGAAGAAAAAGTTGATCAATCAATGTTGAGATTATAGTGAGGGATCCAATGAGAGATTTGGTCAAATGGAGGGCACAGGCAACCAAAGACCAGAGCAAATCCAAGAAGGGTTACTGATAAATGACCTTCCCTGGTCAGGTATTGGGGTTGGGGGAAGGACTCTTGTGAGATTGGACACAGATGCTCCATTCCTACAAGAGGGCTCAGGATCTTCCCAAGGAGGCATCTACTCAGCAGGAAAATCCCTTTTCCTCCCAGGTATGGGCACCACTGCTCCAGGGACAGTGAAGCTCCCATCCCACAGCCACTGCTCCCATCCCAGCCCACTGAGACTGGTCTCACCCTGTCTGGGGTGCATCATTAGACACAAATACCTCCTTCCTGGCAATCTCATACTCCTCCCTCACTGTGTGATGTCATAAAGCCAATCCAGGCAGCTTAGAGCTGGAGAAAGAGAAACAGGGAGTCTCTGTTTCATGGATGCCAACAAACTACTCACACCAAAGCAGGGGTTACTATCATGAAATTAGGAGTATATGAACCTCAAGAAAATTAGGACTACCTTCTTACCCACCTGTCCTCTCCTCACACACATACATATCCCTGAGCACTTCCATAAGCATCATTGCCTAGCAACTGTTCAATATCCATTTCAAATTCTCTTTCATATGTTAATGACCCCCTCCCAGTCTTCCCTCTTCCCCATCCTTAGCTAGCACCTTTCATGATCTTTCTGGAAAACCCAGACATTCAGATATGTGGGGTTTAAGTAGAAAAATACTCAAAGTGAAGAATGCCAGAATGGAGGAGTCACAAATCTGACTTTGGCTTCCATCTGACCAGAGCATTTCCGGGAGAGCAGAACTGACTGCTCAAGACTGAGAACTACCTATTGCTCTGTGTAAAAATCCATGAATTGCTTGTGTTGCTTTTAATATTGTCTGAAGAAAGCATTCCCTTCCATAGGGCCTCTGCCAGCATGACTCAATTTCAGAGAATCATTATAGACCAATCATCATTATGACATGATCAGATTTCAATTATCCCCTGTGCAGTCAGGGAACATTAAAGTAACTGTGAGTCCTCCTGCTGAGACAAATTCGTTAAGATCATAATGTGCGTAAGATATTTTAAAGTGTGATGGAAAACAAGGGCAGAAATATTGAAAACAGAATCTTTCAGAGTTTTCTCTAACACACATTCAGAAACCATAATTTTATCTTGTATTTCAAAGTGCTCTATGATACAAAACCAGACAGCCTATTTCTTTTCAGTCCAAATCTGCCACACCATGGCCAGCTAGGTGCATTTAACCATCCTCAAAATATATAATATATAAAGTAGCCTATAAGCTCTGATCAGCCTTGGCAAAGTCCATGAAAATCATCCAAGAATAGGTATGATCTAGTCATGAGGATACAGACACAGTCCCTAATGTCTTGGGGGTTAAAAAAACGAAAAAGGGGAAGCACAAGGCCCTGGGTTCAATCCCCAGCACCGCAAAAAACAAAAACAAAAACAAAACAAAAAAAAGGAAAATTCACATTCCCTGAGAATTTGTTCTAAAGAAAAAAATTAAAAGGATAAATATATCTTGATATTGCAAAGATGTGTATTATTTATAGTAATGAAGCAATCAAAACCTACATCTATCTGACAAAGGTAAGAATTGAGAATGGAATATTGAACATGGAATGGAAAGGAATGATAAATATGAATCCATCCTTATTATACAGCCATTAGAAATTGATGCTAATGATGTAGGCAGTGGAAGCGTACAAAATTTTATTTTAAATATAATATTAAAATGTTAAAAATGCAATCTATAGGGACTGGGGTATCGCTCAGTGGTAGCGTGCTTCCCTCGTGTGCACAAGGCCCTAGATTCAATCCCCAGCACCACACACACACACACACACTCACACACACACACAAAACATTATCTGTACTATGATTCCAACTATATAATATAAGTGCACTTTTACATAAGGAATAGAAATAAATATGGGAAGAGAACAGTTGATGTATCAAGGTGATTGGACTTGTGGGTGATTTTGTTGTTGTTGTTGTTGTTGTTGTTGTTGTTGTTGTTGTTGTTTGGTACCAAGGATTGAACCCAGGGGTATTTTACCACTGAGCCACCTTCCCAGTCCTTTTTATTTTTATTTTTGGACAGGGCCTCACTAAGTTGCTAAGGCTGGCCGAGAACTTATGATCCTATTGCCTCAGTCCCCCAAGTTGCTGGAGTGCTCCACTCTGCCCAGGAAATGATTACCGTGATCTCCTGATAATCATTTATTTTATAGCTGTTGTAAATGTTGGGTACAAAATAAATAAAACTTGGGCTGGGCATGGTGACACACACCTGTAATTCCAGGGATATGGGAGGCTCACAAGTTCAAGGCCAGCCTCAGAAGGCAAATTGGTGAGACCCTGTCTCAAAAAAAAAAATATTAAAATTAAAAAGAATTGGGGCTATAACTCAATGGTTAAGTACCCTTGGGTTCAGTCCCAAGTACTAAAAATAAATACATACATACAGAACTTGGACATAAAAGAAAAACACTCGCTTAAGACACCTTCCATATTAGGAGAATCATGATGCTTCAGATCATTCTACATTCTTTGCTCTTTCAAAGCAACCGTACTTTTGACCTAATAGAGGGAATATGTGGGTTTTAGGGAAGATTCCTTATTGGAAAGACTGTGCATTGTGTTCATGGAACAGTATTCTCAAACTTAAGGCTCTTTGGTATCAAATCTAAAGTGCATTGAACCATTTGTTAGTGTCATTTTTCCATGAAGAATATTGTACACAAAAATCTTGCTGACAGAATGGTACATTTTTTTTCTCTCCTTCTAATCCTTTCTCTCTCTTCTCTCCACTTTCTGCAGTTCTGCTAAGCCAATATTCTCTAGAATGAGCACAAAACAAATCAAATAACAGCTAAACAAATCGAATAACAGCTTTTGTACATCAACATCAAGAAGGAAGACGCTTGGGAGAGATCAGAGTCCAGTGATGAATATGAACAAGAGTGAAACATCCACTCGTCAAAGCACCTTCTAAATCTAGATCTGCAGAGATGGGAGTGATTTTCTGGAGAGAGACGTGATCATGGATTAAACACCAGCTCATTGGAAACTGTCATTGGATAAGATCAGATACCATTCATGAAAAATCATATTCAGGAAATATTTTAAGGAGGAGGAATATAAACGTGCTAGAATTAACATGTAAAATATGTATGACTGAGGTTTGTAAACTGTCCTTTTTTAATCAAACTGAAAACAAAAAGCTTTAATCTTTCAATACCGTAAAAAAGGGCAGTTAGTTCTAGATTATTCCTATATCAATAGTCACGAGGCTGATCAAGTGTCATTTGTTGAGGAAGCATCTTAGGAAACGCCTCTGACCTTCGGATCTCCATCTCTACTTTTCCTTTATTTCACTGTGTGATTAGTTACAACCACTCAGTTACTAAGAGATTTAATGCTTCAAACTTTTTACGGCATCCGTGTTCAGTTTAATCTGTCTGTACAAGTTTTAACCAAGAAAGTGTCTCTGACATATACTCTTACTCAGTCGAGCTGTATATTACGGAAGTACAACTTTACATCATAGTTTCCCAAGCAACATAGATTTCCATGTCTTTCAGGAAACAGCATCAAGGAACTCTGGAAAACATAGAAAGCTCATTTTCACCTTAGATGCTCACATGTAATATATAGGCTGCTATCAAATAAACACTTTTTTCTAATTCTCCCTAGTATATACATAGGAATTTAATATACTTTATAAATAGATATCTAAAATATCCAATTTTTTTCCTATTTCTTTGCCATACGTGTCATCAGAAATCCATATCCTTTATTTCCCTTACTGACAGGTATTCATTTTTTTAATTATTTCATTAACCTATTTCTAAATGATAGTAAGTGGTACTAACAAAATAAATAATAATTTAATAGCCTTAGAAATAAATGACTATATACTTACACAGGTCAAAGAAACTTGGTAGGAATAAGTTACCTTTTTATTAATGCTGGCTTCAAAAATCCTCAAATTTTCTTTAGTTGACTAGGATTGGAAGTGGTTACAGCTAACCAGCTGTCTTCAACAACATTTTGATCCCAGGTTTCCCCCATCATAACATATTGCCCTCATAACATATCCTGTCACTAGCCTACAACAGAGAAATATTTAATATTGGAATAGTCAATTACCTGAGAAAGAACACAAGCTCAAATGTACATGCAGGGTTATTCAGTGGAAGCCAACCCATGTTCTATACCTGAGCAGAAGACCCAGATGTATAGAATGCCTTCATTCATGGACTCAGAACTAAGATCCATTAGCATGTATCGCTAGAACATCTTATGTGGATCAGGATTGACCTCTCTTATCCTCTCTCTAGGACCACATTCATATTTTAGCCAAATGTTTCCGGTACTGATCATCTTTTCACCACAAACAGGATAATCTCTCAAATGGCTAAAAGTATATTATAGGTATGCTGAAGTAGGTAAAACCCAACTCACAGAGCTGTGGTTTTTCTAAAGAACCAAATTAAGGGAACCCTAGTGTCAGTAACTACAGTATTAGTCATTCTGGGGGTTATTTGTTGCTTTCGGTATTAGCTGTTGCATTCAGAACAACTTACTAAATTTAATTACACACAACTTTTCAAGAATTCATCTTTTATTTAAGGGGAGGTATCTCTCTAAATATACTAGAAGCAGAAGGTATTAGCCTTCTCTAATCTATGTAAATTACAGATCTCATCAGGAGTCCTACATCACTAATAGTGGTGTTAATAAAAATGGAAAAAGTACTTCCTATCCACATGCAAATGTTTTTTAAAAAATCTTTGCCATAAAACCTAAGTGTAATTTAGCATAACAGTTGCTGTGAAGATGGGTCATTGATGATGTACCATTTGTACATAAATAATACACATGTAAATCACTAAATGTTAAATAAGTATACGAAGTATGTTTTTATCTTTTTAAAAGAAAAGTGACTCCCTTTCTCATTCTGTTCTGTTGTATTATGTCCAAAAGTTGTGTGTAATTTTTTTAAGGTCCAGGAAATGTAAAGAAATTTGTTGGAATACCTGAATTTCTGTAAAAAATAAAAATAAAAATAAGATTTTGTTACTTAAAGGAAAGCCTGGTGATGTGGTACACATTTGATGCATTAAGTTTCTATCTTTGCCCAGTGTGACCTAATGGTTTGATTCATATAACTATCTTCAGAAAATCTCCTTGTTGCTACATTCCATAATATTTGCCAACAACAGACATTTAATTTATTAGTGAGGCAAGACCCTCAATGTAGAGGGCATGCCCAACATTTCCAAAGCCTCTTCCAGCCAAATATAGACATGCCTCCAGCCAATTCTTCATACACTCAGTGGAATGAAATTGAAAACTAAGTAAATAGCTGGACTGCTCAAGCAAAATTTGACCTGAAATATCCACTTGCTCAGTCTCCATGCCACAAATTGAAAACAGCCACTTGTTCCTCAGACATAAACAACCCTTTTGCAATAATTCATACTGGGTATGAATTTCAATCCCAAATGCTTTGTTTACTGTAAATCTAAACTTCTCAGCATCTTCATCTGTAAAATGGGTATAAATAATAGTACCCAGTCACATAGCATTATTGTGCTTGACAGGAGATATTCAATGAATGCTAATTCCTAATCCCTTCCTACCCATAGAAGACATTGAAGGAAGAAACAAAGCTTCTTCTCTCAAAATGCTGAAGATAATTACAGAGACATTTATGAATAGGGATTAAAAACTCAAATGCATACAGAGACCAGGTAGATAAGTAAAGCCAGCTGGACTGAGATAATAGGAAGGAGTAGAACCATGGAGTTCTGAAGAACCTAGGCCCTTGTCTAAAGGGAGCAAATAGCCAACACTAAGTTCTAATCATTCAACAAATATGTACTGATCCTACTATGTACAGCCAAGAGCTACTTTATACCATGAGAGGATAGTTGTGCACAGACTCAGTTCCTGCTCACGTTGCTTTTAAATTGTGGTAGGGAATTCAGACAACAAACGGGCTAATGTCAGCTAAAAGTAGGTCCCCAGAGAGAAGTATAATGTTATAAAGAAATGGGGAGACTGGATAGGGAAGGCCTCTATGAGAAGGTAGCATTTAAAGTGAAATCCCAATGGTAAAAAGGAGTCAGTCATGTGGTAAAAAAAAAAATAGTAGGAAAATGTATGCCAGACAGGAAGCCACTGTTGTAAAGGTACTGAGGCAGGACTGAACTCAGTATGCTTGAGGCAAGATGGCAGGAAGACAGCAATGTGATCTGAGCTGGGAAGGAGCTCTGGGCTTTGTAGGCCAGGATAATTTTTATCATTACTATTATTACTTTTTTAAGTGTGAGGATAAGTCATCGGAAGATCTTTTTTAAAATATTTTTTAGTTGTCAATGGATCTTTTATTTCATTTATTTATATGCAGTGCTGAGGACTGAACCCAGGGCTTCACACATGCTAGGCAAGCTCTCTACTACTATGTCACGACCCCAGCCCTCGTTGGAAGATCTTAAGCAGGAGTTGGGCACAGTGGCACCGCCTATAATCTCAGCAACTCAGAAGACTGACACAAGAGGATACCAATTTCTAGGTCAACTTGGGTAATTTAGTGAAACCCTGTCTCAAAATAAAAAAATAAAAAGGGTTGGAGTTGTAGCTCAGTGATAAAGTGCCCCTGGGTTCAATCCCCAGTAAGTTTTAAAAAGTTAAAAAAAAATAAAGATGAGGGAACTAGCTCAGTGGTAGAACACTTGCCTAGCATGTATGAGGCCCTGAAATCAATCCCCGATATCACCAAAAATTTAATCTTTTCATTTAGGGACCTAGAGAATGGAAGTTACATCATTGAGGGCATGCCCTCAAAGGGGAATTTGGGATTCCTGTCTCTACCCAGCTTCCCTCTCCTCTCCATTTTCCAGCCTCCATTAGGTGAGCAGTGTCACAGTGCTAAGTAACCATGGAATAAAACCTTTGAAACCACAAGTCGTTCTTTCCTTCTTTTAGTTGATTATCTCAGATATTTTGTCACAATGATAGGAAGATAGGAAATTAACACTGGTGCAGAACATTACTATGCAGGGCTCTCAGGACCAACACCTGAGATGGGAAAAGGGCGGGAGTAAGAGACGTAGAAGGGGAATCTGAGCATGAGCAGTCTCAGGGAAGACCTTAGGCCTCTGCTGACCCCACAGGCAGCACCAAAGCTGGGGTGGCCTTTCAGGGTTGTCCTGCACTGCGGTGAGGGGTGCATCCAGTACACATTAGCATCACCCAGTCACTATACATGGGCTGCTTACCCCCAGCAAGAGGGTGTGACCTTGAGTGAGGCTCTTTTAAGCTGAAGGCAATTTCCAGCAAGGGCAGAGGCTGTGAGGTACAGACTCCCAGTCACTTAGATCCTGAAGAGGGCCCTGGGTGGCACAAAACAGCGTGCACTACAGGTACGTGTGTTTTGGAAGTTGATGGATTGAATGTGGTAGATGAGACAGAGCTCCTAACTTTTGGCTCTAGTGCATTGGCTGAGAAAAGAGAAACAGGTCTGAAAGATGAAAATCCAAAAGTTCCTTTTTGTGATGTTGGATGGGCAGACACAGTAAGTTTGAGATACTTATTAGAAATCCAATTCATTACTCCATGACATATAGGCAGCTGGATGTAGAAGTGTTGTGTTCTGGGTGTGGTGGCACCCACTTGTATTCCCACTTGTTCAGCAGGCTGAGGTCAGAGGATGAAGGTTTGAGGCCAACCTAGCAACTTAACAAGACCCTGTCTCCAATTAAAAAGAAAAATAAAAAAGTTGTAAAAGTCTGGGGTGGAGCTCAGTGTAGATCACTTGCTAGCATGCACAAGACTTGGGATTTGATTCCCAACACTGCCAAAAAAAAAAAAAAAAAAAAAAAGTGTTGCATTCTAGGAAAAAGTCCAGCCAAGAAACACACATTTAATAGTCACAGCAAATAGGTGGCTTTTTAAAGATTTGAGACTGAATGTAATCATTAAGGGAGAATATGCAAATAAATAGGGCCCCAGACCAAGTCCAGAACACTCTGACTTTCAAGGTGGAGTAGAAGACATGGGTCAACAAAGGAGACCAAAAAGGACCACAAAATGGGATGTCATGAAATACCAGAGTGGGGAAAGAAATTCAAGAAGTATAGTGATTATCCTATGCCGCGAAAAGTCAAGACAAAAGCAGAGAGGTGACTACTGGATTTGAAACTCTGTGGAGGTTACTTGTGACAAGAAGAGTCTTAAAGCAATAGTAGAAATAAAAGCAGCGAATTGGGAAAAAGAGTTGAGACTGAGGAGGTGAAGACAACTTTTATAAGTCAATTGTTGCAGTTCAAATCTGAGAGGTCATGCCTGCTGGATTTTCTAGTTGCTCTATAGATTTTCTGCCCCCTGTAGTGGGGACTGAATCCAGGGTCACTCTACCACTGAGCTACATCCCCAACCCTTTTTTTTTCCTTTGAGACAGGGTCTCACTTAGTTGCCCAGCCTGTCCTTGAACTTGCCAGCCTCCTGTTTTAGCCTCCTGAGTAGCTGAGATCACTGGCCTGTGCCACTTAGCCCAGCACCCCTTTTAGTCTAAAACACACAAGTCCACCAGTCAGTTCAGAAGGCTGCAATTTTAGGAGAATGTATACCTCCACTAAAATGGGAAACAAATTCAAGGGAGAACATAGTATGTGGAGAAAAACCCCATCTGGCACTATAGGTTTTATGTTTGATGATTATAGTGCCTCAACTTGCAAGTACTTAAAAAATGAGGAACTTTCAATATTCCTGAATTTGTTTTCTTGCACTCTGATCTAGAGTCCTTGGGCAATAAAAAGACTGTGTGTGCACGTGTGTGTGTGTGTGTGTGTGTGTGTGTGTGTGTTTCTGACAAGCTGTGTATAAGTTCTGGGTCTAAGCTCTAAGTTTAAAATAAAGCAATCTTCTTCTAAAATGACTGAAACCAGTGATAAATTAAAAAACAGGAAGAAAAAGCTTTAGAAAGCTCAAAGGAGGGTTTCCCAGTACAGTTAATGGTTCTTAATTCCAGCTACTCTGAAATTTAGATTTCATTCTGCAGGCTTTGGGAAACATGGAATGTTTTTGAACAAGGTGTAATCCAAGTGTGATTTTAAGAGGTTTATTTCTCTCTTGGTGAGCAGGATGGAGTCAAGCAAGATTAGATTAGAAACAAAGTCCATTTAGGAGACTCCTCCAGTAATGGAAGTGGAGACTAAAATGTGAAGACTGAGGTTGAGCTCGGTGGCGCATGCCTGTAATCCCAGGAGCTGGGGAAGCTAAAACAGGCAGATTGAGAGTTCAAAGCCAGCCTCAGCAATTTAGGGAGGCTCTAAGCAACTATCTCTAAATAAAATACATAAAAGGGCTGGGGATGTGGCTCAGTGGTTCAATCCACAGTAACAAAAAAAAAAAAAAAAAAAAAGGTGAAGACTGATTGGGTATGGGGGATTCTAGAGAGAACAAGGATGATGCTTATGTTTCCAGTCTACTTTATTAGGAGGCTGGTGGGCAGACATTTACTAGAATGATGAGAGAAAAGGGTGTTGGGTGGGCCGACATGATAAAAATGGTAGTAGTCAATATTAGGAAGCACCATACGGCCTACAAGTACTTTTCGTGTCCATTATCTTCCTTGCTGCCCCATCCTGCCCCACCAAAAACCTTGTGAGATTTTTTTTTCGAGTGGTGCTAGGGATTGAACCCAAGGCCTTGTGAATGGTAGGCGAGCACTCTACCAACTGAGCCACATCCCCAGCCCCCTGTGAGATATTTTTATGCCCTTTTTACAAATAAGGATCCGGCTCAGACTCTAGGAGCCAATAGGGTCACAGGGAATGGTCTTGACCCCAAATATTCTCACCCTTTGCTTTGACAATGACTATCAGATACATTTTGGCTCTTAGCATTCAATGTGAAAAGGAGCTGGCCCATGTTTTGCTTTCAGGAGTAATGTCTTCACACTTCAGTTTCTTGGCAGGATTAGCTAGTTTCCACTTTTTATTTTTTAATGGTCCCCTGCAAACTTCCGAGAAGAGGCTAATAATTTCACATATGGCAACTAGAGCAAAGATAATCAGTTTCTAAGTTTTCCATTTTGAAATAATTTAGCATCCAGGTGTAAACCTATGACCTCCTCTGAAATGAAATATTATTTCAGCTAGGGTTCTAGTTAAAGCATGCAATTCATCCTATGAAAATCAAAACTTGAGATAAGTAAATGAATTTACCTCACCTCTCACTACCTGCTAACTACCCTCTCAAAGAAAAACCTGAGAGTTACCTTCTAAGGGGTGAGATCTATTTCATTATCTCAACCACAAGTGAATAGGTCCAGGGGCTTAGATGTCAAAATAACCTGTAAATCAATCCTGATTTCACAAATTACTTTAGCACTGGATTTTTCTCTGGTGTTAACTGAAAGAAACTTCCCCTGAGGACTAAACTGGCAGCTATATTTGTGATTTCAAACTAAAGACCTACTCTTTCCTAAACCCAGCTGGTTTTAGAATAAGGGCATGATATTATTATGTTGCTGGTGTGAAATTTCCCAAGTCGACATGTTTACCTGAAATTTCACCTTCCTCCAAAGCAGGAATTCCTGAAATTTTAAAAGCAGCTTTCCTTACAAAAGCCTTTATAATCTACAGTTCTTCTGCTTAGGGAAATTTGAGAATATTCTTCTAGGTCATTAAAAGCCATTCTGAATTAAATATAGTTGCCTTTATCGTGTCAAAAATGATGAAGGCCCACCTTAGCAACTTAGTGAGACCTTGTGTCAAAATAAAAAAAGACAAAGGGTTCAATCCCCAGTACTGAAAAGAAAAAGAGTGGTTGGGGATGTAGGTCAGTGATAAAGAACCTCTGGGTTCAATCTCCCAGTACAAAAAAAAAAAAAAAAAAGACAAACATTCTTTCCTAGAGTTTACTTACTATACAAAATTCAAAAAAAGTTGAATTTTTTTAAAAAATTGATTCATACTGCCATCTAGTGATACATTTCATTGAAAATTTCAACACTACATTTATGTATAAGGACCACTGTGTTACCTATAAAAGCGGTGTAATATCACATTTTAAATAGCTTACATTTGCAAATATAGAGAAAGGACTATCTCCCTCAGATACTTCAGACTAAGAAAAAAAAAGTTTTAATATAAAATGAAAGGAGGTTCCCAACAGAGATCCTCATAAACCCAAGAGACTATTGCTTTTTACATTAGGTCTTTTACTTAGATCTTTGGTTTTTATCCCACACGAATAGCTTATTTATTTCTGTAGATATATAAATCCAATCTTGGCTGATGGATTTAATGGTTTGGAAAGGTAGAATTGTGTAAATGTATGGAAGCTAGCATGATACTCTATGGGTATAGGTCCTAGTCCAGAACGTGCAATCTGTTTGCTCTTGAGTTAGTTATGTGACATACCCATGCCTCAGTTTGATAATCTGCAAAAGCAGGATAATAACAAACGTACCTCACAGAATAATTTAAGAAACACTCTTAACACAGAGACTACCACAAAGTAAATGTTAAATAGAAACACAAGGTACCATTATGTAGATGGATCACAGTAAGCCTAATTTGCATAACCCCTTGGGATGCTGGAATAACAGGGAAGCTCTGTGTCCCATTTCACTGGCAAATAGATCCTTGAACACAATGAGGACCAAGGTCAGGGATTACCCTATGATCCAGAAATTCCACTTCTAGATATAAACCCAATAGAATATAAAACAACTCAAATAAATATTCACACACCAATATTCATAGTATTATTTATGATAGCTAAAAGGTGGAAACAATCCAAATATTCATTGACAGGAGAATGAATAAATAAAATGAGACATATACATACAATGAGATACTATTCAGTCTTAAAAAGGAGGCCTGGCAAGGTGGCGCACACCTGTAATTCAAGCTACTCCAGTGGCTGAAGCAGAGGGATCACAAGTTCAAGGCCAGCCTCAGCAACTTAGCAAGAACCTATCTCAAAAAAAATAAAATAGAAAGGGCTGGGATGTGGCTCAGTAATAGATGTCCCTAGATTGAACACCCAGTACCAAAAAAATAAAATCAGGGACACAATACTGATGCATGTTACAACATGTAGGAACTTTGGAAACATTATGCTAAGTGAATTAAGTCCAACACAAAGAACAAATATTGTACAATTACATTTATCTGAGTTATCTAAAATAGATTCATAAACACAGAAAGTAAAATTACCAGGGGGAAATGGGGAGCTAGTACTTAATGTATATGGAATTTCCATTTGGCACAGGAGAAGAGTTCTAGAAATGGACAAGGATGATGGTTAAATGATAATGTAATGTACTTATTGCCACTGAATTATACATTGGCCACACATTCCTCCTCCTCACTCCCTTCACCCTCATTATATGCATGTACTGACTGGGCAGCACCGGGGCACCTCCAGGGGACAGGGATAGTAGCCAGGATGGACCAGGAACTCAAAGAAGTTCCTCCACCTTCTGAGCTCCCTGCCCGCGCCCCCCCCACACACACACACACACAAACACAAACACATTCAGGCACCTTTTCTGAATTACTTTCTGATACTTAGAAGGAGGAGGAAGAGGCAACATCCTGGAATCCTGGAAAATTGTCAGGACTTGTACAATATTGTGATTTGACTCCAACCTGAGCCTGTTTTTCCCTATGGCTATCTTGGTCTGGTAAATCAAAGTTATGCTTTTAAAAGAAGAAAAATATCAGAAAAGTACAGATGACTCTAATTTACATTTGTGTGCAGAGCAAGGAGTGAATGTAGACACTCTCAATGCCTATTGATTAATGCTGAGACACAGCTTAAATGAACCAGTGGACCAAAAATAAGCCAGATCCAGAAACAGCTGTGGCTCTAACCTCCAGCAATGGACTGAAAATCCATGAGACAACTCAGCAGATGGAGAACTAAAAGCCTGTTGTTACATGCTCAATACCCACAGAAAGTAATCTTATGTGTTTAAAAAAAAAAAAGCCAGGGAAAAGTGCCTTCCCCAAAATCCTACCAGGAAATAGTCACCTTGGGGAAAAAAATAATTAGCCCAGCTTTTTAAAAATCTTAAAATCAAACTTACATTTTTAAAAATGTATAACCCAGAATTTATTGGGTTATACATTTACTGGGGGAAATATTGTATATAATATTTATTGCTACATAACAAGTCACCCCAAAGCACCATGGGTTAAGATGATAATTATCACTTATTATCAGTCACATTTTCTGTAGGCCAGGAATTCAAAGAGGGCACAGTAAGGATGGCTTACCTCTGCTCTAGGATGTCTGGGACCTCAGCTGGAAAACTCAAAGGATGGAATCTGGAATCATCTGAAGGCTGTTCATTTACTTGTCTGACAGCTGACACTGGCTCTGAAACTAAGGTCAGTTGGAGCACCCACATGTGGCTTCTCTGTGTGGTCTGGACTTCCTTACAACATGGTGGTTAGGATGAAAAGGCAGGCAGCCCAACACAAAATGAAAAACATTGCCTGTCACAACCCCCCCTGAATATCATGCAATATTCCATTGCTTAGTAAGCTCAAAGATCTGCCTAAATGACTTCTAGGGAGAGGGAACATAGATCCCATGTCTAGTGACACAGTGTGGTGCATGTAGTTGGGCTGGTGGCACCTGCCTGTAATCTCAGCAGCTCAGGAGCCTGAGGCAGGAGGATCACAAGTTCAAAGCTAGCCTCACAATTTAGCAAGGCCTTAAGCAACTTAGTAAATAAATAAAAAATATTTAAATAAAAATAAAAAATAAAAGGGCTAGGGATGTGGCTCAGTGGTTAAATGTCCCTGGGTGCAATCCCTGATTAAAAAAAAAAAAAAAAAAAAGTGATATGTAGGACATTGTGTATACATACATCATATTGGTTTAGTCATCTTTGGTGTGGCACAATTTACCACATTCTGCTTTATCTCAGTTAATTCTCACACCACAACCATTAAAAAAATCCTATGAGATAGATGTTATTAGCCTTAAATAATTCCTTATTACAGGAGCATTGGCTGCTCTGCTTCTTCTTTATGCAGGTCTGGAGCTTCAAAAGCAGACTACATAAACTGTCATTGCAACCTGGACAGGACCTGCTACATACAGCACAGACTGAAAAGAATAAACCCAAATCCCCACAAAATGACCAGTGCACTCAGTGAAGGGAGTTGCCACCACCTGGACATTGGTACCCTGTGTGACTTCCTCCCACACTCTATGAGGGCTGATTTCATAACCAAGAGCAAATGGCATAAATGATGGTGTGTCACTTTCAATATTTGTTTTAAAATACTGCGGCTTTTCTCAAGGGTTCTCTCTTCCTCTCATGGCTCACAAGGGAAGCCAGCTACCATATTGGGAGAACACTCAGGGAGCAGGTGGAAAGACCTATACAGTAAGGGACTGAGACCTCTAGCCAACAGCCAGCAAGGAAAGGAGGCCTGCAACACCCATGAGTGAGCTTAAAAGTGGATTCTCCAGCCCAGTGAAGCCTTCAGATGACCAGCTGAAGTGAAGGCCAGAGGGCAACCTGGAAAAACACTGTCAGAACCACCCACTAACCTAAGCCACGCCCAGATTCCTAGTCCTCAAGGCAGCTCATCATTAAGTCGGTGATTTTGTTTTGTTTTGGTTTGGTTTGGTTTGTTGCTGCTGTTGTTGTTTGTGGTACTGGGGATTGAATCCAGGGGTGCTCAACCGCTAAGCTACAACCCCAACCCTTTTTATTTCTTTCTTGGGGACAGGATCCCACTAAATTGACAAGTCCACCCTCAAATTTGTGATACTCCTGCCCCAGCCCCCAAGTCACCAGGATTACAGGCGTAAGTCATCGCACATGCTGATGTTTATTGCTTTAAATTGCTACATGAAGGGGTCATTTACTATATGGTACTAGTTAATTTGTGGAGACCCAGTCTCAAAACATAAAAAGGCTGGAGGTGCAGTTCAATAGTATAGCATCCTGTGTTTAGTCCCCAGTAACCCCCCCAAAAAAAATAATAATTATTACCAGTGTAGTAGAAGGAATGGAAGAACTAGGGTCTGAAGACAAGCACTGTGTTTAAATCTGGGTTCTACCACTCCCTGAGTAGCTAGCATGGCTTTTCTGAGGCGTGCCTTCCTCAGAAGTAAAAATGGGAATGATAATACGGTCAAGGTTGTATGAGGTTCAAAAGGAAAGAAGTTAGAACAGGTAATATTCCTCTACTTCCTTCTCAATATTTTTAAACTGGGGTTAAGAATTCTCTACTTGCTCTGTTGATAAAAATAATAATTGTATAATCTGCACTGTAATGATAATAATAGTGTAGTTATCTTTCATTTCTTATTACACATCAGACAATGGGCCAAGCACTTATATTTCAGGTACAACCTCCACTCTTACTCCAGCTATACTTTTATTCTTTCTATAAACACATTAGAAAGATTATAATATTAATAGCAGTATATTATATGTTTAAATTTTGTTATACAGGTGTGATAGTTATAAATCCGTATCAGTTTATTGTAAAAGCAAGCAGTTAAATTATTATACAAACATAGCTGGATGTAGTACCACTCACCTGTAATTCCAGAAACTCTTGAGGCTGAGGCAGGAGGATGGCAAGTTCAAGACCAGCCCCAGCAAAGTTAGTGAGATCCTGTCTCAAAATACAAAATCAAAAGAACCCAGTTCTTTTGATTCAATCCCCAGTATCAAAAACATATATACATATATTAAACAAACATGCTGAATATATATGCTCAAGACATTGTTCTAGATACCATAAGGTATGAAAACTAACCCAAGGAATCACCTCGGTATTCAAGGAGTTTATGGACCTTAAGGTAAAATAACATGAAAACCAAAATATTATCCCACTATAAGTGAAGTTGCAAAGAAGGAAATTACTTAATAGCAAAACAGGCCAGTCACAGTGGAATATGCCTGTAATCCCAGCAGCTCGGGAAGCTGAGGCAGGAGGATCACAAGTCCAAAATTGGTCTAATAAGGTGTAATTTAATAAAGTATGCCTCAAAGAGTTGTGAAAAGAACCAAATGGTTTTATATATACACATGCAGTGCCTAACATAGGAAGAAAAACATCAGTGGTCTGGGAGGAGAAAGAATGGTTGAGATGGGAAGATCCAGGCTATTCTGATATTCTAGGAAATTATAAGGACAACCTTGACATCTTCTTGTCCCAAAGGTACTGTTGCCAATAACAATTCCTCCCTCTTAAGTAGGAAATTTATAGAACAAATAATAATGACTCACCTTATGCTGTGCTAAAGACTTTTTTGGTTTTTAAGAAACTGATTTTTTTTCATCAAACTTATTTCCATTTTGCTTAACTGTCTATAAAAGAATAGTTTAAAGACCACTCCGTGGTTGCCCCTACCCCTCAGTGGCCTGAGCAGTAGGAGCTACAAACTAGTCCTTAGTGGTCAGTGGATAGTTCCTTGAAAACTTTTTATGTTTTTTTGGTTTGTTTTTAGGTAGTACTGGTGATTGCACCCATGAGAACTCTGCCTCTGAGCTATATCCCCAGCTCTTCTTTAATTTTATTTTTTATTTAAAGACAGGATCTTGCTCTATCATCCATGCTGGCCTCCAACTTGGGATCCTCCTGCTTCAGCCTCCTTAGTAGCTGGGATTACAGTTGAGCACCACTGTACCTGGCAAAGCTTTATGTTTATTAGCGCATTTTATCCTTACAACACTATAAAGTAGTGTTCTACTTATCATACGCATTCTACAGAGGAGGAAACCAAAGTTCAGAGAGCTTAAAGAACTTGCCCAAGATCATGTAGCTAGTGACCAGCAAAGCTGGGCCTTGAACCCCAGCAGTCTTGCTCCAGACCCTGAGCTCTTAACTACTGTATTAAATTTCACTGGTTAATTAGTAACATACTTTTCACTCTACTTAACATTTTCCCACAACCTAACCAAATCCCAAGCCACTTGAGCAGAAATCTCCTAGGAAAGGTAAAATAATTAAAAATAAGCTAAAGTTAATATTCAGTTAACAGAATGTTATCTGAATAAGTCCCAAAGTAACAATTCTTAACTTTTAGGAGTCACTCTCCTCTTTGAAAATCTGATAACAACTAGGGTCCCTCTCCCTGGAAAGATGTACATAGACACACAAATACAAACGTGCATAGAAGTGCAGGAATTGTCTGGAACTCAAACCCAGCCTAGAGTATGCTAGGCAGGCACTCTACCACTGAGCTACACCACAAGCTCCAAGTTACCACTTTTGCCTAGGCTGGCCTCAGACTTTCAATCGTTCTTTCTCAGCCTTCCAAATAACTGTCTCCCAAGTTATATAATAATTGTCTTCTAAGGTTTTTACTTTTTTGTTTGCCTTTAGGTACTGAATCAAGGGATACTCTACCACTGAGCTACATCCACAGCCCTTTTTATTTTTTGTTTTGAGGAAGAATCTCTCTAAGTTGTCAGGCCGGCCTCGAAATTGTCATCCTCCTGCCTCAGCTTTCCAAGTAGCTGGGATTATTGGTATGTGCTAACCAACCCTGCTAAATTATCAGTTGTTGACCTCACAATTTTCAGAGTCAGATAAAGCCCCTTCAGTGCAAATACTCTGGGGATTATACTCAAGGTCCCCACTTCATTCCCACCCCAATAGCACAGAGCACAGATAGCCAAGGTATTGATGTGGAAACCGCTCTGCCTATAAGCCTGTGTCCATTTCACTGAATAAGCTTTGAGTCCTCTAGAGCCACATGGTCTGGGATTGCAGATGCATTTGTTCTGCCAGTTTGAGTAGGATCTGGCTGTGGGTGGGGCCTTCTGGAGGAAGCATGTGTGGCCAGTTGGTGTTGCTGCTGCATCGCATACAGTCAGATGCCACTGGAATGCTGAGAAGTCACTTCCAGCCTAGGGGCCAAGAAAAAAAAAGAAAACACACAATTAGCCTAACCCAAGTCCCATCCCCAAACAGTCTGGCCCAAGTGTACTAGGGGAAGTCAAAAGCATAATAAATAGTTTTCTTTCCCCTCATTCTGAATTTAGCAGTAATATTTTTCTCCTCTCTAATTTTCTGCTATGCAAGGAACAAAACACACAGGTAATAAAACATAATATCAAGGAACAAGTTTAGGAACCAGACAAAGATTCAGTCCTAGTCTCACCATTTCACTTTATTAAGTGAAAATGTGGGCAAATTCTTTAGAATCTCTGAACTGCTGAATTCTGCCTTAGAAGACATGGATACTTGTACTTACATTGTGAAATTATTGTGAGGATTAAATAAGACAATATACCTATATCCTAACACATAAATGCTTAATAAAATTTAGAGCTGGGGGTGTAGCTCATTGGTAGAGTGCTTGCCTATAGTGTGCCTATCATATTTGATCTCCATGTACCAAGGGGGTGGTGGGGGAGACTAGGCACAATGGTGCCTCTAATTCCAGTGACTTGGGGGCTGAGGCAAGAGGTCACAAGTTCAAAGTCAGCCTGGGCAACTTAGTGAGACCTGTCTCAAAATAAATATATAAAGAGTTGGGGATGTAGCTCAGTAGTAGAGCACCCATGGATTCAACCCCCAGTATCAAAAAGAAAAAAAAAAAAAAAAACCTTGAAAGTTGCTAAAACCAGACCTCAAGGTGTTTCTGGCTATTAATCCATGAGATGACTAGCCCCCTTATAGGGTTATGTTTAAGCCCTTGAATATCAAGAAGTGTCCAGACCTCAAGGAAATAAAGAGATCTGTACATCCTAATTCTTATAGGTTAGAAAGCATAACTGCTTCTTTGGATTTCTTACCATAACTGGTAGAATGTTTGATGAACAATAGATGACTATTGGCAGGCACATGTGGAAGGACTAAAAGGTACTCTGGGAGAGCCAGGATCACCTTAAGAAATAGCAAGCAGAGCTGGGCATCTGGTGCACATCTGTAATCCCCGCTACTCTGGAAGATGAAGCTGGAGGATCTTGAGTTCAAAGTCAGCCTGGGCAACATAGTGAGATCCCCCATCTCAGAGACTGTAAGAGAGAGAGAGAGAGAGGGAGAAAGAGAGAGATGATATCATGAAAATAAAAGGAGAAAGGTGTTCAAGATTAAAAGATAGTAAAGACATTGTGGAGACATAGCCAGTTGTAATACATGAATCTTGATTGACTCTTGGTCTGGAAAAAAAAATACATTATAAGACATTTTGGTGACAGTATGAGAAAATCAAATATGAGTGACTATTAGATGAACTAGGGAAGTATTAGTAGGTATAATAGGGGTCTTATAGATATTTAAAAGAATATCTTTTTAATTATTCATATATTTTTGGAGCTGTATCCTGAAGTATGTAGAGATAATTTTGATATGGTCCCAAAATTACATTTACATGTACAAACTAAAAATTAAATAAAATAGCATCAAATTAAGGTGAGAGTAGTTGCACAGATGGGCATATATTCTATTGTATGTTTGAATATTTTCACAATAAGTACTTAGAAAAAGAAGACAGTAGGAAGAACTCTCAGAGGAATATGTACTCTACATGAACCAAAGAAAAGCCCAAAAACTCTCCTGAGTACACCAGGCTGGGATGAACTGTGGCTCCATCAAAATTCAGATGTTGTAGTAATAACCCCCAGAACCTCAGGATGTAACCATATGCCATAGGGTTCTTTTGTTTTGCTTTGTGATGGGATCTCCATATGCTGCCCAAGCTGGTCTCATACTCTTGGGTTCAAGTGATCCTCTACCTCAGACTCCAAAATAGAAGGGACTGTAGGCATGTGCCACTGCACCCAGCTTGGAGAAAGGATCTTTAAAATGTAGCTAGCTGGGGGTGGTAGCACATGCCTGTAATTGGGAGACTGAGGCAAGAGAATCACAAATTCCAAAGCAACCTCAGCAAGACCCTGTCTCAAAATAAAAAATTAGAAATTGGGGCTGGGGATGTACCTCAGTGTTTTAGTACCTTTAGGTTCAATCCCCAGTAGTGCAAAAATATAAAAATAAAGCTAACATGAGGTCATTACGGGGTCTTAATCCCAAATAACTGAGATCCTTTTAAGAAGAGGAAGTTTGGACACAGGCACGTATAGGGAAGATAATATGAAGGCACAGGGAGAAGACAGCCACCTATAAATCAGAGATGCTTCCTGATGGGTGTGGTGGCACACATCTGTATCAGTGGCCTCAGAGGTTGAAGCAGGAGGATTGCAATTTGAGGCCAGCCTCAGCAACTTAGCAAGATCCTGTCTAAAAATAAGAAAGGCTAGGAATATGACAGTTCACAGTAGTCAAGCTACGGATCCCACCTAAGTGCCTATTGACAGATAAATAGATAAAAATGATGTGGAATGTATACAAAATGTAGTTCTACTCAGCCATAAAGAAAAATGAAATTATGTCATTTGCTAGTAAATGGATGAAACTGGAGAAATAAGAAAGTCAAGGGTCAAATGTTTTATATGCAGAAGCCAGAGAAAAGAAAAGAAACAAAAAAGGTCAGGGAGATCTCATGAAAATAGAAGAGAGGCCAGACCCAGTAGTGACTACCTGTAATCCCAGCAATTTGAGACTTGGGAGGCTGAGAGAGGATCACAAATTCCAGGCCAGCCTAAGCAATTTAGCAAGAACCTATCTCAAAATTAAAAATTAAAAGGGCTGGAGATGTGGCTTAGTGGTTAAGCATCCTGGGGTTCAATCCTGGGTAGCAAAAAATAGAAAGGAGAACAGTGAAGGAAAGGAATCAACACGGAGGGAGCAGGGGAGGGAAAGGAGAGATACTTAGGAATGAAATTGACCAAACTATGCTATGTGCATGTATGAATATGTCACAGTGAGTCCCCCTTTTATGTACAATTCTAATGTAACAAATAAAAACTAAATAAAATAGAAGGGAGACCAGTAGAATAGAGGAAGTGGGTCAGGAGGAGGGAGGAGAGAAGGAAAAGAGGAAGTACAAGGAATGAAATGGAGCAAATTATGTGCATGTATGACTATGTCACAATGAACCCCACTATTATGTATAATTATAATTCACCAATAAAAAGACAATTAAATACTGTCATATTGGGTAGTATTTTCCAACCTATAAATTTGGGAGAGGGGGATGACACAAACATTCAGACCATAGCACCTAGTGAACTAATGTAGAACTCCTTTTGATTTGCCCAGGGATCTTTCCCCATACTCTCACCCAGCTCTGTACCCTAAAAACCGCAGTCGGGTAACTGCAGAGTCCCAGTTACTGGGTAGAACATGCCTGCAAAGTCCAGCCAAAGCCAACCTGGGACACAAAGCATGGGCTCATCTGAGAGCTGTTGCCCAAGGAGGTTGTGACACACAAACACAAACACACTCCTGGGTCCCAGAGCACTGCATGTCTGAACATCTGGAATCCAAGTCTGACACATGTTGATCCTTTACCCTTCTTAAGTGCTTTTTGGTTTTTCTTTCTTCAAAGTTAATAAGGGTGGGCTGGGGTTGTACCTCAGTGGTGGAGCACTTGCCTAGCATGTGTGAGGCACTGGGTTCAATTCTCAGTAACACATATAGAAAAACAAATTAAATAAAGGTCCATCATTGGGCACAGTGATGCAAGTCTATAATCCCAGTAGTTCAGGAGGTTAAGACAAGAGGATGGCCCCAAATTCAAAGGCAGTTTCAGCAAAAGTGAGGTGCTAAGCAACTCAGTGAGACCTTGTCTCTAAATAAAATACAAAATAGGGCTGGGGATGTGGCTCAGTTGTCAAATGCCCCTGAGTTCAATTCTGGTACCAAAAAAAATAAAAATAAAAAATTAAAGGGACTGAGGATATAGCTCAGTTGGTAGAATGCCTGCCTCGCAAGCACAAGGCCCTGGATTCAATCCCAGCACCACAAAAAAAAAAAAAAAAAAAAAAAAAAAAAAG
>JAJEJO010004813.1:61412-76850 GCA_020662805.1 Glaucomys volans
ATCTAACTATAAAAGCCCTGCAGCTGATCTGTATGCTAACTGATAATGACTATTTACTAATACTTAGAAAATTAAGGTTCAGGTGGTATGCAGCCATAGTCAATTGTTAAAATACTCAAATAACTTCAGACTTGTTGATAAATACCACCCCTCCTCCTCACCTAGCCCCTCTCTGGCAACTCCCACAAATCCAGCAGCTAACTGGTTAACACCTGGACCCCAAGAATTCTCCAGAACCTGCTGCAGCACAATCTTGACCTCTACTCTAAAAGGAGGGACACTGTCTCCGCCCTTACTGGTTGTTGCATGCTTTTCAAATTCTTCCCTGCTCAGTGTGTTCCCAGCATGGCTGTCTCAATTCTTTATGACACATTATCTTACTGAAGCTCTAAAACATAAACTATAAATATTTCCTTTTACATATGAAGAAACTGATATTTAGAGAAAGTAATTTGCCCAAGATCATGTACTGGAAAGGAGCAGAGTTCTTAATTACTACTATTTTCAACCTCACTCCCTGGAATTGCTACGTCAAAATCCCTTTATCTCCAAGAGAAGAGAAAGCTATGCTGTACAGAGTTCAGAGGCTGAAGTCCAGGGTCCTGGGCAGTCTGGGTGTGCTTGGTGCTTCCCTTTTTCTAAGTGAGATAAAGACAATGAGAATAGTGCTAAGTCATAAAAACTCACAAATGACAAGTGGTCCTGCAACTAAGTGAAACTGCAGATGGTTCCAGAGTCTCCTTGCTGTGAAAACTATGGGAACTCAAGAGGCCCCGTCTGCAGTCATGAGGCACAGCAGGACTGAGCACGTATGACCTACTTTAACCTTTCAATGCAGTGACCAAAGTCTGCACAGCTTTCTGAGGAACACCTGGACTCTCTTCTGACTCCTCCCCAGCCTCTGAAAGTATTGCTGCAAGAACCTGACAGCCCAGTCCCTTCCTACCAACGCTGTCAACTTGCTGCACACCCACTCAGAGTGCAAGCAGGGAGACCCCCTCATTTCACCCTTGCCCTGCCCCCTGATTTCCTGCTGACCTTCAGACTTTGCCTTTGCCTTTCCCATGGCACTTAACCCCTGTGTGACCTGAGGACTCTATAACCCTAAAAACCAGTCCTGCTAACCAGCTGGCCTGGGCACAATAGCACTTGGAAAGCAAAGTCATGGGACTGAAACCAGAAGAAAACCTATTCATGAGAGAAGCAGCTGGCAGCTGAAAAACAGAAGGCGAGAGAAAGGAAGGCCAGTTCCTACCTCCTGCAGGACCTGATTAACTGGGGATTTCATAGCCAGTCACTCAACCTGCCTAAACCCCCCTAGGCCCCTCTCCTAATGAAGGCAGCCATGCTTATCACATCTCCGCCACCCCCTCCCCTTCCCTGCAGGGCTCAGAAGGGCAACCCCGCTGACAGGAGCTTTGAGATGGAAAGCAATGAGGAGGGGAGAGCAGAGCACAAAGCAGGCAAGGGGAGCCAAGAGTATGCTTCCTCTAATTCTGCTCTCCAATTAAACACCAAAGAAACATTTGTGATGACATGTTATTATTAAATAATTTTATTCTTTTTAAATTTTACAAGTATCATGTATTTTCATTGAAAAAAATAGAAAACAGAAAACTCATCTATAACAAGACACAATCACTTTCAACATTTAATATACATATACTCCCCCCACCCCCAGTACTGGGGATTGAACCCACTGACCTACACCCCCAGCCCTTTTTAAAATTTTGTGACAGAGTCTTGCTAAATGGCCCAAACTGGCATCAGTCTCCCATATTGCTGGAATTACAGATATGTGTCACTGTGCCTGGCAATAGACATAAACGTTTCACACCAAAAACAAGTGAAGACTATCCATATTCTCACCTGGCAAGTTTAAGACCAGCCTGGGCAACATAGTGAGACCTTGTGGTCTCACTACTGGGATCAATACTCAGTACCAGAGATGGGTGGGGCGGGGTGGGGGGATATACATGTTCTCCACTATAGGTCATAACCATCTCTCCATGTCAATAAATCCATTCCATCCACACCCTTCTTAATGGCTACTATGTACTTCCTCATATGCATAAGAAATAAGTTTCAAGCCAGTAACCTACTGCTATGCATTTAGATTGTTTGTGAATAAATTTAAATTGTTCTCTGGTGGCAGTGGAGATGATATCCCAGCCTATTTAATAGTCCTCAACTCTATCATCCCCATCCATTCACCCACCCCACCAGATTGAGAACTCCATTCTGGTTACTCTACACTTCTGTTCATTATATTCCCTTACACTCAACCACAGAGAATTTCCAATTGTCTTCTTGTATGAGTGCTGTCCATAAACATGTTAGGGGGCCACAGCATCATCTCTTAGTTGGACTTCCCCCTCTTAGTCCTGAGAAGTAACAGATCATGGCTGAGGCCAAACAGGTGGCTCCAGCTAGAGCTTTTCTCCATTGTCTTATAGTTTATTAGTGGGAAATGACTCTGCAGTTGCCCTGCACCATAGGCATCTTCTCCCACTTGCCAAATGAGAGTTTCCTGCCATGTTAGTTTGGGGGTCCTGGAACTGGCTATCAAAGAGTTAGAACACTTCTACAGCAAGGTGACTGAGTCAGGGGTGAGAAGGAAGACATGGCAAGTAGATGAACACACACATACACACATGCTCATGCAGGTGTGCTCCAGAGCCTTTGGCGCTAAAAAAGCATTCATAAGGAGACAAAAGTGTATCTCATGAATTTCAGAGGAAAAATGCTAGCATTATAGATTGAATACAAATATCGGTTTTGTACCATTTGACACTAGATGCCAGTGTCAGAGGAGTCCTAAGCACTGAGCCAGCTTTGGGTTGAGGTTAAGTTCTTGAATACAACTTTTTTGTGGGAGCGGTGGGTACTGGGGATGGAAGCCAGGGAAGTCAGGGCCTGGAGAATGTCGGTGAGCCCTCTACCCTTGAGCTACACTCCCAGTCCCAAATGCATATTTTTACTCCCTTCCCACTGCCTTGTTTTTCCCAGTTTTCACAATAATGATATTACTTTAAGGTCCTTCCCCTTTCTCATTTCCTCACTGTGATATCAAGAACACTCTTGAGACAAAAGTGTGCCCTTAAATGATTCAGATAGAGGAAAAAAGGACCTGAGGGAAGTGGGAAAGGAAGCGAGGAGACCACTCCTGCTCTTGGCAATTAAAGGGAGGAAGAAGGAAGGGGAGGATCCAGTCTCTGCTCTCCTGCAGGGAGTGAGTGAACCACATCCTGGTTTTCCCTGTTCCCTTCTCTTAAGGGTACCCACCCTCTACAAATAACCCAGACTTCAAAATCTGCAGGCTTCCTTATCTTCTTTTTCTCTCACTCCTAAACAACCACTCTGTTGTCAGCTCTGTGAGCTCTTTCTTCCCCAAAGCTTTCCCGCTCCCTCCCTCCCTCTGCATTCCGGTAGCAACGTCCCTAACTCAGGCCTTGTCCCCTCACATTTGAACAACTACTCCTGCCTCAGATTTGGCTTCACTTCCCCACCCTCCTTAACTCCTCCTTACCCAGTCTTACCAACACTTACTCCATTTATGACCCCAGGAGATGATGTGGCATAGCATAATATTACCTTCCTGCTAGAAAAGTCCCAATGGATTCCATTTGCCTATGGTAAAAAGTCTAATTTCTTTAGAAAATCCTGCCATTATTAGGCATTGTCCTGTTCTCCCTTTTCTCACCTTAGCTGCTTTGGTCCACATCCCAAACATGCCAAGAGAGCCAGCCTTCCCCCAGTGCTTTCCCTAAAATTTCACCTCTGAGGTGCCCAGACTGTCTAACTTTTACCTTTGGAATCAGAAAGACTGTTCACAGCAAATTTCCTTGAATGTGTCACTTATCTCCCAACAAGAAAGCACTTTATCTTCTTTAACTTTATTCTTTGCACCTCTCAGTGCCTTATGCTTTATTATCTTTAATAAAAGTTAATGTCTTATCTCTCCTACTGGATTACAGTTCCTGAAGGGCAGAGGCTGTTTTGTTGGTCATTGTCCTGCCTGCAGCCCCAGGAAATTCTGAGTTTATATGAGCTCTGTTGCATAATTACTTGATAATTACCCTGGCAGCTCAATCTGATACATACTTGAAGACAGATCCCTGAAAGGCTCAGAGGCTCACCCACCTCCTGGATTCCCAGGCCTGAGAAGAGAAGCCTACGTGTGCTGAAGTTTTGGTTGTTGTGATGGGTCAAATTGCATTCCCCTGAAAATTTGTATGTTGAAATCCTAACCCCTAGTACCTCAAAATGTGACCTTATTGGGCTGGGGTTGTAGTTCAGTGGTAGAGCACTTGTCTTATATGCACGAGGCACTGGGTTTGATCCTCAGCACCACATAAATAAATGAAATAAAGGTATTGTGTCCATCTGCAACTAAAAACAATTTTTTTTAAAGTAACCTTATTTGGAAACAGGGTCTATACCAAGGTACTCAAGTATAAATGAGGTCCTTAGGGTGCATCCTAAATCCAATTTGACTGGCATCTATATAAAAAGGGGACATTTGGACTTACAATCACATATGCATAAACACACATACATGAGGTGCTATCTATAGGCCAAAGAGTGCAGGAGGCTACCAGAAGCTAGAAGAGAGGCCATAGCTCTCAGAAGGGATCAATCCTGCCAACACCTTGGGGGTTTTGCTTGTTTTGTTGGAATACTGGGCATTGAACCCAGAGCCTCCTTCATGCGAGGGAAGCCCTCTACCACTGAGCTACTTCCTCAGCTCCCCACTCCATCTCACCCCCCCCCCTCTTTTTTTAAGTAAAGAAACAGAATCTAGCTATATTGTTCAGGCAGGCCCTGAACTCCTGGACTCGTGGTACTTGCTTAAGGCAGCCCCAGCAAACTAAAACAGATGAAAATCCTGAGAAATATGCGGGCCTCCAAAGTGAGGACTGTTTCAAGACTGAGGTCATGGTCCTGGCAGAGCAAAGCCAAGACTTGGAGATGCCCTGAGAAGAAGAGTAACAGCAGCCCCGAGGCTGCAAATAGCTCATGTTGTTACAGAGTTGGGGCCTTCCTAGAAACTGAGGGAGCATGAAGACTTCCCCCTTCATGCCCGATTCTTGGAACCAAGTCAGAAAGATTTTAGACATGTTCTCAGAGTAACAGTAATGAGTTCATTGAAGGGATAGAAAAGGGAAAGGGGACACTCTCAAGGGAGAGAGTGGGTCCTCTCAGAGAGGAGAGGGACAATGTGCCTCTCCTATACTCCAGTTTTACTGGGGATCCCAGAGAAGTTTTCAGAAAGTCCTGCCCAGATTTACCACTTGCCTTTTGACTAATAGCAAGATGACATCAGACTTTCAAGTCCCCACTGTCATGGCAAATCTAGGTCACCTTGGCCCATACTGATGGGTCTTACAGATTTTATGGTTAGGAAGAACTATTCTTTTTTTTTTTTTGGAACCAGGATTGAACTCAGGGACACTCGGCCACTGAACCACATCCCCAGCCCTATTTTGTATTTTATTTAGAGACAGGGTCTCACTGAGTTGCTTAGGGCCTCGCTAAGTTGCTGAGGCTGGCTTTGAACTCGTGATCCTCCTGACTCAGCCTCCCAAGTGGCTTGGATTACAGGCGTGGGCCACCATGCCCGGCTAGGAAGAACTATTCTTATCTCCCAGAACTTCAGGATCTGGTCACAAAAGTCTCCTGGGTTCCTCCCATGGACATTGTCTCGGGCCTGAATTTCTTCCGCAGTTAACAGGTAGTTTGCTGAGGAATGTGACATATCCTGTCCAGGTAGGCCAGGCAGGGCTGCTGATAAATTGCTTCTTGGGAAAGAAAGCATGTGGGGGTCAGCATAGTGGGCCCACTTTATAGAATTATTCCTTTAACTTCATGTTCCCACCGTTCACATCTGTCTGTCCCCTAACAAGGTCGATAGCTGAGCAAAAGTGACTGGTCACTCCTGAGGGCTATGGGCCTATCTTTGGTCACCTGACACAGTTCTTTGAAGAGAGAATTTTGTTTCTGCATTTGGGCAGGGGGTGGAGAGAGGGGATAGGTGAGGGAACTCTGCTGAAGGTTATACCCTCCTTCCAAGCCCCAAATGCTTCCAAGTAAACTCTTTAATGAAAGGTAGACTGTTGCAAAAGTGCGCTCCTGCAATGCCAGCAACTCTGAAGGTTGAGCCCAAGTTTCAGGCCAGTCTCAGCAACTTAGTGAGAGCCTATCTCAAAACAAAAACAAAAACAAAACAAAACAACAACAACAAAAAACCCACCAGGAATATAGTTCAGTGGTAAAACAATCCTGGTTCAATCCCCAGTACTGTAAAAACAGATAAATAAAATTAATTAAATGATGGAGGGATGTCATCAGGCTTGCAGAGTTGTGGAGCTCTATCCTGGAAACTGCTCCCTAAATACCACTTTCCACTGAAGCTCCTGGGACCTGCCATTTCCCAGCGAACATTCTCCTCCTCAATGAATTCAAGAGGCATTTCCTGTATCTTGTTTATGCATGTGTCCACCTACCCTAGGACCCCAACAGATATGCAAATTATATTAGGAGGATTGATTTGATAGGTTGGCTAAGGGTCCCCAGCAGAGACAGGAAAACTAATGCATGGAGGGTTTTAGGTTAAGGCAGACTGCTAGCAGGAATTTGAAGCCAAAGCTTCATCTGGCTGAGCAGAAGTGGCTGGTCACCCCTGAGGATTGTGGGCTTGTCTTTAGCCACCTGACACAGTTCTTTGTAGTGAAGGTGGTAGGCAAGCAGGGAGACAGGAGCAAAAGCAGGAGTGTAAATTGGTATAAGCTCAAGAGGAACCACCAGCCTGGGGCTGAGGGGCCAGGGTCTAACAACAACTCCCACACTATAGGAGCAAACACTATGAGGAACCAGACCTTTGCTTTAAACCTGTGCTGCCTGGTATAGTCACCTCTGAGCATGTATGGTTTTTGAATATTTGACATGTGGCTAGTGGAAATTGACATATGTACTGATGTATAGTAGGTATAAAACACAGACTGGATTTTGAAAACTTAGCATGAAAAAAAGAAATCTAAAATATCTCATTAATTTTTGTGGTGAGGGGAGCAAGGAATTGGATTCATGGCCTTGACCACACTAGGCAAGTGCTCTGCCACTCAGCCCTTCACTAATAGTTTTCAAATATTGATTACATGTTAACTGAATACTATTCACATTGTATTAAATAGATTATATTATTAAAATTAACTTCATTTCTTTCTCTTTATATTTTTAAACATGGCTGCTAGAAATTTATATTTTCTCTATTTTTTGTGGTGTTGGGATTGAACATAGGGTCTCACCAATGCTAGGCAAGTGCTCTATCACTGAGCTACATCCCCAGCCATAAAAATTTATATTTTATTTTATTTATCTTTTGCAGTACTGGGAATTGAACCCAGGGCCTCACCCATGCCAGGCAAACATTCTACCACTGAGGCACATCCAAATTAGAAAATTTTAAATAACATGCATCTCAAATTTGTTTCTCAGATATGCTGAGGTGAGGAAAGTTTTCCCTTTTATGTTCTTTTTTTTTTTTTTTTTTTTTGCTGTGCTGGGGATTGAACCTAGGTCTTTGTGCATGCAAGGCAAGCACTCTACCAACTGAGCTATATCCCCAGTCCCCCTTTTATGTACTTTAAGGGTGAAGTGCAAAATAAACTAACAATAGGCAGATTTAGCAAGAGAAAGAAAAAAACCTCTCCATATTTAATTACTTATTTATGGGAGGTCACAAAGAAAATGATTCAAAGAGGCAGTCAGAGCCTGGCAAGCTGGAGGAGAATGCCTTTATTCTCAGTACCAGGGAGGCTGAGGCAGGAGGATCACAAGGTCTAGGCCAGTCTCAGCAAATTAGTGAGAGCTTGTCTCAAAAAAAAAAAAAAAAAAAAAAAAAAAAACGAAAAACAAAAACCTGGGGATATAGCTCTGTGGTAGAGTGACCCTAATCCTAGCAACACATACACACACACACACACACACATACACACACACATACACAGGCAGGGCTGGCAATGTAGCTCAGTGGCAAAGCCCTTGCCTAGCATTTGGGAGACCCTGAGTTCAATCCCAGGATTGGAAAAAAAAAAAAAAATATATATACATATATAGTTAGAATTCAGGGCTTATATACTACCCTAATGAAATAGGAAGAGGTAGGGGGCATTTCTGGGAAAAGAAATGACTTCTTAGAAGATTGGAGGGTACCTATAGGGAAAAAAATTGTTGGACAGATAAATGCGCCCTCTGCAGAATAGATAAGAGATCTATGATAATATCTGTTTGGATGTGGTGCCAACTTCCTTCTTTGTCTAGCAGAGAAAATTAAGGGGAGGGATTTGTGACAACTGAATTACTTTGTGAGGCTCTGCTTCTAGGCAGATAAAGGATTTTAGGAACTCAAATGCCTTTGGCTCAGAATTATTATTATGCCACAGTGGTTTACTCCAGATCTGTTTAGGGAGGCCCTGCTCTAGGCACAGCATCCTAACCCTTGGTACAACCTGAGGAAGGATGCTCTTCTCCTGGCCATTATGCACTCAGGCCCTGAGAAGTTAAGAAACTTGTCCAAGGTCATAAGCTGATAAAAAAGAGAAAAAAATCCAAGAAGATGCACCAGAGAAGTGCACCAAAAGTGACACCAGAGAAATCTGCAAGGAAGTGAGCAATGAGGATAGCTTGAACTAGAATGATGGCAGTAGATAGAGGAAAAGGAAGAGATTTGAGATATATTTTAGGTGGTGTGGTGGTCTGGATCTTAAGTGTCCTCCAGGGGTCCAGGTGTTAAAGGCTTGGTTGTCCATTTTCCAGTTTGGTTACCAAAGGCTTGGCTGTGGTGCTAGTGGAAGAGGTGGGGCCTAGTACCCTTAAAAGGGATATGGAGACCCCACTGTGCCACCACAGGCCCCAAAACTGAGCCAAGCAACTATGGACTAACCCCTCTAGTACTGTGAGCCAAAAAACAACTTTCTTCCTTATAAGTTGATTTATCTCAGGTATTTTATTCTAGTGATGGAAAACTGACAAACATTGGTAGAAGCACTCCCCTTCTGGTGTGTGAGGAGCAGTAAGGAAGAGGAAGAAATGATGATTCTGGGTGTCTGGCAGGAGGCACAGGCACATTTGATTCTGTGCTCAGAACCTGAGCATACAGAGAAAGGGGCAGACACGTGGCATGCAAACCATGGCTTTTCCATTTCCTGAGTGTATATGTAGAAGTTATGTCACCTCCTTGACTCAGTTTCCTCATCTGAAAAGCAGGAAACTCTCATAAAAGAGTTGTAATGAAAAAAAGAAATAGGACAATTCCATAAAAGTGCTACATAAATGTTCATTTGTTTAAAAAGAGAAGTATCAGGATCTAGGAACATTCTTGTCCTCCCTTCTTTTTTTCATTTCCCAGGCTGCTAAATCAATGATTAGCTCTCAGGCCAGCTCCCCTAGTAGGCACATCAAAGAGAGAATGAGTGGGATGGCTTATCTCTCCCACGAAGGCTGCCTCTCTTGGGTCACATTGCTTCTCTCATTGAACAGTCTGGGCTGGGGCCACAAAACCAGATTAACTCAGTTAATGTCAGGCCTGCCCTGGGTGGAGATCCAAAAGTGAGATCCAACTGGGCTTCCCTTCCCACCCTGCAAGGGACAAGGTCCCACCCACAGGCTCCCAGGTGCTCAGTTGTACACCCTCAAAGACAAACACCTCCTCCACGTTCCCCTCGGACCCCATTTACCCCCAGAATTGTCTTCACCAAGACAGAACTTTCCCAATCCTGTCCAATGCCTCTGAGTGGCGCATTGCAATCTATGAGAATGGCGCCTCCTGGAGTTTACAAGACCTCTGTGAATCAAACCCAATTGCGGCTGCCTCTTCAAGCCCTACAGAGCCAGGATGATCTTGGAAATGAGTGGAGAGTCTTAGAGCTCTTTCCATCTCTTCCTGCTTCTCTTTCAAGTAATTCCAGGCAGGAGCCTGCCCTGAGTCCTGCTCTTCCTCAGTTGCAGTCCTAGTTCGAAGGAGATCTAAACTGAAGAGGGGTCCTTCTACCATCCTACCCTTAGCATACTCAGTTGACATTTTCATCTGTCACCCCCACTAAACTGGGCAGGGTAGGTCCTACTGTTATGTATTTCTGGTGTGCGGTGCTCTATCAATGTTTGTGGAATTAATGAAAAAGTGTGTCTCTGCTAAGATTTCTACCAATAGTAGTTAAAGCAGAGATGGAGTCTTTCAATGGAAGATTCTTTAAAAGCAAGACAACTACTAGAGCCAAAGGATTGACTAATCTACTGATGGCATACCTGGAAGAGACCTAAAGGGAAAAGGAGCCTTTTCAATCCTTACATGTGGGCAACCACTCCTCCTAATCCCTGCCCAGCCCCCTGCAGAAGGTTTCATGAAGGCTGGATTGAGGCTCCTGGAAGTGGTTTTCCTTCAACATCTAACTAAGAAACAAACCCTTGGTCATCCAGGTCATGCTTCCATTTTGGAGGCCCCTCATCTTCTGGTGAATCATTGTGGGCTTTTCCATGTCATTCCTGAGTATTTGTGAATAACACCATTTCATAACATAGCAAGATGGGGGAGAGCCCATGAGGTCCTTACCCTGAGTGTAGAGTTTAATTGGAGACCAAAAAACTTAGGCAAGATAAATAATAGCTTAGTGTAATCTTTTAAAAGTTTTGATATTGTGTTCCTCATGAATTACTTTGCATGATTTTTTTATTTTAAAAAAAATTGAATTAAAATATTATTTATCATGGTTACTGAGTCTTATGGTGCCCCCTTAAATATTATGCTCTGACTGAGTACTGGGTACTGAATACTCAGTACCTTATTCTACTCTTGGTATCTAAAGAGCAGAGTGCAGTAATCTCAGCTCCGATCTCTAAATGGTACTGGTTTCAGCATCCACATTAAGGTGTGAGAACCTCTTGAAGAAGACCTGTAGACTGATGATTGGTCTCAAACATAGCATAGCTTTCCTTCAGAAAGCCAGGCGAACAAACGGTGGTGGGGGGTGGACAAGTATTTTGTTCCAAAGTTTCCACCAGTCTTAAACAACCCTTGGACTCTGTGGTCTGATGATCAGAGGTGTAAAGGTTTCTAAAAGGCCTTTGATATGGTTGCCAACACCCACATTTTCCATTCTGGGAACAATGCCATTAAGGGTCATAGCAGCCCTCCCCCACCTAAGTAAGGAAGTGTCTGTGGGTGCTGGTGGGGCAGGTCCTGTGAGGGCAAAGGGTTAGAAGTCCAGAGGAGTTCTTATCCTGGCTGCCTGTCTTTCCCCTCTGGTACACTCTGCCACGCCCACCCTGTTGCACTTTCAAAACAAAAATGTACTTATCCCTCTCACCCCCCTTGACCAGAGCCAACTCACCTTTCTGTCCCTCCATGTGGAGACACTATCCCAGCAATTGCTTTTAAAGATCTTCTTGCACTGGTTCAGAACTTTGCCCTGGGTCTGGACTTGTTTCCTCATCCCAATGCAGTCTCTTTATTTCCAGCATGCAAGAGAGAGTGAGCTAGTTTGTTATGAAGGTAGAGAAACAACCTTAAGTTCCCCTACCAGTGCCTTTAGAACTCTCTTCCGAGTAACTAGAGCATAAAATTCATCGACAAAGTCCCTTTGGGGGACACACCATCTGGGGATACTCCCTAGAAGGGTAGATTTCTGGGCTAATTTGACTGCTGTTTTGCAGGAATGCAGGTGAACAAAAGGTAGTTTCCACTAGGTCAAGATGTTTTTTCCACTTCCTGTTCTTGTCTATTTTGCTGTGTTCCAGTGTGAAACCACTCAGTTTCAGAATCAGTTGAAACTTGTCAAAGGCCTGCTCCTAGGTGTTTGTCACCCCCATAACCTGGTAATTAAATTAGACTTCATGATGCCAGTAATTTTCAAAGGACAGATTTTTTCCAACTGAATCAGCAAGCAGCAGTGATGCCTGTTCCCAAATAAGCATGGGCTCAGGGTATTGAATCAGTCTCTTAGTACTGAGCCTGAATCTCTTGAGATTTCTTTTCCCCGATGGCGACCTGATAGAGATAGGACAGTATTAACTTCAGTCCCCACAACACCCTACCACTGACTGGTGGGTTTCTTTCCCCCTCATCTGGCCCTTGTGACAATGCACAGAGCTACTGGACCTGGGAGAGCCCCTACAACAATCTTGGGTAGATAAGTATTCATCAGCTCTCAGAAACGGAAGTGTGGGATTGTGTTATGTTGTTGTGCAACAAAAAGCAACCACGCAAGCGAACCTCAGACCGCCAAGCATAGCCTATTCAACCTGGGAGTTTCAAGGGGTTTGTGTCCCCAGGGACTGAGCAGAACTCAATCAGAGAAGAAGTCAGCATCCAAAAGCCCCCAGTGATGTACAGGAAGCCAGGAGGAAACAGTCAATGGCTAGTCATCATTGATCTGCAGTCAGAACATTAGAGCAGGAAAGATCCACAAGGGTCAGCCAGTTCAACACCCCCACCCCCACCCAGCTTTACTGATACAGGAACCGGAAATCCTGACAGGATCAGAGTCCTACTGCAGTGCACGTCAAAACCAAATCACCACCCTTCTGGTCTTCTTTATGTATAGCTTTAACAGTTTGCAAACACTCTTATGTGTTTTAATTTCATCTGATGCTATGAGCAAATATTTACAGTTCTTCAACAGAACAGCCAAATGAGGACTGCTCAGGCTCCTCATCTGGGAAGAAAAAAGAATATTTTTCTAATGGAATTCTTGTTAGGATCAAATTAATTAATAGTTTTGGGATTTAAAAGGCTACATCCTTTCCCTACCAAGTTCTGAGAAATTAAGGAATGGGTAAGAAGAAATAAAAACAAATTCAGGGCCAAAAAATCAACTTTATCACTCAACTCTATATTGGACTCAGTGGGTCCATTAAACTTGTTTATGGGTAAATAAACTCCAGGATTACTGTACCCACATAGGCTCAGACAGGCCTCCCAATTGGAAATTCTCCCTGTCAATAGCAGACAATGGGAGAGCAAAGTCTAAAGTCTGCTTGGGAGGAGGCTGCCTGCCATAGAATGAGGAGACTGAGCTCTGTATTCCTGTCACTACCCCCGAATCACCACTGAGAACTTGCTCCTATCTTCTCCCACCCTCTTCACCACCACCCTTCCTCCTGGGGAGGAATGAGTCAGAGAGCAGGAAGAGGTCAGTAATCGTATGCCAGAGGAGCTGCTTTCATATGGGAGGAATCATCAAGGATGAGGGGAGATTTTTTTTTTTTTTTTTTTTTGGTACCAGGGATTGAACCCAGGGGTGCTTAACCAGGCACATCTCCAGCCTTTTATATATTTATTTTGAGACAGGGTTGCAATGAGTCACTTAGGGCCTTGCTAAGCTGCTGAAGCTGGCTTTGAACTCTCCATCCTCCTGCCTCAGCCTCTGGAGCCACTGGGTTTTACAGACATGCGCCACTGTGCCCTGCAAAAATGGTTATATTTAAGAAGATAGAGGAATAGAGTGAGGAAAGAGAAATAGAAGCTAGAGTTAACTCTCTGAAGCTGCCTTATTTTCTATATTTGACTTTGGAATGAAATAAATGCTTTACATAATTATAAAGCAAAATTTAATAACAGCAGGAACAAAAAATTCAGAAAAGCTGAAAGCAAATGGATCTGACTGTGAATTGGTCATTTAATCACACACAGAGGAATTATTTCAAGTAAATTTCAAATACAGTAAACTGACTCTATGAGCCTCCCATAGCACATCCTGAAGATGAAAAGGAACACTGGGTTACTTTGCTAGGACTGCCCTCAAAAATGACCACAGACTTGGGGGCTTAAACAGACATTTATTTCCTCACAGTTCTGGAAGCTGGAAATCTAAAATCAAGGTGTTAGCAGGGTTCGTTTCCCTTGAGGCCTCTCCCCCTGGCATGTAGAGGGCCATCTTCTCCCTGTGTCTTCACAAGGTCTTTCCTCTGCCCATGTCTGGGTGCTCATCTTCTCTTCTCACAAAGACACCCGTCATATTGGATTCCTCATGATCTTGCTTAACTTTACCCTGTAAAGACCCCCATCTTCAAATCCAATCACATTCTGAGATACTCTAGCATGGTTCATGTGGGGGAGGGGGCACAATTCATCCCCAACTCTGAAGAAATCTGAAATTGTATTTTATGTTATAGTGGTAATATGGATATTAGTGTGCATAGTTTGAATTTTAGCCCCAGCTAAGGCCTTAGATATCACAGAGCAGAGATAAACTGTCCCTGAATCCCTTCCTAAATTTCTGACCCATAAGCTGCTGAGTTGGGGGATAATTAGTTATGCAAGAACAGTAACCAAAACAGAAGTATTTCTGTCTCTACCCCCCACCAAAAAAAAAAAAAAAAAGATCTGCTTCTATATGTAATTCTAACTACCAGTTTGAAGGATTAGGGAACATGTTAGGGGAACGTGATACCACATAAAAATCAGAAAAAAAAAATCAGAATAATCCAAAATATGGAAATCTGTGCAGGACAAATGATTGAGCCTTTTCATTAACCACAATAACAATAATGAAAATTGGAAGAAAAAAAAGAAGAATGGAACTTTTTAGGTTAAATAGACTTGTGGGACATAATCAACCAAATGTGATATGACACATAGGCTTTATTTGGATTGTGATTTCCAAAAAATGAAAACAAAAATGTTTATGATGAGAAAATCTAAACACTGACTGGATATTTACTAGTATTAAGATTGTGACTGGGCCGGGGTTGTGGCTCAGTGGTAGAGTGCTTGCCTCAATCCCCAGCACCACATAAACTAAACGAAATAAGTATTGTAAAAAAAAAAAGTTGTAACTAATCTTTCTAGGTTGTATGTTATTGTGGTTATATTTGTTTAAAGGAAAAAAGAGTCCTTATGTATGTGTGCCTATGCGAATGTGCTAGGGATTGAGTCCAGGCCCTGGTGTATGTGAGGCAAGTGCCCTACCACTGAGGTACATCACCAGCCCTTTCTAAATTTTTTGAGACCTGAGAGCTATGTTGCTGAGGCTGCCCTCAAACTTGCTATCCTCTTACCTCGGCATCCCAAGTAACTGTGTACCACATCCCAAAGCTGTGTACCACCACACACAGCAATGATTTTTATCTTTTTTTTTTGTACTAAGCATTGAACCTAGGGGTGCTCTGAGCTACATCCCTAACCCTTTTTTATTTTTTTGCTGTTGTTGTTGTGGTGGTGGTGGTGGTGATGGTGCATGGGGATTGAACCCAGGGCCTTATGCATGACAGGTAAGCACTCTACCAACTGAGCTATATCCCCAGCCCCTAATTTTTATCTTAAAGAGATAAATGCTGAAAGATGTGGATGAAGTTATTTAATACACCAGTTTCTTGTCAAAATAATCCATGTGTTTTTATAATGATGAATAGGAATGGATAGAGAGTGGAGGGATATAGATT
>JAJEJO010004813.1:76950-107889 GCA_020662805.1 Glaucomys volans
TATATATATATATATATATACATACAGCTGGCCTGCAGGAAATTTGCCCCCTGAATTGAATTGTACTGTTCAATGGTCTCTTTATGTGATTGCAAATGCCTTGGCCACTAAAGTTCTCTTAGGACCTCCTTTGACAGTGAGTCACATTTACACGGCATCCACGATTTCTACCTCTGAGTGTTGCTGTAAATCCGGAATTTCTCGATTTGTTACGGCTTAGAAGTTTTTCTGCCTTTTCCATGAAGACTGACAATGTGTCCAGCTATCCCTGGGAAGTGTTTCATCTGATTTTCTTGCTGTCATGGCAAGATCTAATTTTACCATTATAAAAATCTGTCAGAGCCGGGCATGGTGGCGCACGCCTGTAATCCCAGCACTTGGGAGGCTGAGGCAGGAGGATTGCGAGTTCAAAGCCAGCCTCAGCAACTTAGCGAGGCCCTAAGCAACTCAGTGAGACCCTGTCTCTAAATAAAATGCAAAATAGGGCTGGGGATGTGGCTCAGTGATTGAGTGCCCCTGGGTTCAATCCCCAGTACCAAAAAAAAAAAAAAAAAAATCTGTCAGAACCATATATTACATGATTCCATTTATATGAAATGTCTGGAATGGATAAATCCATAGAGACAGGAAGTAGATTAGTGGTTGCATAGGGCCTGGGGAGCTTAGAGGGAAATGAGAGTGATGGCTTTGGGTACAGGGTTTCTTTTGGGGGTGATGAAAGTGTCCTAAAATTGACAGTTACTCAAATCTGTGACCATGCTAAACATATTGAATTTTACATTTTAAGTGAATGATTTGAATGGAATGTAAACTATATCTCAATAAAACTGTATTACTTTAAAAAAAGAAATACCAGATGACATTGAGGAGGACACAAACATGGCTTTGCTTCAGTGACAAACCACTTGTGTACTACTGATTGGGAAGAGTCTGGTCTCCTATCCTATCTGCTTCTACCATATACACAGTTTCTATTTTGGTCCTTTTTATAGTCTTGTTATAGTTTGTGAGCACTGTTAAGTCAAAAGTCACAGTGAAGCCTTGGTTACAGCTTGCCCTTGTTTTCAATCAACAGTAAACATGACTAATGTCACTATGGCTCAATTCAACCACACACGCGGACTCAGGAAGCTCCGGACATGTGCTCGTACTGGTAGGGGCGACCAGCTGGAGAGACAGTACTTGGCTAAACTTTGGTTCCAGGGCTCTAAGATGTTGGTGAAGGCTGGGAAAATATCTACTCCAGAACTGTGGGGTGGAACATTGCTGTGGAAGGAACCCTGAGGGAAAAGAGCATTCTCTGGCTTGGCCAGGAGATGGATACCAGCTGGGAATTTGTGAAGAAAGCCAATTTTGAGCCCAGCATCTCCCTAATAAACATCCAGCTCAGCAACCTCCTTCCACTTTGCACTTCCCACACATGATCCTCAAAGGAAGCCATATCAGGCCCTTAAAGTCAGGGGACTGGGTGCAGGAGGGTGACCTGTGAAGTGACTCTATGGAAGAAGGGGTAAGGCCAAGGACACCAGAACATGAGACAGTTTTCCACTGTCACAGTAACAAGAGCCTGTGATGGTAACCTGTGTTAACCCAGCTGGGCCACAGTAGCCAGATATTTGGTCAGCCATTAATCTGGCTTCATCCGGTTGGTTGAAGACCTGAATAGAACAGAAGGCTGACACCCCACTCCTACCCCACAAGAGCAACTTCTGCAGCAGATCACCTTAGGACTTTATTGGCAAGACTGCCTCTGGGCTTGAATTCTGAGCTCTGACGTCAGGAAAAGGAGACCAGAAGACAAGTCATCCAGGGACAGGAGTCTTCTGGGCAGGAGCTGAGGTCTCAGTGCAGTGAGGACATATAGCTGTTGAGAGAATGGTATTAGAAAAGGGGAATACAAAGACCTATACTTCTCAGTTATGCCCATGACTGGGATGGCTTGGAGAAACATGGGCTTTCTAAAAGAACAGAACAAGTCCTGCCATGTCGGAGGCTTGATGTAGATGTTTCTTCCAAGGATGGTCAGACCCAGGTTAGTTTTCTAGGCAGGGGTCATTTTAAATGTCTGGCCTTTGCAGACAATACTTTTTTTTTGGCGGGGGTGGGTAATGGGTTGAACCCAGGGGTGCTTAACCATTGAGCCACATCCCTAGTCCTTTTTAATACTTTATTTGGAGACAGGTCTTGCTAAGTGCTCGCTAATCTACTGAGGCTGGCTTTAAACTTTCGATCCTCCTGCCTCAGCCTCCTGAGTTGCTGGGATTACAGGCATGCACCACAGCTCCAGGCTAATCACACTCTTTAGGCAGGGTACCATCAGATATCTCCACATTTGCTTCTTTAGCAGTGGAAGTTGGTTCTTGAATCTCCCCTAATAAGTAATGTCATAATTTTTTATTTTATTTTATTTCATTTTACCTTGTTTTATTTTTTTGGTATTGAGAATTGAACACAGGGGCACTTTACCACTGAGCTACACCTCTGGTCCTTTTTAATTTTTTATTTTGAGACAGGGTCCTGCTAAGTTGCTGAGGTTGGCCTCAAACTTGTGATCCTCCTGCTTCAGCCTCCCAGGTCACCGGGATTTCAGGCATGCACTGCCATGCTTGGCTAACATAATAACCAAGAGTTCTTGAGAACCCTCAGACACACAGAATAATGCTTGGCAGTTAACAGGGCTCACATTATGAAATAAAAAATAATACCCACATGGTCATTTTTACTGCAAACTATGAAATACTTTGAATCATACAGAGACATCCATATTCTGAAACAAGAGTCACTCTGGTAAAAGAGAGGTGAAAGGGGCTTAACAGTCCTTAGGAGAAAAGGACAGGAGCTCCCTGTGAAGAGGGTTGTAAGATATAGAAGCACAAATGAGGAAGCAGGGAGCAAGGCAAAGGCCAGGGTCAGCCAAAACAGGAAAGTTATCCAGAAAAAAAATGCTGCTTGGTTTTTGACGACATTTCCTTTCAGTCCCACCCTGCCCAACCAAAACCAGGGTCGTGAGTGTTCTCACCCTCCAGTCTCTGACACATATACTGTTCATACTGTTCCTTTGGCACACTGCATGATTTTCTGAAATTGTAACATTTCTGTGCAACTGTCCTGATGTCCCAGTTACATTTCAAGGCAGACTTTTTCTTCTCAAATACTACATCCTTAATGGAAGAAGATAGAATAAACTAAGTTTTTTTTCTTTTTTCTTTTTCTTTTTGAGAAAAAGGAAAAAGATGGTTTATTGCTTTACTAGCAAAGGAGAAACACAGGGGACTTCTGTGGCGCACACCTGTAATCCCAGCACTTGGGAGGCTGAGACAGGAGGATCACGAGTTCAAAGCCAGCCTCAGCAACTTAGCGAGGCCTTAAGCAACTCAGTGAGACCCTGTCTCTAAATAAAATACAAAATAGGGCTGGGGATGTGGCTCAGTGGTGGAGTGCCCCTGGGTTCAATCCCCAGCATCAAAAAAAAGGCAGTGATTCTGCCCATCCTTAGGAACAGGGGGCTTTTAAAGAGGTGATTCAGAGAAAATGAGATCAGGGAGGAGAAGATCAGGGAGAAGAAGATTAGGGAACAAACTAAGGTTTTTTGTTTGTTTTGAAGGTACTGGGGATTGAATCCAGGGCCTCACACCATGCTAGGCAAGTGCTTTACCACTGAGTTACACCCCTCAGCCCTAGACTAGATTTTGAAGCACAAAAGGAATTAATGTATAAAAGTCAGTGTATAGAAAGAACAGGCATGTAGATTTGAATCTTCGGGAGTGACTACCTGAATACCACAGAACTGACCCCTCCTCTGCCTAAATATAGAAGGTGGGGGATCAGCAGGCTAACACTGAAACTGCTGAGCTCATAAACATGCTGCTGTTGCTATACTACAGAAAAGTGGAAGTTGCATCTGGGGCTACATACTTGTTGCCACTGATATAAAGCTTGACTAAGCAATCCAAGAAAAGATGGCCAGTAACCTCTGCCTTACTTCGACCCTCTGAAATTCATCCAGTTGGATGAACTGCACATCCACACTGCAAGGGAGTCTGGGAAATGTAGTTTTAAACTCTCCAACCTCTGCAGCACCGTGGGGTACCCTAGAAAGATGTAGGAGTAGGTGCTGAGTACCAACTCGTTTCCAACACAAGTGGCAATCAAAATTGTTATTCTTGCACTGGCTCAGGGGTAATCTTGTTAGTGATCTGCTCAGCTCCATCCAAAATCAATTGCAGGGCTTACTCTCCCTCTCTTCCCCACTACACTACTAAGGCCCCATCTTCCTTCTCAAGGTCTGATGAACATTCCTGGATGTTGCAAGGAGGGATTGTTCATATGGAATAGGGAGGACTCAGACCCCACAGTTCTTCTGCCTGTCAGAGAATAACGTCCTGGCTGCTGTCAAGTATAAGTCTTCACCAGACATCTGCCAAGAGGCAACTAGCCTGGACCCTTGGCACAGGGGAGTTTACTCAGATATAGGCTGGCACTCAATCCTAGCCATTTCCTCCTATCCCTATCACCTCTCTACCATATCACTTCCCCTCAGCCTAGAGAATACTTTTCTAACCTAAGTAGTGAGCTTTGCTTTAACTTCTGATATTTTTGCCTATATCTTTTACCTATCAATCTGCTCCTCCTCTCTAGACCAATGGTTTTCAAACTTTAACCTTCTGTCCTAAACCCCTGCTCCTCAGTCTTGCTTCTTCCCCTGTTATTTATTTATGCCTATTGAACCCAGGAATGCTTAACTACTAAGCCACATCCCCAGTCCATTATATTTTAAAGTTTTAGACAGGGTCTCGCTAAGTTGCTTAGGCTTCTCTCTCTTCTTAGCTGTCAGACATTTGCATCTATCCAGTCTTCTCCCAAGTGGGAGGGGTTTAAGCTACTACTTTCAGACACCAGACTGAGTAATATATATATATATATATATCTTGCAGATGAGGAAACAGAAGGTTGGGACGGTCATGCCACCAAGAATTGGTAAATCTAGGACTGGAGCCCAGCTTTGTTTGGTTGTTAGTTCCAAACCCTTCCCACATCTTCATGATCTGGCGTCGTTTTATTTTGCCTCCCTGATCACAGGACAGAAACCTTCAGATGGATAAACACAGTAACTGTGGGTGCACTGAAGAGACCCCACGTCAGATGCCTGTCTCTAAGCCAAAACTTTGTGGGACACATCACTCATCGTCAATGGACTGCAGAACCACTGCTTCAACCCAAGGGCTCCTTTCCTCTGTGCAGATCTGTTCATGTCTGGGACATTTTTTGTAAAAATCAGCTTGGTGGGAACTTATGGTTTCACCCTGAAAAATCCCACCAAGTTCCCAGCAAACCCAAAATTGTGTAGGTTATAGGGAAGGGATATATTATTTTTGGCAGAAATAGTCTGAGTCTGGCAGTAAACTTCTAAAAACATAATAATAAAAGTGCTTCTTAACATCCTGTTTTTTTTTCCCCTTCTTTTGTTGATTTTTGAGCATTTCTTCCCAAGCAAGGAATTATGCAATAAGATTTGAAAATTGCCAAAGTTTGTTTCATTGTTAGCTTTATTTGGTTCCTTTTCTATGTTTCTATGCATCTTATCTGCTTTAAACTTTATACCTTAGGCCCTGAAATACTTATAAAGCACTCTAAGAATGGCTTAGAAACCATATGGGGCTGGGTAACAGTTTCCTAGAGTAAAGTGATAACTGAAAAGTCTCTACGGGTAGGTAAGCTTTGAAACTAGGAATATGGATGCCTGAGATAACTGGTCTTTGTTCTTCATCTGAGATAAAAAGTTTCAGGTCTTTGTCTTTCTGAGCTCTTCAAAAACTTTCATTCCTGCTGTACACGGCTTCACATACTTGTAATCCCAGTGTCTTGGGAGGCTGAGGCAGAAGGATCACATATTTGAGGCCAGCCTCAGCAATGTAGTGGGACTCTTTCCTCAAAATAGAAAATAAAAAAAGAACTAGGGCAGTACCTCAGTGGTAAAGCACCCTGGGTTCAACCCCCTATACCAAAACAGAAAACGAAAAGAAAGCAAACTAACAACAACAAAACACAGCCAACCAAATAGCAACAGAACCCCCTCCATTCCCTATTTCCCAGGAAAGTCAGTCTAGTACAAGAGTTAGGGGTGTGAACCTTTGAGGTAGACCCATCCCTTCCAGATCCTGGTTCTGCTTCTTCCCAGCTGCATAATCCAGGGCAAGTTACTTAACCTCTCTTGAGCTCAGTTTCCTTATCTATAAAATGGGAATTATAAAGCACCTACTTCCTAGGGTTTATGTGTAGTAAATAAATTTAATACATAGAGCAGTCTTTGGTGTGCAGTAAATGCTTGACTAAAGTTGCTCTTTTTTTTTGGTACCAGAGATTTGAACCTACGGGCACTTAACCAATGAGCCACATCCCCAGTCCTTTTTTATATTTTTTATATTTTATGTTTTATCTTTTATTTTGAGAAGAAAGTTATTCTTATTGTGAAATTGATTTGTGTCATGTGGTATAAATTAGATCACAATTATGTGACTATATTTACTAACATCTTTCAGGATTCTAGACTGGTAAATGGATTCAGAAGGCCCTTGTCCCTGGAAAAGATGGGTGGTAGCAATAATTTGTTACTTATAGGGAATATTTATATATGAAAGTTTTATCCTTGCAGTTAGGACTCCTTTACTGGTCCACATCAAAGATTAGAATACAGAGGCAGCCAAGTGCAGTGACGCTCATCTGTAATCCCAGTGACTCAGGAGGCCAAGTCCTGGCCCTGCTATTAACTAGCTGTGTGATGTGAAACAAGTCTCTTGTCTTCTCTGAGCTTTAGTTCTCAACAGTAAAATAGAAGGCTTGGGCCAGAACCTTGTGGTTTGAGGTTTCCTAGATCCCAGGGAAATCTGCACACACCTCAAGGAGTGAAGGCAGTTGAAGTATAGAAGCATGAATCAGTTTTCTAATCTTTTGTGTCCAAAGCCTGAACCCAAAGACAAGGCCTGCAGAAAGGTAGCAAGCTGAGATTTTGTACAGTCCCTGAAGGTTACACTCCTTAACAAACATACTATGTGTGTGTGTGTTGGGGGTGGGATGTTGAGACAAAGTGAATATTGAGAACCCTTGGCCTAGTAGTTATCAGTATTTACTTGGTATCAGAAAGATCTAGGTTCAAATTATAGCTGTGCTATTCACTCTTTGGGTGACCTTGAAGAAGTCCTTGACATTTCCCAGCCTCAGTTTCTTCACCCATTGTAGTCACAATTAAATGCATTTAAGTTCATCAAGCCCCCAGAAGCATTCTGACAGACTATCTTTATGTTGTTGTTGTTGTTCCTTGCTGTACTGGGGACTGAACTCTGGGCCACTTACTACTGAACTATATCTCCAGTCCTTTTTATTTTTTTATTTTGGGACAGGGTCTTGCTAAAGTACTGAGGCTGGCCTTAAACTTGCTATCCTCTTGCCACAGCCTCCTGAATCACTGGGATTACAGGCATGTACCACCTCCCCGAACCAGACTAGGCTCTTAATTATCATTAATTACTACTATCGTCAACATTCTCGCAGCATCTGCTGATGGGAAAAGAGGATACAGGATCAGGTGGGGGCAGTCAGAGTAAGGAGACTAACCTAGCAGGTTAGACTGGCCCTGGGAAAGATAACCAAGTGGGTTGAATAGATAAGACAAGATAGGATCTGGTTTAGGATTAGTATTTTCAGGGAGCAAATTAAGAAGCAGGAATTGCTGTGGGAGTCCAGATGCTGGCTTAAAGTCATTAAGTGGCTCTTGAGCAATTCACTTATTCTCACCAGAGCCCCAGGAAGTGGGTCTGTGGAAGGACAGAAAGGAATGTGCAGAACTGTTGCAGAGCAAGATAGTGTAATTGAACCCCAGGTAAGGGGCAGGGCTCCAGTCCTCACTAGGAAAACTTAGGCACGAGGCCATCTAATTAACTAGGTCACTGCAGGATGGAAGGTGGAATGGAAGAAAAGGGAGTAAACGCTGTGACGAGGGAGACTTCACAGGTTCTCAGAGCTTTGCTGTGCCCAGTAGATAATTACCAGGCTGATAGGGCTGAGCCTCCTGTCTTAAATAGAGAAGTCATGGCCACCAGTGACTCAGAGTGCGTGCTGTCTTGTGCCAAAGCACAGCTTCTAACAATATGATAATTGGTTGTTCAGGGAGGTGAGACTGGTCAGTGCATGGCAATCTGAGGCAGACAGGTGCATGGAGAAAATTTCTCAACAGTGACAAGAGCCTGTACTTGGAAGAAAAAGACTTTTCTTATCTGCCTAGGATGCGTGTGTAGTTTGTTCTTGGAAAAGAGAGCTCCTAGGTTTATTCCAGCTGTCTCCTCAGTTTTATAACAACTGCAGAAGCAAAGTGAAATGGAAAGGTTGGAGTGTTAGAGTAAATAAAATTACTTGGCCTGCAGATCTTGTGGAATTTCCCCAAATAGTTTACCAAATATGAAATACTCTGGGCTCAAATTGGGATTTCCCCCCCCCCTGCTTCTTTTAATTTAGATACAACCCTGAATACTTGAACCCTGTTATAAATTGTTATCAGCAGTTGTCTGAAAGTTTATGTTTCGAATTTCCTGTCATGTTTATCTCACTCATTTGGAGACACGCAACACTCATATGAGAAAAAATAAAATAAATCAAGACCTGGGATGTATGGCAGTTTTCCTAAATTTTATAGAGATTCTTTTACCTGTTCACGAGATTTTTGGATTCAACTTTTGGGGGTATAATTTAAAATATGTATTGCTCCCCCATAAATTGCTACATGATTTTTTTTTTAACTTACTGGGTTTTTTGTTACCTTTGAGTCAAGGGTCTATAAAAGGTTCATCTAGTTTCAGTTGTGTGTCATAAAATTTCATCTACACCTCAACTTCGAAACAAGTTCCCTAAAAGAATTAGCTCTATCTATCTCCTTGCTAATGAATTATTGACAGCAGCAATGACCATTTTTTATTTTTTCTAATAGGACATTCTTCAAAGAAGCCTCTGGTTTGGAAATAGAGGAAGCTGGCACATAACTTTATAGGGTAAAATCCTTTCAGTACAGATTACAGACTTGTTTTTTGTTGTGGTTTGTTTTTTAAGCACTCATAGTCATCATCTAATGATTTTTTAAAAAAAAATTTATTAGGCAGGCACCCGAGCGCATTCCTATAATCCCAGCTACACTGAAGGCTGAGGCAGGAGGATCTCAAGTTGGAAGCTAGTCTAGGCATCAAAGTGAAAAAAAAAAAAAAAAAAGGGCTGAGGGTGTAGCTCAATGGTAAAGCACCTCTAGGGTCAGTATAATAAAAAAAAATTATTATACTTCTGATAGTATAACTATGTCTGAAATATCTTCCAATTCTCCTGGTACAAAAGTTTCAACCTAGGCACAAGATCTGAGAAGTTGGAACAAATGAGTTAAGATCATTCCTTTTCGGATTTCATCAAAGCCTGCTTGCAAACATTTGCCATTAGGTTGTTATTTATGGAGGAGTAAAAGCAATGTAGGCCTAAAGTTTTATATTAATAAGCTGAATTTGTATTTTTATTCAGAGGTGTATAGATTTAATTTCTTTAACTATTAATGGAATATGAAATGTTCTCAGTAGTTATTTTGGCTTCAAGTTTGCTTTCTATCTTCATGACCTTTTTTTTTTTTTTTTTTGTGGTGCTGGGGATTGAACCCATGGCCTATGTGCTTGCAAGGCAGGCACTCTACCAACGGAGCTATATCCCCAGCCCTATCTTCATAACCTTTATTAGACTTAACTGGGCTACAAGAAGATTCCATGATGGCCCTGATATATTGGTTCCACATTCTCTCAATCACAAACCTTTATAAGGTTCTATTCTATTGGCAAATCAAAATATGATTACTTAAAGCCTTGCTAACATCTTGGTCTCAGCAGTTTTTTTTTTTTTTTTTTTTTTTTTGTGGTGCTGGGAATTGAACCCAGGGCCTTGATGCTTGCAAGGCAAGCACTCTACCAACTGAGCTATATCCCTAGCCCCAGTCTCAGCATTTTTATTGGTCTTACCAATAAAATGTCATCATTATAGACAGATTCCATTTTGGTTCTGTCACAAATAATTTTAGTTAGGAAGTAAATATTGGTAGATTTATTATTGGTGGTTAAGTTCTATTTGCAGATGACTAAAAACTGAACAAGAGAGAAACTTTTTTTCTTTAAACTTAAAGAAAGGGGGTCTTACTCGGGCACAGAGGCAGATGCCTATAATCCCAGTGATTCGGGAGGAAGGGGCAGGAGGATTCTAAGTTTGAGGCCTTCTTAGCAACTTTTTGACACCCTGTCTCGAAATGTAAAAATAGAAAAAAAGGGCTGGGGATATAGCTCAGTGGTAGAGGGCCTCTGGGTTCAATCCCTAGTACTGGGAAAAAGAAAACAAAAAAGGTATTTTGCTATGTTGCCCAGGCTTCCCCAATTTCTGGGCTCAAGTGATTTTCCTACCTCGGCCTCAGGAGTAGACATGGGCTAGTTTCAGTCAAATAATTTTTTTTTTTTTTAATTTGAAGAATATATCTAGATTGCCTTGTCATAAAAACACATTTAAAATAGGATTTCCAGGCCAATGATGAGTGTGTCATGAACCAGGGATGATTACTGATTGGTTCTGTGCCCTTGAGGTCTATTTAAGAAAGAGCATACACTCACATTGTAAGGGGGGAGAATCCTAAATTGTGTGGCCATATTGTGTGCATTTCTGTGTGTATATAGTAGTTTTGATTTTTTTCATTGTGACATGTTTTTTAAAATTTTGTTTTATTTATACAGACTGCATTTTGATTCTAAAGTGCTATTTTGGTCACGTAAAATTTGAGAAACTTCTAAAGCAAAGGATCATATCAGAGATGCCAAAGACGGGGGAATGGAAAGAAAAAAGTGGACTGAAAAAACCTGATAGTATTATTTCTTTCTGTTCAGGGTTGATAAAATGGTAAAAAGAGGGTTTTATTACATATAACTAAAAAGAACCAATTAAAGTGTGGAAAAAAACTGTTCCTTTGCATAGTCAAATGATAGGCAGGGGAATATAATGTCACCAGAAATTACTATAGTAGATTCCAATAAAGGACTACAGAACAATGAGGCCTTGTTAATCCCATACTGGCTTATTCAAATAGTGTGTAATTCAAAGCAATTGCTGCTCCCCAGGCAGGAATTTACAATTGCCACATTTGAAGGAAGGATAATGTGTCATTTGAAGGGGAAACCAGGTCTGGAAAGGGCCTCATGGTTGGAGAACCTCATGTGTCCCAAAACAGCTCTAAAGCAGGCCAAGTAAAACAAAGTGACTGAGAACCGCCCTGTGAAGTCAGTCAGCTTTCCACTCATCTGTATTTCCCTTGCTCTCTCTGCCTTTTTGTTGAATGACAAAATGTTCCCAAAGCAAGGAGCAAGTGGGGAAGGTAGATAAATTTAAGAACTGGACAAGCTATCACGTAGAAAGTGAATCTTTTGCTTCCTGGTAAGGGCATACAAGTTTGCTCATGAGAACTTCGTTGTATGTGTATGGACTGTGTGTATAATTAATTAATAATGATAATGAATACAGAGAATCCTCCCTGGGCATGAAAACACTGGCCTAGAGTCAAACATGAGTCAATTCTTGCAAGAGGAGGCTTGAATCACAATGTATTTGGAACTATTTTGGTCAATGATCCTTCAGAGAACAATTCTTCAGTTTTATCCTGTCATTTTCGGCGAATTACATGTGAATGGCTTACAATTCCATGATTTTTAAAAAACTAGCTTTGATTCCAACGACTGATCAATCCATGCTTCCAGGGACATCAAGCTGTGTCAGTCTCCCGACAACATTTTGTGAGGTCATTTTGAACTGCTAATTCTAGTCAAGAAGGTAAAAAACAAAATTTAATTTAAAAAAAGAGAGAACAACAACAAACTTTGAGAGTAAAGTCCTTATGTAGAACCCACCCTTAAATGGGGCAGGCTATTTTTGACCAGAAACTGTTAAGATGCTTAGTTAATAAGAAAGAACCTTAGTTGAAACAAATGATCCTTTTAGGACTGTGAGCTGCTGTAACATGCTGTAGCAGCTTGGAGCATTAAAAGGCTGCTATGGTGCCAGACACAGTGGTGCCCACCTGTAACCCAGCAACTCCAGAGGCTGAGGCAGGAGGCTCACAAGTTGAGGGACAGTGCAGGCATGACCCAGTCTCAAAATGAAAAATAAAAAGGGCTGGGGCTAATATAGCTCAGTGGTAGAGCCCCTGGGTTCAGTCCCCAGTATCCCTTCCCACAACCACCAAAGGCTGCTTGGGAAGAGGCATTTATTACTTACCAAATGTCTATATGCTTTCCCATCTATCCAGCCCTGTTTGTTTTTATAACACTGAGACTGTCACTTCCAGGTTGAAGCACAGAAGAGCAGGTGTGAATTCTCTGTGTATTTTCTTCTTCTGTTGCCAAGATGGTGGAGGCCTCAGGCTGTAGTAATACAGCTTCAAATGCCAGACTCTGTCATCCAGGGCTCTTGAATAGAACTCCCTTGTCTCCACTCCTACTCCACCACCAACTGTATTGGTTACGTAAGGAAAGCAAGACATAGCTTCATGTGTTGAAACAATCCTGGGATTTATTTGCGGGTGAATATAGCAACTTTTCTGTTGTTTGTTTTGTTTTGTAAAAACTTAATTCCATCTGGATAAAGTCTGAGTAATTTGAGTAACACAGTCCTTGAGTGAGCCACTGAAGCTTTGCTGGGTTACTTTGCCAGGTTGTCCCAAATGCTTTTCCACTCCCCCAGTTGTACCTGTTCCTTCAGGCAGTGGTGGAGGAGGAGTGAGGAGGAACCCTGCTCGGTTGGGGGTGTTCAGCTGATGGTTTCTCTTCCTATTCACCAACCTCCTCTTGGGATTTTAGACTTGCTAAATACACAGTACACATGAGCAAATTATTCATTGTGGTTTTCATTTGAGAGAGCTAGTTTCCGCTCCTAAGAAGACTCTTAACAAAACAGGAAGTTTTTCTTGGATCTAGAAATGAAACCCTGCCTTCTGACACTAGTTTTTACCAATTTCTGCAAATCTGTTTTCCTATTTTCCTCTCAGAGGATGGAGCAAATAGAATTTTAGATAAAACCAGGAAATACTGATTGGTACTGTCGTAGAGTTAGGGCTGATGGGGCTGGGGAGCCAGAGCAGGACAAAATGGCAGTGTACCAATGCCAGAACACATCCTCCAGCAGACTGCTTTGACTCCCCACCCTCACCCCCTCTGACTTTGGCCCTGGGGAAGAGCTCTTGAGTTGGGACTCAAGGGAGATCTTGAGTTGGGACTATAGCTCAGAGGAATAATGCCTGCAGGAGGCCCTAGGTTCAATCCCCAGTATCCCCTGCCCCTCCCCCACCAAAAGAATTCTGTGGGCAGTTGGCAGTCCCTGTTTTTCTTCTTCTTTTTCAGTACTGGGGCTTGAACCAAGCGGTTCTCCTCTGAGCTTCATCCCCAGTCCTTTTTATATTTTGAGACAGTCTCCCTAAGTCACCAGGGCTGGCCTCAAACTTTTGATCCTCTTGCCTCAGAGTGGCTGGGATTACAGCTGTGCACCACACCCAGCAGCCACTCCTTGCCAGTAGCCCTTCATGAAATGTATCAAAGCTGACATTTTGGTGTGCCTTTCTTCTCCATGGGGGTAAGGAGTAAGTGTGTCTTGTTCACAATTCTGACCACATAAGTGAGTGCTCACATAGTGGGTGCCCTCTGTACTTGAAGGCATACAGGAAAGAATAATTGATTTTCATAATTATCTAAAAGTGGGGATGGGGATTGTAAACACCAATTTTTCAGCTGGGCATGGTGGCACACTGCAGTAGTCCTATCCCCCTCCCCAATATAGTAGTTTCCATTTTATAGATGGCAAGTTAAAATGAAAGGATAAACCGTAGAGCAGTAACTTTGAACTCCTAAATTCCTGGGCTCAAGTGATCTTCCTGCTTCAGCTTTTTAAGCAGCTGAAACTATACAGGTGAGCACCATCATACCTGGTCCCTTCTCATGATAGAAGTTTTAGCCTGACACATGACTATGGGTTTCCCAGCTGTGGCCACAGATAGGAGAAGTGATGTATGCAACATCCAGACTGTTGCTCTTAAAAGAGGAGGGGGTCTTTATCTTCCCCCTTTCTGCTGGAATGCAGAAGTGAGGGTGGGAGCTGGAGCAGCTATCTGGGACTGTGACATAGAAGTCATGGGTTGAGGATGGCAACACAAGAGGAGGAAATGGGCCTCCTGACACTACTGAACTGGTGCCCTATGTTGGCATCTGTTTGTTACAGTGGTTGAATTTGTATCCTAAGTAATACCAGAGCTAAACCTTTAGCAGAACTGCTCAGACTTCCCTGACTTGAAAATACAAATGCTCTTTGGAAAGAATGTATGATTAGGTTAATCAAACTTTCTGTTTGTGTTCACAAGAACCCACATCTATTTCAGTGATCAAGAATGACTCTTTAATTCAGGATATGTATATAACAGGGATGGTAAGGAAACTAGAAATTTAGCTTGTATTTTCAGATCATGTATGCTTGGGCACTTGGTGTTCAGTTCTTTCTGCCTGATTCTAATAACCCCATTTTCCGACAGCCACAATTTAGAATTTGTGCATGAGGTGTAACTGGTTTCATGTAGGAAGAGTACCCAAATGAGTCTTCTTGCAATCTGGCCTCTTAGGCAATGTAGAGAACTCAAGGCCACATGGTATGAATATAAACGAATTGAGAATTATAATTGTTCGTGTATTAGCACCAGGATGAGTTAAAATGATTAAGGATAGTATCATAAAGCAGCAACTTCTTGTAAACCAGCTTAAAACAACATTTATCTCAGTTTCTGAGTCAGGAATCTGGGGTACAGCTTAGCTTGGTGCCTGTAATTCAGGGTCTTTCTCTTACCAGGTTGTAATCAAGGTGAACTAGATCTATTGGTACTTCCATGATCATTAATGTAGCCACTGGAAGACTTAAGGTCCTCTACTGAGCAGTAACTTAGTAAGAATTTTTGACTTTTTTGACGGGTCTTTGGGACACAAAGTATGTTTACCATCTGAATGGAGATTTCTCATTGGCCAGAGATTTTAGTAGGTGATTCTAGTGTATGATCTTCCTAGGTCTTTTGGAGTCCCCTTTGTGATCTATAGTCAGAATGCAATAACTTAAAAAGAGTTTGGTCTAAAGCTTTCTTAACCCAAGTAATCAGCAACTCTGGTTTATTCATGGAAGTTTGCTTAAAAGTAATCCAAGTTACTTAAAAGTTGAAATACTATGGCATGGGAGACTGAGGCAGGAGGATCACAAATTCAAAGCCAGATTCAGACTTAGTGAGATCCTGTCTCAAAATAAAATATAAAAAAGGCTGGGCGTGGCTAAGCACGCCTGGGTTTAATCCTGGGGTGGGGGCGAGGAGTTGAAATAATAGCTGATTGAATGCTAGATATATTTCATGGTTTTCAGCGTTTCTTCACAACTTCTTAGGCCATTCTCTAATTCCATGGTCAAGGTACTTGATATTATTTCATTTTCCCTATTTTTCACACCTGTAATCCCAACGACTGGGGAGGCAAGGCAGGAGGGTCACAAGTTAGAGGCAAGCCTGGGGCTACTTAATGAGAACCTGTCTCAAAGCAAAAAATGAAGATTAGGGACTTAGCTCAGTGGTAGAGCACCTTTGGGTTCAATCCCCAGTACCACACACACATACAAAATAATTAAAAAAAAGTAAAATGAAAAAGAATTTGGTTGTTTTTTATTTTTCAAATGAGGAATCTGAAAAGTTGCAAAGAAGGTCAGGATTTAAATGTTCCTCTATCTAAAATCAGAGCCCATCTTGTTTCCAGGACTCAGTAAGCAGAGTTGGTTGAGGCTGGAAAAATCATCTGACAGCATTCCAGGACAGTCAACATCTTCAATGAACATCTTCAATGAGTACCTTAAACAGTTGTAAATTTCTAGAACCACTGGGTACCACCCATATTAAAATGTTGATTACTAAAGTGTCTCATAATGCCAAATGCAAATGAAAAGTGCATTAAAATCCCAGTGTAATTCTGTCTTTGGGTCTCCCCCATTAACACAGATAATTGAAAACTGAGATTTAACTTTTCTTAAATGACAGAGTTTCCAAATCTGACCCCATGACATTTTGTGAAACTTTAAATTATGCAGAAACTATCGATTATTGATGCTACTATGTTTTAAAGCCACTTTAAAAATGTGAAACCTATTCTGCTGAAGGAGAAACTGAGGCTACTCTAGACCAAGTTTTGCTGAAACTGTTACAGAAGACATATGGGCAACTCTCTAGTTCTGCTTTGCTCTAAAACTCCCAGAAACCCTAGCTTATGAGGTGACTTTCTACAACCACAGACCTTAAAAATCAAAATCCTGATGGGATGAAAGAGGTTCATTTGTTTTGAAGTGGCTGCCTCTCCACTCTTTAGTAGTTTCCTCCCCCACACTGCGTGTCTGGTGCCTTTGATTTATAACCTTCCCACCCACACAAGCTTTGGTTCTGGAATCCTTCAAAGAGGTTAAGGTGTAAACCAGGAGGAAGCGTTTAATGACAAGAACTGGTTAGGGTAGAGGGTGAGGGTATGGAGGGAGAGTTAGAGGAAAAGCAGTGAAAGATCATGCATTTGCCACAGGGAATGGGCACATGGATAGGGAAGGCCCTGACTGATTAAAGGACTGGTGAATGCGGTTTTGCCAATCCAGATGAGCTTTTGGGTTTGTAGCACAGCTTCCAGCAGTAAAGTTCAAGGTCCAATATAACCAAGATGGCCAGCATGTGAACCTCCCCTCCCCCTTTGTCTAAATTTCTTTATATGCTTGCACAGCCAGATCTCCCTGTTCCCAGCTCTAACGCTTGGGATTTACTGTTTATCCCCTGGAGGATAAATAATAGCTGCAGTCTTCTGCCAGAAAAGAACTTGCTCCCCAACTTGAAGACTCAGTTAATGACAAATGCAAAAGGCTTTCTAGAGAATACCAGATACCAACCTTTGATAACTGTGAGATACCAAAGAAATGTGAGCTATCACAATTCTAATAATTATCATTATGGCAGGGACAGATAGGCGGGCTTTCTTGAAAAAGAAACCTTAAAACCGATGGCTTTGTGCCTGAAAAGAGTGCCAAGATTCTCCTTCAGTACACTTGTGAAAACTGCTTAACTCAAAAAGGTTCTTCCTTTGGAAAGTTTCTGATGGAGTGTTGAAGTTTTAGGTTTGAGAGACAGCTTCAGGTTTAAGTATGACTCTGTCAGTTATTATCAGCATTAGCACACCTTTCTCCTTGGAAAAATAGGAATTTCTTTTATTGGACATGTTTCTGAAAGAAGTAATGTATGCAAAATGCTTACTAGTGTCCACACTTTAATAATAAAAAGTTAACTGTTCATGAGAAAATTAATCTGGTTTAGCTCTGAGGCAAGAGGAGACAAAAAAAGTGACGGAACAATAAACATAGGGACATTTTGTCAGACTAGAAGGACTCATGGGTTAGAAGTAACCAATGCTTTCCTAAGGTAACTGGGTTCTTGGAGAACCCAAAGGCACTGCTGTGTAAGCACCATCAATGCAGGAAGAGAACTATAGATGGTCTCCTAGAGTACCTGGAGAGAGAAGGAATCCCTTAGACTGTGTCAGAACAAAGAGATTCAAGCACTGTGGCCAAACAATGCTAGAAATGGGTGAAAACAGATGGGTACAGGGTTCTGGGACCTGTGACTCTTATTGATATGTAAATTATAATTCACATGTGTTCTACGGTCAATTATGCTGCTTTTATTCTTGCACATTGATAACACAGATCTTGTTCAGAAGTTACTCTAGTGCAAAATCCTCTGGGCTAAAGAAAGGCCGAATTAAAATATTCAATTTTTTATACTAATAATTTTTTTACCATTTATCTTCATTATATCTCAAATATTAAAACAAGGAATATTGTTGAGAGTGCACAATTATATGCACTGGGAAGGATAAACAGAAATTTAACATGATCCCTGACTTCAGAATTGGCATGAATTGAGTCAGAAAGATGAGACTAGATTAGAACTATATCTAGGCTTTTATTCTTTACTTTCTGTTACTTTTTAATGTTCCTTATATTCCCCAACTAGATTCTGATTAGGACACTGGAGTCAAGATGAGTTTACGAGGCTTCACTCATGGGTGGAATTGATTGGATCTATTTATATTAGAAAAATAGTCACGGGTTTGGAGTTAGAGCACTTGTCTAACACAACCAGGACTCTGGTTTCCATGCTCAGCACACCTCACCCCCCTCCCCAAGAAAAAGTTTGCATTTATTGAGCCCCTATTATGTGCCAGGCATCCACATTACATGTATTAGCTCATTTAGTCTTCAGTGGAACTCTGGTACTAAGGATTATATCATGCTCATTTTATTTTATTTAGTTATTTTTTAAATATTTTTTTAGTTGTCAATGGACCTTTATTTATTTAATTTATTGATATGTGGTGCTGAGGATCGAACCCAGGGCCTCACACATGTCAGGCAAGTGTTTCACCACTGAGCCACAACCCCAGCCCCAATCATGCTCATTTTAAAGATGAGAAAAATTGCAGCCTTGTTCATCTCTTGGCTAAAAAAAGGCAAGTAGGTTAGACAGGGGTAGGTCTCTTTGGATGTAATGAAAAGCAGGAAAACAAGTCACAATGGAAAGGTGGAATGAAGTTTACATTTTTTTCCTACCAGCTTAGCAAGAAGACACTATGCTTTTGTAATTTAAAAATAATGCACTAGAGGGCGCTGAATATACAAACTGACAAATGTTTTGATAATGCAGTTCCCACAGTGGTGCAAGAAATACAATCAGTAATGGATTTGAACCAAAAGGCCCTCCTCCCAAGAGTATAACATAGTTTATGCGAACCAAGAAGCTGTATTTCTATCTCAATTTAAAAAAAAGGAAAAGCAAAACCTTTATATTGAACAATTCATAATTTGTCTCTAATTAATAGTGACTGCTTTTCAAACTGTCCTTAGTGTTTTCTTTGCTCTGCCTGCTGAGTGGGTAAGGTAGGGTAACCAGGATGAAAGTAAATTTTAAATACTGCACGGAGACATTTTGTTTTATCTTATAAAATTTATTTTAGCAAAATAAAACAAGCATTTTTTTTAAAGAAAAAGAAAAAAACTCAAATGCAAGAGAAAAGGGAAAGGAACAAGAAAAGACCTCATCCTCAAACTCAAATTCCAAAGACATCTTTTTAGAGATAACTCCATTTTCTAAATGTTTCTACTTATTCATTTAACAAACTGATATTGTTTTCCTCCATGAAAATTGAGAAGTTAACAGAATACCCATTTTTCTTTTTAAAAAATTTGTTCTAATTTTTTATACATGACACAGTAGAATGCATTTTGACACACTGTACACAAATGGAGTATAACTTCTTATTCCTCTGGCTGTGCTGAGTCACACCAGTAAGCGTAATCATACATGTATACAGGGTAATAATGTCTTTCTCATTCTACCCTCTTTTCCCATCCCCACCATCCCACCCATTTATTTTTAACAAAGATTTACAAAACAACTTTTATTGTTTCCATTATTACAAAGTTAATACATTATTATGCAGAATATATTAAAAACAAATAAAAAGAGGTAATAAAACTCTTCTTTATTAGTAGGGTTTAGTGGCATATTTGTAATGCCAGTTGCTGGGAGGCTGAAGTGGGGAGGATTATGAGGTAGAGGCCAGCCTGGGAAAACAAAGAAAGACACCCCATCTCAACAGAAAAACAATGACAAAATCTTCATTATTCCAACAGCTCTCAATATCCAGAGGAAATTATTTATATTTTTGGTACTGAGGATTTAACCCAGGGATATTTTACTACTGAGTCACATTCCCAGCACTTTTTGAGAGAATCTCACCAAATTGCTTAGGGCTTTGCTAAGTTGCTGAGGCTGCCCTTGAACTTGTGATCCTCCTGAACTGCTGGGATTACAGGTGTAAACCACCTCACCCAGCCAGAGGAAATTATTTTGTTGTACATACACGCAATAATTTTTTCTTTTAACAGTGGGATCAACTCGTACATATTATTTCATTTTTCTTTTACAGTTTTATTGGGATGTATATAACAAAGTATATAAATCTTGTATAGATGAATTTTTACATTACATAGAAATGTGTAACTCTACTCCATACACCTTTCCCAGTCAGTGCAGCCTCAAACCTAAATGCTCTTCTAATCTCTATCATCAGATTGTATTTAATTATATTTCTAAACTTCGTATGAACTTTTCCATTTAACTTCAAAAAGATGAGTCAAAGTATAAGGAAACTTCAGCTCTTCAACTGGTGTGGGAATCCAATAATTTTACTTCACAGTGTGAATTGTGGTTATTTTTTAAATTTTTATTTAAAAAATATTTTTAGTTGCAGATGGATACAATGCCTTTCTTATTTAGTTTTATGTGGTGCTGAGAATTGAACCTAGTGCTTCACATGTGCTAGGCAAATGCTCTACCACTGAGCCACAACCCCAGCCCCTGAATTGTGGTTATTGATACTATCATTCAGACTCAGTTCTGGTCACTGAGAATAGAGTATGAAGGGACTAGGATTTGGAGCCCTGTAGGAATTTGTAGAAAGCAATTGAAAACAAAATTAACAATAGTGGAAAGGTAAAAGTTCTAATTATTCCTCAATATTTCAAGACTGAGTGGATCATGGAATCACAAATTTGTAGTCTTTTCTTTCTTGTGGGAGATAATAACCTTTTATTATGTTTTACTCTTCATCACTGCCCTATGAATTATCACAAGCACAGATAGCTACCATCATTAATGAAACTTAAAAAGCACTTTATCTGAGCTACATCCCCAGTTCTTTTGTGTATTTTAAGAAAGGGTCTCACTAAGTTGCGTAGGGCCTTGCTAAATTTTTGAGGCAGACCTTTAAGGATTCTCCTGCCCAGCTTTTTTTTAAGAGAGCCCCCTAATCTGTACACCACTACAAACCCAGCTCGCTGTTCAGGAAGCAATGAACAATAAATTAAAAGGGGAGAGAGTGGCTGCGGCATAGTAAGAGCTGGGAAACATTATGGCTTACTGTCAGGCAAAAGCCTACAATGCAGGTGGGAAGAGGATGGACAACCTCTTCATTTGTTTTTCTCACCCCCCCCCCCAGGATTATGTTACCAAACTTTGGCTTCTCCATCACCTCCAGATGATACTCATTCAGTAAAACACCCTGCAAAAAGGGTAAGTTAGGGGCTGGGGATATAGCTCAGCTGGTGGAATGCCTGCCTCGGGTTCAATCCCCCACATCACCAAAAAAAAAGGTAAGTTAGGTTGAATAAAAGGGGAAACTTCCTTAGGAACTGGGAGTCTGAAAGGCTGTGAGATGCCAAACATACTTAAGAAATGTGGACAAACACCTGCTCCTGAATTACCAGTGTGGGAAAGACCACACCATGCCCTCTTCCATGGAAATGGTGAATCAAAAGCACTTTTCCTAAGTAATACATTGGAGAAGGGCTTAAACAAAGAGATCCTGGACAAATCACCATAGTGTTTCCTTGTCTTTCTTTGTGGTGCTAGGGGTTGAATCCAGGGGACCCTGCATGTTAAACTTATGCTCTACCACTAAGCTATATCCCCAGAACCCTTAAACATTTGTCAGATACTGGTATATATTGTCTAAAGGCTCTGCATGCATTTGATCCCTCAAACTAATCTAACAAATGAAGAATGAGGCTTAAAGAAGTTGAGCAACTTTTCCAATCTGCATATAGTTAAGGAGTGGTACGGAGTTGTAATTCAAGTATTTTTGTCAGTCCCACAGCAGGGCCATTATTGCTTCCGCCTCTCCTAGCCGAGGAGCAAAGAAACCGGTCACATTTTTTTTTTCTTTTGAGCGCGGGGGGCATTTACTAGGGATTGAAACCAGAGGTGCTTTTGCCTTTGAGTTAGTCCACCCCCCCACCCCCCACTTTTTTTTTTAAAATTGAGATGGTCTAAATTGCTTGGGGCCTTGCTAGATTACTGAGGCAGGCCCCAAACTTGTGATCCTCCTGCCTCAGCCCTGTGAGCCACTGGGATTACAGGTGTGGGCCATCTCACTCTGCTAAATGATTACTTCTTTTCAGCAATAGACAGTGAAGCCTGGCTACCACCAAGTCCGGAAAATGGTGGTTGAGGAAGGGTATCAAAGAGTGAATGGACTGCTTTAAAGTCAGGGAATGTTGGAACACTGTATCTTTTTTCTGGAGGGTACTAGGTGCAGAAAGAGTTAAACGAAGAAAGGGAATTAGGAAAGAACCTGAATACCTCGAATGCTAAAGCCCTGAGTCCGTGAGCGGAAGTGGACCTGATGGAAGTTCGCCCTGCACAAGGCAGCAGGCCCACATGACGGAAGTGCATTTCTAGCATTCCTCCAAGATAACGCTGGTGGTGGGGGGGGGCTCCTGCCGCAGAACTGCGATGCCAGGCCAGGCCGGCTTTCCTTTCTTCTGACCCCAAGGACAGGATCGATTATAGTTTACTCCTGACGGCCTGCGGGTTAAACCCTAGGATCTTCCGGCCTCGGGAGCCCAGAATTGCGGTTTACATGGCGCGCCCCTGGGACCCAGGCTTCCGGTGTGGCCAGCCTGCTGGGGCGGCTCCCCTTATGACTGAGCAGCCTGGGCTACGCCCTGTCTGTGCAAGAGACTTGGGCTGCTCCCACTCCCTTGGGCCAGTTGCCAAGCCACGTGTTTGCCTCAGCAGCACAGCCACCCACAACTCCCTTCTATAAGGGAGTGAAGATTTGGACTGCTTAGTTGGGCTCATGGGGGGTGGGGAGGGAACGGTTCGGGGATGGCCCCGGGGGGCAAAATACCATCCCACCTAGACAGCGCGATCAACTTGAGTTTTCCCTAAAGAGCGAAGTGGTTAGCAGGTCCTGCCAGGGCTCCTGGGTGTGCCCATAGTTAAGATACTAGAGTTAGATCATGCACAGCAAAACGGCTAAATCCACAAAAGGTCAAAACTGGGATTCTGAACCCTCACATCAGATTTGTTTAAAGAGGGTTGAAGTTCTTCCTCTTACTGTATCCTACAAAAGAAAAATCCCTCACTTTAGGCTAATTTCTCCAAGGTCAGTTGAGGGAAGGAGTCACTCCAGCTGTAAACTAAAATAACATTGGAAGCTGAAATTACATAACAAACCCTGGATGTGAAGAGGGTGCAGAATAACTTCCAAGCCTCATTACTTGTCATCCTTTTTTCACTTTCTTAATATCTTGCAAGGGATCCCGAACAGAAGCCCGTAGATAGAAATACATCGAAAACGTTCGGAGAAGGGTTGTTAAAAGGTCCATGACCCAAAATAAAGAATCCCCATGTATTTGGGGGAAGTGGGAAGCATCTCTGGAAATAACTCTTAAGGTCAAAGCTTATTTTTTGGGAATTGGGAACCAACGTTATTTGTCTGGTCAGGAAGAACGAATACTCTTCTGTTGGTAATCAGATGTCTGGAGTTCATAAAGTCAGATAATTTGGTTTTATGAAAACATAAGAAAAGCAAAAATTCTGATCACCGTCTTAATCCATACTTTGGCCATGTTATAAAGATGTATTTCTTAAGTACAAAGAATCTGATTTAATTCTGAATTCCCCCTATTTCCATTTTTCTCTTAAAATTATTTTCCAGTTAGGGCCGGGTTCACAAGATACTAATGAAATTGATTTAAACACCTTTTTTTTTGGGTTGGGGGCACTAAAGATCAAACCCAGGGTCTTTCCCAGAGTAGGCACAACCTTCCCCACTGAGATACACTTCAGCCCCTAAACATTTGTGTTTATTTTTTTGCAGGGATGGAACAAAAACCCAGGGTCGTCTCCTTCATGCTAGGCAAGTGCTCTACCACTGAACTACAATCCCAACCCCATGTCCTAAACACCTCACTATGCAGAAGTACCCTTTTTTGGGGGTGGGGGGAATTTCTGTGATTGCAATTAATTTTTGGAGGTGGTATTTAATATTTTCTATTTTAAAAAGTATGAATTTACCCATAACTATGTAGTTTTCTGTTCAGCAGGAATAGGGAAAAGAGGGACTATTAAATCTCTATGATGTAATTCTGTAAGCAGCAGTTCAAAATAGTGCTGTTCTTTTTCCCTCACTTGGTAGGATTGCACTGTAAATACAAAGTTCTCAATTTCAATAGATATTTAACAAGCTGTAACTGCAATACAGGGTCTTTTCTTATATCTTGATTCTAACCCAGCCTGAACCTGCAGTTTATTGTCTGCATTCCTGAGGGTATGTTAAAATACTGACCTGCTTCATGAAATGTTCTATAAATGAGAATATTACAGGATCATTTTTCCTCTTTATTAGAAGTGGAAACCACCTTTTCACTGCAGTTTCAATTTAAAAAGTGAAATACAGGCCTGATTTCATCTTGATTTAGTAAGGTTTGTCAAATATGCACTTCAATCAGTAATTCTGATGCAGGCTGACCCAGGACCAACATTTTAAGAACCACTGGCAGCTGGATATGGTGGCATATACCTGTAATCCTAACTATTCCAGAGGCCGAGGCAGGGGATCACAAGTTTGAGGCCATCCTGGGCAATTTAGCCAGACCTTGATTCAAAGTAGAAAAGCCTACTTTGATGTAGCTACTGATGTAGCTCAGTGGCAGAACACTTGCCTAGCATGCATGAGGCCTAGGGGTCAATCCCCACTATCATCACAAAGAGCCAAGCCACTTTTTTTTGAAGTAACATTAGGCCTGCTTGGACTCATTTCTTTGGTTCGTTCCAGGTTATTCTGTAACCTAATGATTTTGTAGAATTGGCTGGAAGATATCTATGGAGGCATGATAACCCTCAGAGTGAACAATTTGTGCAAAAGTACAAATTTGCTTTGGAATCCTTCAAGTTTTATTGCATTATGAAAAAGGAACACAGCCAAATAATGTGCTGGGTGGAAATTGTGATCTTCCTACAGAAAAACCTACTTCACGAATGCTTTGTTGTTAGGACACTGAGACAAATAATATATTTCAAGTTTATTAAACCACTTTAAATTCTCCACCTATTGATGATTAAAATCTACTATTTTTAAGTACCTTGATAAGTTGACTAGAAGGCCTTAGAGGTTGAGGGAAAGTGCTCAAGTTACCAAATAGAGGTTTGCAGGTTCAGGCAGGGCTGGAATCGAGATATAAGACCCTGTATTGCAGTTATAGCTTGCTAAATATCTTTTAAAATTGGTTGACTAAACCGATATTCCCTAAAGATTCGAGACTGATATTCCACTTCATATATGGTTGTATCTTTCTATGACACCCTATCATTTTGTACCCAGTGACACCTTGCAAATCAGTATTACATGGGTAGAACAGAGAATCTGATCAGAGTTGCTACTTCCTAAGCATATGTAAAAATATACTATTTTTTTCATCCTTAGAATATACATTTTTAAAATTTGTTCTTTTTAGATGTGTGTGACAGTAGAGACTGTATTTTAACATATACATACAACTTCCCATTCTTGTGTTTGTACATAACGTGGAGTTACACTGATCGTGCATTCATAGATGAACATAGGAAAGTTATGTCTGATTCATTCTACTCTTTCCTATTTCTATCCCTCCTTGCTAAATTTTTATACTGCCCTGTCACCTGCTAAATTGCTCTGCATCAGACTTAAAGGGAGGAAATTTTTAGGAAAGACTGGGTAGCTGAAGAGAAACAACACTGTACTAAATGCTAAAAAGAAAGTAGATATTAGGGGCTGGGGATGTGGCTCAATGGTAGAGTTCTTGCCTAGTATACAGGAGGCCCTGTGTTTAATCCCCAGCACTCAAAAAAACAAAGCTGATTTTCTTTTCTTTCTTTTTTTTTTTTTTTTTGTGGTGCCAGGGATTGAACCCAGGGCCTTGTGCTTGTAAGGCAAGAACTCTACCAAATGAGCTATATCCCCAGCCCTGATTTTCTTTTTTTTAAACCATTCTCTTTCTCCCATAGACAGACAAGCAGGCAGCTTAGGAGACAACTGCCAAGACACTTGTAGGAAAAGGATGTATTTCTATAATTTAAATGTATGCCTCAGTCTCTCTTGTGAAATCAGTAAAATAAATGATACTCATTACTCAGAAGTAATTCTCCTTTTGGAGAACATAGTTACAAATACACAGCCTGTATTTAAAATATTTACTTACTTACTTTAGTTTTGTGTACTGGGGATTAAACCCAGTAGCCTTCTACCTCAGAGCTCCATCCGTAGCCCTTTTTATTTTACCTTCAGACAGGGTCTAGCTAAATTGCCCAGGCTAGACTGGGATTTGCAATCCTGCCTTAGCCTCCCAAATTGCTGGAATTACAGGTGTGCACCACCACACCCAGCTTGCATTTAAAATTTTGGCATAGGAATCAAATAAGGGCTAAGGATGTATACATACCCATGATCAATTTTAAAATCCAACATAGTTGTTTTATAAAATGTTTATACCTCACTGAAGAGTTCAGCATCTTACAGGAAAACCCTAACCATGTCTTTTATGGCCTAATTATCAGCAGTCTGCCAAGTAAGAAAGTATTCATAGTAATGACTATATTGTATTAAAACTTTAAATTTGTAGTACCATCTTGAAGGTTAAGTCTTCATTGAGAAGGCAAATAGTGAATACAATATAGGCCTTGGTTCACTTTTAACCCATTAACTTGTTTTTCTTTAAAATGACATTGACAATGTGGTACTTCAGAGAATGTTGGTATACCACCAACTACCTAGGACTACTAGGTTAAGAGTTTACATCAATGTATGTATGTGTAACTAAAAACAAATTTAAGAGTTTACATAAGACTCCTATTAGATATGTACTAAATTAAAGTTGACGTATTTCTATATCCTAGTTGCTGTGATGCTATATTTTAATTACATTTTGACCTGTATATTGCTAAAATACCGGTATAATGTCTTGTACTAAGTTTAAATATACCACAGTTTTTACTCAAGCAAGTTTCTATCACCAAGCTACACCCCAGATCTAAGTTTATTTTAAGAACTGCATATTACTGCACCTACCAGCTGGGACATGGTGTACGTTATTTTCTGCCTATTCATTAACTAGTTCTGAACATTTGTATTGTTACTCCTGGCTAAGCTGGCTTTCCTCTTCTCTATGTACTGACAGACTTTGATGACTAGCAGTCTTTGGCTTACTAGTTGCCATTTGAGCATGATTTATCTTTTCTTTTAGTTGTAGATGAACACAATACTTTCATTTTACTTACACATCGTGCTGAGGACTGAACCCAGTACTTCACATGGGCTAGGCAAGTACTCTACCACTGAGCTACAACCCCAGACCAGCATGATTTATCTTTACAAGTCTTTTCAGAATAATTGTTTCAATCGCAGTTGTCCTAAATTCACCTTTTTCTGTTTAGGGTCACAAAGGAAATATCTTTGTCTTCACAGCCCAAAGTCTCTGTTAATATTCTCTCTCTCCCTCCCCTTTTTAACAGTCCTTCAAGTACTCTTAATTTCCAGGCTATAAAAACACAGGCTGTGCTTGCTGTAGTTGGCATATTCCTGTTCTAGTCCTTAATAGGAAAAAGGGGCAACAAAGCTCAACTTCATGTATATATGTATGATTATGGTAATTTATTAAGTGTTGTTGGGTACTTAATAAGTTCATTGTCACCATAATACTTTCTGCAGCCTTAAACTGACAGATTTATAGTTATTTCATTAAAAATGCACGGCAAGGGCCAGGTGCAATGGCGTGTGCCTGTAATCCCAGCGGCTCTGGAGGCTGAGGCAAGAGGATTCACAGTTCAAAGTCAGCCTCAGCAAAAGTGAGGTGCTAAAAGCAACTCAGTGAGACCCTGTCTCTAAAAAAAAAAAAAAAAACAGAAAATAAGGCTGGGGGTGCAGCTCAGTAGTCGAGTGCCCCTAAATTCAATCCCCACTACACCCCCCACCCCAAAAAAAGGCATGGCAAGGAGAAACTTTCAATTTATTAACAATGTAAAATTTATTCCATGAACACCTGACTTGTTTCATTGCTTTAGAAATGGAAGGCATAACTAAGTCCTATTGGTTTATTTATTTAGGAACATGTTATGACATGGGCCAAAAGGGAAAAGGCACATTTTAAGATTATTCAACGAAAAACAAGTAGCCACTTCTCTTCCACAAATGACTTATTTTACAGAGCACCTAGAGACAACTTAATCATTCATTTTAAGAATCTAATCTTAAAAAATACTTGTCTCCCATTTTGACTGAGGCCTCTTATTTTAAAACTACTGAGTTTAGTCCTTATCCGTGGAACATAATCCTATTTAGCATATAACAACTAGTTCAATTTGGCATTTGGTTGTTTAAAAGGAAGAGATACACAGAAAGAGTTATCTTTCTATGTCCATCACAGCTATTAAGTTTTCATGATCACAATTTCCACGGCATAAAACCTCACTCTTAGATCTTCTTCAATATGCTTTCTACTTTGTTTTTAATTTCATTAGGCTATATGGATATAAAGCTATGCATTAATATGTATACTGCAGAAGTACAACTTAAGGTCAGTTCACTTTGTAACTTAATATGCGGAGGGTTTAAGAAAGCCTAGATTTCCTGCTCATTTGTCCTCCAGTTACCTTTTCTGTGGCTGAGGGATTCCTTCGGTAACAGTTTGACTTGTGTCAGAAACAAAGCTCATTCTAGCCTCCAGAGTCAAGGACAACAAATTAGGAGCACTTTGGTATATGTGTATTTGCAAATGAGTATACACTGTTAACAGACAGAAACTGCATAATCTTGAGGAAGTCTGTAAAGAAAGGGGTGGGTAGGAAAGAATGGGGACTAAAAATTAGGTGCTCTATATTAAAGATCATGCTGAAGCCAGGTGTGGTGACACACACCTGTAATCCCAGTGACCCAGGAGGCTGAGGCAAGAGGATCATAAGTTCAAGGACAGCCTCAGCAATTTAGTGAAGCCCTAAGTAACTTAGCAAGACCTTGTCTCAAAATAAAATACTAGCCAGGTATAGATTTTCTGTATATTGAAAAAAGAAAAAAGTCCATGAGAGCATATAATTTCTCCATCTAAAAATTCAATGTTGGGGGATGGACATGCAGCTAGGTGGTAGAGCACTATCCTAGCCAGCACAAGGAAAAAAATAATTTTTTTTTCTTTTGGTATATCCTCATATCCTTTTTCCCCCCTCTCACTTGTCATTCTAACTGGGCATAAATGGGAGCATGTGGGGGGAAAAAAAAAACAATTGTCACAGAATCGCACTGATATGGCTATCATGTTGTTTTTAGGACGTGGGAAAGATGCCTAGATTTTCATACCATTGCCATCATACAAACCTGAGAATAATAGATCTGCTGCCTTTTCATATTTCAGTTACAGAATAAAAGAACTGATGTTTCTTTCTAATCCAAAGTACATTTTTCTTAGGAATGAACTGTTACCTTAGCACAGTCCTACTTCTTGAAAAATTTAAGTACTTGAGATAAGACTAACTTGAGGAACAGGATTTTATCTCCTTTTGTGTGTGGTACCGGGAACTGAACCAGGGTCTTCTGTATGCTAGGCAAGCGCTCAACTACCAAGCTACATCCCTAGCCCAGAGTCTCAATCGAACAACATTAAAGCTTATCAGAAATACCACAGGAGCCAGGTATGGGCATAAGTAGTTATGTGTGATGGAGAGGTACAAATAGGCTATAAAAAGAATTCACTCAGCCGGGCGTGGTGGCGCACGCCTGTAATCCAAGTGACTTGGGAGGCTGAGTCAGGAGGATCGTGAGTTCAAAGCCAGCCTCAGCAACTTAGCAAGGCCCTAAGCAACTCAGTGAGACCCTGTCTCTAAATAAAATACAAAATAGGGCTGGGGATGTGGCTCAGTGGCCAAGTGTCCCTGAGTTCAATCCCTGGTTCAAAAAAAAAAAAAAAGAATTCACTCATTTTAAATGCAAAAAAGAAGAGTTTCATCAGTTTCTACTAGAAGATTAGTTGCTAAGTTCTGACCTAGCATACAAAATCCAAATGTTCAATAAATCAGAATGTCCCCCAAATCAGTTTGACATATTGCTAAAACTATGTCCTATGTATTCATCAATCATGTTACTTTGCCCCTTAAGAATGAAGTCATTAGTAATAGTAGTAGAAACAATCTGGCTTGAGAGTTAGACTGTAATTTTCACTATTTTCAGAATTGATATACACTATTTTACTTTCTAAGGAAACCTAGGGTAAGCAAATAACTAAAAATGTAGGTTTAAAAACAAACAAAAAACCTCTAACATAAGAGTGAACTTCAAATTTCTACTCAGAATCACATAGATTTGTTTTGAGTAGTTTAAAATGCTATTTATCATTTTTGAAGCATTACAGAACAATCTAACAGTAAAAGGTACTGCTTGGGATAGTCATGAACAAAAATTTTTATTTTTATCCTTACTACAGCTAATCAGACTCAGGTAAGGATGTATGTACCAGCATATAATTTAGCTATTTAAAAAACTAAATTATAGGCAGGTACCATGGCTGGGTGCCATGGTACCTGCCTATAATTTCAGCCACTAGGAAGGCTGAGGCAGGATTGCAAGTTTGGGCATAGCCTCAGCAACTTGAGAGATCCTATTTAAAATAAAAACATAAACAGTGTTGGTAAAGCACCTCTGGGTTCAATCTGCAGTACCAAAACAAAACCTAATGTTTCCTCAATCTAAAACGTGGACCAAAGATGTTGGCTTTCTTGATAGATTTGTCTACTATTTAGATCACATCTATTCATTTCTGACTTTCACCTGTACAGACTCCTTTTTACAAATCTCAATTATTCTCCTTGAAAGCCAGTTTGTTTTCTCTCTATACCCAAGCAACAAGTATTGACTTTTTTTGGCGGGGGGGGGG
>JAJEJO010004814.1:0-182580 GCA_020662805.1 Glaucomys volans
CGTACCTGAAGATTTGAACTGGGACAGAAAAAGCCAGAAAAGTAGCTGCTGTATGGAGCAAAGGTAAGAGAGAGACAGGCAGACATGGGCAGAGCTGCCACAGGCATGAAAATAACCAGCTTTTAAAAGCCACCAGCTGCTGCCAGGTGTGGCGGCACACGCTTGTAATCCCAGAGGCTCGGGAGGCTGAGGCAGGAGGATTGTGAGCTCAAAGCCAGCCTTGGCAATTTATCGAGGCCCTAAACAACTTAGCAAGACCCTGTCTCTAAATAAAATATAAAAAGGGTTGGGGGTGTGGCTCAGTGGTTAGGCACCTGGGTTTGATCCACAGTACCAAAATAATAATAAAAAAAAAAAAAAAAAACAGCTGCAAAGCAACATTTCTTTTTCAAAGAAACAGTGCTGCTGGGTAAATGCACTTGGCGCACGTCCTCCTAGTAAGTCTCCGCGGTCTCCCTTAGCCACCTCCTCTCTGGCCTGGCTCAGATGAAGGCCACATCACAGCAAAGGCAGGGTGGTCACCTCAGTTCACAGGACCAGGCAGCTGGGCTGCAGCTGGGGGCTTCTGGCCTCACTCTCTCTAGCCTTCCAAGTGGAGACTGAGTCTGGGAGTGACAGATGGGTTCCTGTCATCCTGGAAGAGGAGGCTGGAAGGAAGCCTGGGTTTTGAGCACAGACTGCAGGGTTCAGCCCTTTTTTTCACTGGGTTCCCCTTAGTTTAGTTTTTTTCTTCCATATCCTTTTTCTTCTTCCCTTAATTTTAATGCCACACCCCATCTTTCTTTAATTCCTTTTTATTTATTTGTTTTAGTGGTACTGGGGATTGAACTCCAGAGCAATTTACCACTGAGCTATACCCCCAGCCCTTATTATTGTTTTATTTTGAGACAGGTACTCACTAAGTCACCCAGGCTAGCTTTGAACTTGGCAATCCTCCTGCCTCAGCCTTCAGAGTGGCTGGGATTAGAGGTTTGCACCATGTGCCCAGCTCTTTAATACTTTTAAAACATTTTCTTTCTTTTTACTCTGCTTTATTATTTTTCTCCAGTCCCTTCCCCCACCCTTGCCTTTAAAAAAAATCTTTCTACCTACTACTCTTTCTCTTTAAAGCAAATAAAATAAAAATAGGGCTGGAGGTTTAGCTCAGCAATGGAACACTTGCCTAGTATGTGTGAAACCCTGGGTTCAGTCCCCAAAAAAGAAATAAACAAAAATTTAAAAACACAATCCACACATTCTGAAGAGTGGGAAACCTGAGAAGTCATAGGTTTTAGGAGCAAAGACTAATGCTAAAAAGGAGCTAAATTTAGTACCTTAAAATACAATGCGAGGCCTTATGAATTCTCAGGCCCCACCTGTGCTGTGGAAGTGTGCAAGGAGGGTTTCTCCTTGGAGGGCTGACAGCTTCCCCACTGCTCACCAATCCCCCCGGGAAAGGGGACTGGCATCATCTGACACCCTCTCCAACACTCACTTTCAAGCCTGGCCAGAAGGTGCATCTTCTTAGGAACTCAGGCTACCAAAGGGCCCTGCTTTCTCCCTGGGGAGATGAGAAAGGAACGAAATATTCTTCAGCAAGAACTAGGCAAGGTGGGCGTGTTTCCTAGGCGCACAGCCTAGGAGGCCCAGCGACATGAGTTGGAAAAGAAGGGCCAGCAAGCAAGAAGCTGCTGCATAGCATCAGCCCCACACCACGAGACCTTCCAGCTGCTCCAAGGAGGGAGGCTACTACCTGTCACCTGCAGGTCCTTTGGTGGTCCAATGCTGTGGAGACTCCTGCTTAGGGAATCCTCCCTGGGCATGGACACAAGTCCAGATGTTGGGTAGTGGAGAGAACCACTGACCCAGGTCACTTTTAGGTAAAGAAAAATGTGTGCCAGGCAGGTAGCAAAGAGGATGATTTCATGCCTTTATAGCCACTGCTTCACCAGAGGAGGGTATACTGGGAACAGGCTCAGGATAAAGTGACTCAGAAAGAAAGTTGCATCTCCTTTCCAGGCAATTTTTAGGATGCACAGTGCCCTCTACCCCACCCTATTTGCCAAGAGCGATTGAGAACGATTCCTCTTTAAAGCCGAGGATTTGAAACACAGACTCCTGTGGGCTCCTGCTGACTCCAGGGCTCTGAGCTTACCACGGGCTGATGTGATTAAATGAGAAATGTGCATGAAAGCACTTTGCTGTGATATGCTGTTCAACGGACTGTGGACGCCAGAAAGCCTTTCAAAGGGACATAACCAGCACATCCTAGGGGGCATGCCCTCAGGGCCACTGGACCCCTGCGAAGTCAGTAGGCCCAGAGAATATTTGGGTCTGAAGCTGCCTTCTCAGGCAGTGACGAAACCTTATATCATGAAGTTAATGTTACGGGGCACTTGTCTTTCAAGGACAGGGTTCGCCTTTCCAGCTGCCCCAAGGAGGTCCCTTGGGCGCAGTATCACCATGGATCTGGCTTGGCTCTGCTGAGCCAGTTGAATTATTCACTAGCTATGGATACCCGCCCAGCTCCAGGGGCTCAGGGATGGGGTATTTGGGAAAGGAAAGGAAGGAGGATGGAAATACGTTCTAGAACCAGACTTGGGGGAAGGTCAACATGGACAAAAGAGCAGGAGGACCACCAAGTTGGCCTCTAGAGGACTTGGGAAACAGGATCTGGGGGAGCCAAGAGCAGTCTGCCAAGCTGTCTGCAGCACCCCAGTGCTCCTGGCCCTGGAGTGAAAGGCAGGTGGGAGAGGCATCACCACTGCAGCTCAGGGAGCCCCTGATTCCCAAGCAGCCTCGAAGGAATGCAATACCAGGTGCACTTCATTTCTGCTTCTATTTTGGAGCCCTTTGCCCCATGGGTGTAAATACAGAAAGTCCAAACTGCCTATGAAAAGAAAGAGGTAGAAGCAGGGATCAGGTTAATGGTACTGTATTTCCATTGCCTCATCTGGCCCTGAGGGACCAGAGTCACGTTTCTCATCTCAGGGATGTGGCAGATCCAGGGAAGAATATGCTCGCCAACTCCCATACCTATGCCCCCATCCCCAGTGCTGGCTCCACACCGTCTGGAGCCCGATGACAGAGCTCCTCTTGCTGCTGATTGTCACTGGCTCTGGTGTGGGGGCTGACACCTGAACCTTCAGCATACCTTCCTATAGGCAGCAGGCATTGCAAAGCATGTCTGACACACCTAAGGCTGACAGAGGAAGGTGGAGGCCTGGCTGATATCTCCCACCTGTGTCAGGGCCAAAGACAGAGTTCCTCTCCTACAGGTTTTGGCCTGGATTTAGGGACAAAGGGATTAAGAAGTCATGACCTTGGGCCAGATGTGGTGGTGCATGTGGCTCAGGAGGCTGACGTGGGAGTTCAAAGCCAGCCTCAGCAACTTAGTGAGGCCCTAAGCAACTCAGTGAGACCCTGTCTCTAAAAAAACATAAAAAAGGGCTGGGGATGTGGCTCAGTGATTGAGCACCCCTGGGTTCAATTCCTAATACCAAAAAAAAAGGCATGACCTTGGATTTTGGCTAGCAATTTGGCCTTTTTTTTTTTTTTTTTTTTTTTTTGCCATACTAGGGATTGAACTCAGGGCCTCACACGTGCTAGCAAGCACTCTACCTCTGAGCTACATCCCCAGTCCCCTGGTAGTAACTTGGAAGCTTCTAACTCATCCCAGGGTGCTGGGGAATTCTGTACTCCAGAGCCAGAGCTAACCTGGAGAGCATGGGAAACTTCCACTGAGAATGAACCTCAGGAGGGTGTCAGTGGGAAAGAGATGAATACAGGTTGATGCTGGAGACCAGTGGGCTACTGAGGCAACTGAGCCCAGATTCTGTTCTAAAAGCCAAGAGGATGCTGCTATCTAGGATCTCCAGGGTCAGAGATTCACATAAGGGGCAAAGGCCTCATTTTTGGGTCCCTCTATGATTGGATAGGATCCCCACAAAGCAAGGGGCTTCACCTGAACATGAGGAATTAAAATCAGATAAAGGAAAACATTAGCTCTTCAGGCACAATAGCATATACTGCTGCCATGGGGACCAAGGCCCCAGGAAACCATTGCTGAGACACAGAGCAGTGGTACACAGCAAGTCAGAGCCATGTGCCTGCTCTGACAGGGGCCTGGCTGCATGGCATAGCCACAGAAGGCTCCTCTGGGGAGTTGGGCAGCTTCCTTTGGCTCTCCTTCTGCCCAAGAAACCTCTCCATGCAGAGAGGAAGAGAAGAGGGAAAAAAAGACAAGATGGGGTGGAGGAGAGGGAGAGAGACAGCAGCTGCACTTCTCAGATGTCCACAGGTGTATGTGAGTGGCAGGTGAGTCAGGAGGTGGTTGCAACCCGGGAACAGGGCCCTGTGGCCTCCCAGGTAACCCAGTCTATGAGCTCAGACACAGCAGGGGCCCTGGAGGCCCAGTGGTCTGCTGTCCCCAAATGCCAAGGGAACATGTTTGGAAAGCTCTATCAGCAGGGCCAGCCCCACCCACCTCTGAGCCAGCAACTCCCAGACATAAATAAAGCAGGGCCTCTGGGTGCATGCCAATATCTCAGGCTTCTTGGCCAGGGCCAGGGCTAAGGGCGGCCCCTCACCCTCCATCCTGTAAACAGGGGTGCTTATTTATGCGGTGGCAGAGAAGAAATCCAGTTGTTGGATAAATTTGGTGGGGAGTGTACGGAGAGGACAGGATGTCCGATCTGCTCTGGGTTAGGTGATGAGCTGTACTCTACCGTTTCCCCAGCTGGGACCTGAAGATAACCCTCCGCCAGCCACAGGGAAGCATCCAGTCAGGACAGCAGCTCTGCACTCTCACCCAGACACGCCGGTCTGTGCCCCATACCTTGTCTGCCCACAGAGCCAGGGCAGCAAGTTGGCCTGTCAGGAAAAGTCCTCCAACCGCTGAGCTAAGGCTGCTGAGATGCCCCACCAGCCCTGCCCCAGGCTGCTCTCCAGCCACAATGGACAGAGGCCTGGGTCAGGAGCTGGCCATGAACCCAGAACTCTGTGCCACTCCCCTCTTGACACCCTCCCCTGGGTATGTCCTGCACAAGCCCAGAGTAAGTGAGGCTGAGCAGGGAGTGTGGGGACAGCTGGGAAAGGATCTAGACAGAGAAGAGAGAAGAGGACCATAAGCCTCTGACCCCTCATTTTCCAGGAGCTGCTATTCAGAACAAAAACAAGGAAAGAAAAACAAGTGGGGCGTCATGTCAGGAACTCAGCTGCTTTCTGAGGAGCCCAGTGGCCCAGCTCCAGCCAGCGGTTTCTTCTCCAGCCCCCAGGGCCTGTTTCCCAGAGGCTGGGCAGTACACAGGGGAACAGGAAGTCACCTGCACTGTTCTCACTTGGGGCATCCCAGTACACCAACAAATAACGAGCCCCACCCCCTTTTACATATTTAAGACAGAGTGTGGTTACCCTTCTCAATGTCACACACCTAGTGAAAAGCAGAAGGGCGGGGCTGAAAGGACAATCTTTGTTTGTTTTTATAGAAAATAATCAAGAGCACAACCTCAGAGGCAGCTCACTGGGTCTGGAGGGAACAAATGATGGTCAAATTATCAGGACCAAGGCTGAACTGCTTTTCTGGACATGAGCCCCTATTGGCCCTGTCACACCCTGTACCCCTTGAGGTTCATGGTCCCCTGCTTTCTCAGGCCAGCGGAGGCACTCTGCTCTGGCTGCCTCCAGGCTGGTTGGGTAACTCGACCCCTGACAGGGCCGCCTGTGGTCCCAAAGCCAGCTGGTGAGTGCTGAACAATGGCAAGGGGTGTGGGGAGTGGGGGAGGCTTATGAATTAAAAATAGATGCTAGTAATCGCCAGGGAGTCTGCAGAGAGCATGTGGGCTGTGTTTACTAGAAAGAAGAATGCTTCCTATTCATGCGGGAGAGACCGCAGCTTCTCACACCAACCAATAGCCCCTGGGTCTGGGGGAGTCAGCAGACAGAGCCGCAGGGCTCACCCGATAATTGGAAGATCCCTTTCCCATGGAATATAGAAGTACCTCTCTCTCCTCAGGACCCCCAGGGTGGCCATGCCCATCAAGAAGAAATAGCAACCAAGAGATAAAGCCATCCTCCTTGCTCCCTGGGGGTGGTGCATGAAATGGTCCCTGTCTGTTTTAGTGACTTCAGATCTCAGACTAGAAACATGGGATCTAGTCTCCTCTCTGTCAAGACCTAGTCTCTCCATTCCTCTAGGCCTCAGTTCATTCATCTGTAAAACGGGAGATAATACCACCAGCTTGCCAACTTCACAGTATGTTATTAAGATTAACCAGGCAAGACAGATAACGAAGCTGAAATTTCCAAATAGGAATATAGAATAGTCACAGGAAAAAGCATCCAATGCCCCCGCCAGGTCACCTAAGAGCCTCTGGGTCTGGCCTTCCACAGACAGCAAGAACAGAGGTCTCCCTCTCCTCTAGGCATCTTGGAGACAGTGTGAAAGACCCAACAGAAGCCCTGTGAAAAAGCCCTTTGGCTGATGTGCCTGCTTCAGTTCAGACCCCCTCAATCCCTGTCAGCAAACAGCAAAGTCACCTGCCAGCTCCCGCCCGCCCCCACCCCCCAAGTCCTCCTCAAGCAGCTCCGGATCTTCCTGAGAGCCCTGGATGACCAGAGGTTACAAAGCTCATATTTTTCCTCCTCTTAAACAGTGGCAATACTAGAGATCCTTGCTTGACAGGACTTTTCTAATTTGATTTTTAAAGGTGTATTCATCACTGACTCACCCTGGAGAGGTGGGCTGGGCTGCGGTGCACACAGCGCTTGCTCATTAAGGGCTGAGCAGCCTGGTTCATTGTGCCGGCACCTCCAGCTCTTGAATTCACCAGGCTGCCGCATCCAGAGCTCAGTCTTGGATGGCACCTCTCCCCCTGGAAGCTAGGCTTGCCAACGGTGCAGTCCCGTCGTTTTAAATACTATCTATATGCTGACAACCACCAAATGTCTGCCTCAGCCTGGATCTCTCCCTGGGCTCCAGACTCGTTCATCTGGCTGCTTATTTGGCATTTCCACATGGACGTTTCGAAGCCATCGCGAACTTGACATACCGAAAACCTAGCTCTGATTCTGCCCCCAACCTCCGCCAGAGCATCTGTTCCTTTTTCCACCTTCCTCTGTGACTGGGTTCATGGCCATTTCTTCTTTCCAGCTGCCTGGGCTTGCTTCTCCCTTTCTGTCATGCCCTCTGTCCACTCCATCAGAAACCTTTGGGCTTGATCCCTGAAGCAGATCCAGAGTCCCACCACTTCTCCCACCCTCCCTCCCCACCCCTACCAACCACTGCCACAGTCACCTTGTGCCTGGAGCACACCAATATCTTCCTAATGAGACTTCCTGCTCAGCCCTACCACACTGTCACAGTCTATTCTCCACCCAGCCTGAGTGATCTTTTTAAAGGTGTCACTCATGTATACCAAACCTCCTAATGACTTCCCATCTCACTCAAAAAAAGAATTGAAAGTCTTTTTCCTGGTCTACGGGGCTTCATGTAATCCCCAGTCCTCCTCTTTCCCTCCCCAGCACTGGCCTGCCTCTCTGATTCTCTTCTACGTTTTCCACCTTGCTCACTGCACTCCAGATAATGTAAGCATGCTCCTACCTCAGGGTCTTTGCACTTACTGATCTGTCCCCCTGAATTGCCTTTCCCCAGAGATCCACATGATGCACTTCTTTGCATTATCAGAGATGATTTTTCTGACCCACCTGTCAAATTAGCACGCCCACCCCCATCATTCTCTGCTACCTTGTTCTGTTTTTTTATTTTGCTTCTTAGCACTTATTACTACCAAATATATTACGTAGTCATTGTATCATGTAGTTGTCGCCTCCCACTAGGATGCTAGCTTGGTGAGAGTAGGGGCCTTGCTTTCATTCACAGGAATATTCCTAACGCCTAGAACAGTGCCTGCCTGGCACAAAGTAGGTGCTTAGGGGAATACACTGAATAATGGGCAAGCAGGGAGGTGCGTGATGACCATGCACTCAGTGGTGTTGAAGAAGGGAAGAGGACAGCTCTGACTCCAGGCTGACCAGGTGAGGCTCTGCTATAGACAGAGGCACCACAAGCTGGGCAAAGTCCTTTTTTTTTCTTTTGTGCTGGGGATTGAACCCAGGGCCTTGCACATTGCTAGGTAGGCACTCTATCCCTGAGCTACACCCCAGCCTCCAATGTCCCTTTTTTCTTGAATCTAGAACCAAGGTCATTTATAAAGTTATTGAAATGATTGAATAAGTTGATAGTCAGAGACTATCTTGGGAGCTGGAAAGTCGCTCCCAAGAGTGATGAGTACAACAAAGCACTGTCCCAGGTGGAACATGGGGAGGCTGCACCACATCCCTGACTGTGGCTGCCAGCTGGCATGTGCAGAGGCAGCTTGGCATGGGGGAACCAGCACTAGGTGTGGGGTCAGGAAACCCAGGTTCTAGCTCCAGCTGTCAATTAAGAGCCCTTGGGCAGGTCATCTCCCCTGGTTGGATCTATTTCCTATCTAAAACTTTGGGCTATATCTGGCTTATCGAGCTCACAGGACCATTTAATGAATTCATAAAAAGACATCTGCAAAAGCACAGCCTGACTTGGAAAAGCGCAAAAGCAAACCTGAGCTGCTGTTTGGTGCCAAGCACGCAGCAGGCACACGATGCTTACTGAGTGAATGAACTTCCAAATGTTTTCAGAAGTTGAGAAGCACAAGAACTTGAGGAACAGCCAGAGTGGATGCAAGGACAGTTCCAGATTACACGTGAGCTGAATCTGCACTGGTGACAATCTGGCCTTATGCCAGAGCATCCCTGAGAACCTTGATATGAGAAAACTTACTGGGCTGGGAGTGGTGGCAACACACCTGTAATCCCAGCGGCTCCAGAGGCTGAGGTAGGAGGATCCCAAGTTCAAAACCAGCCTCAGCAATTTAGTGAGGCTCTAAGCAACTCAGCAAGACCCTGTCTCTAAATAAAATATAAAAAAGGGCTGGGGATATGGCTCAGTGGTTAAGCGCTGCTGGGTTCAATCCCCAGTACCAAAAAAGAAAAGAAAACTCACTGGGCCTCATATCCCCCAAATGCAGGACTCTGGGTCACCCCCTGATTCTCCTCCTCTCCCTTCCTTCCACTCTCTCCATCTCCTCTTTCATGCATCCTCCCACTAGACCTTCTGGACCCTTTCTTCCATGCAGGCGGGCTACCCATGGTCCATAGGCGGGGCACATGGTCTATCAGTGGGCCTTCATAACAGCCCCCCTTCCCCTCGGCCCTCTCTGACTGAGCTGACTCTCTCCCACATCTCATGCACTCCACTGTATTCGGAGTTGCTTCCGCTCTCTTTCCCTTGGCCCTCGTGGATAGGCTTGCCCTTGTGGGGTCCCTGCCATGGTGCTCTTCCCTACTCTGCCCTCCGTTGCTTCCTCCCTCCTGACCACTCCCCTACCCATCATCCCCAAGGCAAAGTGTTTGTCCCCAGGCATTTTCTTTACCAAATGACGTAAGAGTTGGGGGATTTCAATATCATGGGGACAGCCACGTGATGACCTAACCTCTCAGCTCTTGTCATGTCAAATTAAATATCTCCCCATTCATTCCTTGCCTGCCATGCTCTATATGTACACTGGGAGCCTTGTCTTCCTTATGTCCCAAATCTTAAACCCCAAGCATCTGTTTCTCTCTCCTTATGCTCTCAATGCACCGGCTCTCTGACTCCCTCAAGCCCTCATCTCCTTTCCCCAACTCATCCCCATCTCCTCTGCCAGCTAAAATGTCATGTTCCAGGCCCCCCACTTTTTTTGGTACTGAGATTGAACCCAGGGGTGCTCAACCACTGAGCCACATCCCAAGCACTTTTTATTTTTTATTAGCAACAGGGTCTCACTAAGTTGCTTAGGGTCTTGCTAAATTGCTGAGGCTGACCTTGAATTTACAATCCTCCTGCTTCAGCCTCCTGAGCACTGGAATTACATCCTGGCACATTCCAGCTCTTTGAATACCCTGTGACCCAAACCCCTAACTCCTCTGCCACCTTTGTCCTTTCAGCAAGATGTCCCAGCAACACTTCAGCTCTGCTCCTGTCCTCCAGCTGCTGAGGACCACTCAAGAAAAAACAAACCACAACCCTCTTTAAAAAAAACAAAAGTAATGGTGGATGACCACCAAGCTAGGACAACACACAGACCAGGGGAAGCATGCCAGACACGGATCCAGAGTTTAGCTTCAAGAGGAAGTAACAAGTAATTCTCTGGCATGTGAAAGGGCATGAACTTGGGGCCACACGTGTCCAAAGCTCAATCCCACCACAGCCATTTATTTACCTGCTACATGCGATTCAGTGGTTACTCTCTCTCTTTGAACTGCTGTTCCTGTTTTAAGAGTGGAATAAATACACCTACTCATTGCAAGGCTGTTGTGATGGCTATTAAATGAGTTCATGGGCTGATAGCAATGTATAGGATCTAACCCAAGGCGTGGCATATACCTGACATTTAAAAACCATTGGGTTGCCAGGCATGGTGGCACATGCCTGTAATCCCAGTGGCTCAAGAGGCTGAAGCAGGAGGATCGCAAGTTCAAAGCCAGCCTCAGCAATTTAGTGAAGCCCTAAGCAACTCAAAGAAATCCTGCATCTAAATAAATATAAAAAAGGGTTGGGGCTGGGGCTAGGGCTGTGGCTCAGCGGCAGAGCACTCACCTAGCATGTGTGAGGCACTGGGTTCGAATCTCAGCACCACATAAAAAAAAATAAAAATAAAGGCATTATGTCCGTCTAAAACTAAAGAAAAATATTGATTAAAAAAAAAAAAAAAGAAGGGTGGGGGTGTGGCTCAGTGGTTAAGTGCCCCTGGGTTCAATCCCAGGTACAAAAATAAAATAAAATAAAATTGTATATATATATATAACATATATATTTTATATATATAAATTTGATCATATATATGTATATAACATACATATACATTATCATACTAGGTCCTATTTCAAGTATTTTACATATATTAATTCATTTAATCCTCCAACATCTCTATTATCTCCATTTTTTATTGGTGAAACTGAGGTCCAAAGAAGTTAAGTGACAAATACAGTCAAGAAGTGGCAGAACCAGGCTGCGCTCTCCTCTGTGCTTTTAACTACTGCAGTCACTGCCTCCGGATAACACGTTTAAGGAAAATGAACCAAAATTAATATCAGCCTGGGTAAAACAGCATCCTAAACCCCTAAACAAACAAAAATTAGCCACTTGGAGAATCATCTCTTGCTTTTGGCCTCGTCAGACCTGTGACTCCTGCAACCCAGGCAGGAAACCGCAGGCGGCAGGTGTCAGTACCACTAGGCATGGCCCCAGCCTAGTGCCCCCAGGTCCCAAGGTCCCTCGGCAGTGGTTCTTGTCCCTAAATCGCACCCCTCGGGCGCTGTTCTTGCCCCACCTCACCTTGTCCCCGACGCCCTCGGCTTCCTCGGCCAGGAGGTACACGTTGCTGCCATCGGCCAGCAGCAGGGCTGTGTCGGTGGTGGAGGAGGAGCGGGGACGGCACTGGTGCTGGTGCAGGATGGCAGCCAGGCTGCTGTCCTGGGGGGTCTTGCGCAGCAGGTGGGGGCTGCCACGCTGGGGCTCCAGGGAGCTGCTCTTGGTGCGCCGGCTGCTGCCCCCGCCGCTGCCGCCCCCGCTGCTGCTGTGCAGGCTGGCGCCCCGCTTGATGGAGGGCCGGGAGCGGATCTGCTGCAGCACGCGGTTGAAGGCGGTGGGCCGCGCGGGCAGGTCGTGCAGGGACATGGCGTAGGAGACGCGGTGCATCTCTGGGGAGCGCTCCTTCTCGTCCGGGGAGTCATGGTCAGACATGCCCTGCTGCTGCTGCTGCTGCTGCTGCTGCTGGGAATCCTGAGACGCCTGGTGCTCCCTTTCCCGCGACCGGCGGCGGCTGTGGAACAGGTGCTTCAGTCCGTGGCCAAACATGGAGCCCTCGGAGAGCTGCTGGATTTTCTTAAGGGGGAGAGATGAAGAACGCTGGTGAGGAGTGGAAAGCTCCCGAATGCCTAGTTGGTTGGGGATGAAGGTGAAAGGTCTGTCCTTGGAAGCCCAGCATATCTCCTACAGCCATCTGGAGGTTCTGCCTAAGTCACCTGCATGAAGTTGCAATCTAGACCCACACTTTCAATCCCAAAGAAATAACCCACAGGATAGGTTCAGGGTTTCTATGAATGATGCTCTCAGGACTCAGTCTGAGGCTTATTGGCACACACAAGTAGCACTTGGCTCCCCGGGTTGCATTCCCCCAAGACTGATCTCCTCCCAGCCCCTGCCTCCCTCCTTCCAAGTTAGACCCTCCTTCAAGCTGCAGGGGCTCTTTCAGACCACCAAGCATTCATTTCTAAAGGTGTCTCATTGTGACACCCCTTGGAAAAATCAGGGTCACATAAGCAGGTTGCACTGCTGTAGCTGGCAGAGCTAACTATCCACCCGACATCTATGTCCCTTTCTTTCTTTACCAGCCAAACTTCAAGGCCTTTAATGTGCCTCACTAAAAACCCCTGCTGCCTCTCACTCCCTGGAAGCTAAGAGTAGCCATATGGCACTGTTTGGGCCAATGAAAAGCAGAGTGAAGGTTTCTGGGAACATCCTGCTTTCCTGATAAAAGCACTGGCCCTTCCTACTTTGTCCTATCTGGAATGTGGGGGGTAATGTCTGGGGATGCAGCAGCCATACTGCAACCATAAAGTGACACAGTTAATGATGAAGGTCAACACACAAATGGTGGAGCCCAAGAGACAGGCCTGCGGCCTTGATGGCCTGTGGAGCCACCAAACAGGTCAGGAATGCCTACCCTGAAATTCTTGTTGTGTGAAATAAACAAACCAACCTTTTTTTTTTTATATGCTTGTAGCTCCAGTTTCTGCTCTATGTGGCCAATTTAATTCCCAATATAGTTGGCAATGAAATAAATTTTACTTTTATGAGCCTGTCTTGGAGTATAGTCAGTAATGTGAGCAATTCTTTAGCATACACATCAGAACCTGCTATACAAAAAAATGAGGGTCTTTCCCCAACACTGGAGCAAAGCAGAGGCACTGGGCTCCGATGCTGCCCCAGCCCAGCCCTCCCTCCTAGCGCTGCTGCTGAGATTTCCCAGCTGCCCCTCAGGTGGCACTGCTGGGACAGGCCACTGAATGGACCACAGGGTGCAGCAAGTATGGTATAATTCTGGACAGCTGTTTTGTCCAGGAATGGCTTATCTGGCCCGACCAAGCCCTCTGCAAAAGCTTCAGAGCTGGAGGAAGAAGAGTGGGACCCAGGAGATGAAGCAAGACCCCACACTCTAACTCCTAAGAAGGAAACCCAGAACCACCCATGTGGGACCCGCTGATCAGAGTTTTCCCCTGGGAGGATCCACCATCACCTCACGGGACAGACACAGTCATTTGTAAAAAAATTCCAAAATAATTACACAAATTAGATTGCCTTCCTTTTTCTTTTTTTCTCCTCTCTAGAAATGAACTCAGAGAGCAGAAAACTTAGACCATGCAGAAACTAAGAAAAAAGTCATTCTATGCTGGGCAAAATGGCACACACCTGTAATCTCAGCTACCGGGGAGGCTGAGGCAGGACGATAGAATGTTTGGGGACAGCCTCAGGAACTGAGCGAAAACCTGTCTCAAAATAAAAAAATGGGGGCTGGGGATGTGGTAGATCATCCCTGGCTCAATCCCCAGTGCTGCAAAAAGAAAAACACATCCTGTGTTTTCTGAATTAGCTGACGTCACTCTTTTGTTACTTTACACCTAGTGCTGAGATTGTGGAATATGCGCACCTACTTCTCATGAAAATAACTGAGCTACCTATGTGTCTGGTCTTCATTTTTCTTCTCATTTGAATCTCCCTGCAATCCTCAAAGTGGGCAAGGCCTGATATCACCCATTTCACAGGCCAGGTATGCCCCTACCCCGTCACCATGAGCTGAGGGTCTGTTGGGTACATTTCTTCATCATGATCTCATTTGATTTCTCCAGATGCCAACAAAAGCAACAACTGCAGCATTTCCACTTACAGATGAGGACATTATTCCTTCTCGAGGAACTCAGTTTGGGGGTGGTCCTGGAGATGGAAGATGGCATGGTACCAGGTTCCCCATAGGAGTCACCATCCCCTCACGGCCAGCCTGGATCTGCCCTGGCAGAACCATGGCACCCAAGGTAGAGTGGATGGTGGAGCACACTGTGCCACGAGCTCAGATGGACCAAATCCTCTGGTGTCCAGACCAGGGACAAGTCAGCACACCATCCTGGTTGTCAGGCCCGAGTTGATGCAAGACCTGCCCCTACAGGCATCCCGGATGGGCCAGCTGGTTCTGGCCTTTGCCCAGCTGCTTCTGCCAAAAGGTCACATTACATATTACAAACTGTCTTTCTACCATTTCCTTCCAACTCCCTTCCTCCTCTCTCCACTCCCAAACTGGCTTCTCCAACACTGAGGCTCCTGTGCTCTCTCCACTCAGGAAGAGCTTTTCCCCTCACAAGACTCGAGCAAGCCTCCAGCACATCCTCTCCCTCATCCTTGGGAACCGGGTGGAGATGCCCGGGAGAGATGCCGTGGCCATCTCTGTCTGCCATGTGCCTTGGACCCTACAATCCTCGGCCAATTTATTTTTAAAATAAATTATCAAAAGTGTTTTCCAACTTATGCTGTCCTTCTAGCCTGACACTAGTCTAATCTTAGGAGCTAGAAATGTGACAGATCATGGTATTGGGACAGTTGGGGACCTCCATGAAAAACAGCACCCATTAAGAGAGAAAAAGCTCTGGGGGAGGAACGAGACAGCCAGCCCCTCCACACCCTCCAAAAGAGCAAAAGCACTTCAGGGACCTAACTCAGAGCTTATCAGCTATTAGAGTGAGGGAGGTGAGCGAGGTATGCGTCTTAGTCATCCACCCTTCAGGGTATCAGCTTCAGAGACCAGGTGCATCATTAGGGCCAAGATGCTGTCACCATGACTCTCCAAGGACAAACAACATAAAGGATAAAACTATTGAGGAGTCACTGAAACAGCAAATTCCCAGGACCCTTAATATGTTACTTGCCATGATTTATGTTCTCTTCCATTTCCTGTCTATGTTCTCTCTCTCTTTTTTTTTTTTTTTTTTGAGGTACTAGTGATTGAACCCAGTTCTACCACTGAACTTCAACCCCAGTGCACCCCCCCCCCTTTTTTTACTTTTTTTGAGACAGGGTCTTGCTAAATTGCCTTGAACTTTCAATCCTCCTGCCTCAGCCTCCCTAGTAGCTGGGGTTACAGGTGTGTGCCACTGCACCCGATTCCATATGTTCTCTTAACAGCTGTAGCAATTCATTTTATCACAGGATGAAGATGTTCATTCAGGACATGGCATCAGGATGGGAGACGGAACACTTGGCATCAGGGATGACTGGCTGACTACCCCTCCCTCAAGGTTTAAGTTCTCATCCAGGTAAAGAAAATCGCCTTTTAAAATGCACCCAATACCAAGTTAGATTCCTAAGCTCCACCACCCTTTCACACAAATGAAACTCCTTCGAGAGAAAATAAAGGTTCTCTCCTTTGGGCAGACAGCCAGCCTGACACTCTCTTGGTCAGTGCTGCATCTCCCTTCTGCTCAAGCAGGAAACCCCAGTAAAGGCCGTGTTCCTATGGTAGTTGCACCTGTATCCAATCCTTCTGATGGAGTGCATAAGAACCCTCCGAGCCAGTACAGTATCAGTGTCTCCATTTTGCAGGCAAAAAAATCTGAGGTGCAATGTAGCTGAGCGGTTCATCAAGTCACACAGATGAGCCCTCAACTTCTAGTTGAATTTAGTTTTACTGGCCCACATACTGATTCCAAGACTGAACCAGGTAGAGTGTTTGCATGTGTCCCGTGGGAAACAGTGTCAAAGGCAGGATCCACACAGAAGAAACACACCTGGATTGGAAGGATCTAGGTCCCTGAACTGCAGTTGCAGATCACCCAGGACACCTTGTAGGACTTGGACAAGACCTTCAACCATGAGGGCTTCAGTTCCCACCACCTCAGCTATTCTGCAGGCAAAAACAAGCCAGGGATGGTAACCAGGTGACCACAGGACCCTTGCTCCAGCAGGACTGAGGACTGTTCAGGTCCACAGAAGGCAAGAGGGAAAAGAACACAAAAAAAGTCGAAGAATGTTACAGGGGTAGGGTCCCCCACTCCCCATGTTCAAGGTGTGAGGTGAGAACAGCAGGGTGACACAACAGGCTGGGCTGCCTCTGCACGTGGGTGTCAGGGAGGAGATGGTTAAGGAGTTTTGACATAATACGGTAAGTGTTTAAAAAAAAAAAAAACTCAGCACATACACATAACCAGCCACAAGTTTCAGAAGTGAGGAAAACCATGGTGACTAGCTTGAGGGAACTTAGCCGCCAACGCAGCAGAAAGCGCCACCTGCTCTGACTAACAGGTTCCAGCTACTAAATGTCACTTGCTTTTCCACGCTGACTTTTGCTTTTCTCCAGCTGCCAAAAAACCATTTTGGTGGCCAAACGAAGCCATGCATTAGGAAAAGAGCTGAGCTGTTGAGTTAGAAGTGGAACACAAACAGAGCCCTCACCATCCGTGGGAAGGGAACAAGAGTGTCCCCAGAAGTGAGCCAGAAAGGGGCACTTCCCAGGATGAGGAGTGGACACTCAGGAGGACAGCGAGGGAAGTCTCCTGCCTGGAACTGTCTTCAAGGGCAGGAAGGAAGGGCCCTGGCTCTTTGGGCTGCATCGTTCCCTCAGGAGGACGGGGTGCATAGACCATTTCAGAAAGATCCTTTCAGAGAAGCCTGTGGTTTCCGAGCAGTTAGGCTTCATCCGTTTTCCTCCCTGGGTGTGGGTCCCACAAAGGGGAAGTTTGCTCCAAATTCTGCAAACACAGCTTCACCAAGCCCAAAGGCAAATGCCTGGAGGTACTATGTCTTTGGCACCATCTGGTTAAAGATGGCCACAAGCAGTTTCCAATTTGTTCTCAACAGATCCCAGAAAAACCGAAAGGATCTTAGAAAGTCACACTAACCTACAGATAATTATCCTGCCTGGCAGCTGACTGCATGGCCCGTCCTCCCACCTGGGTCTGAAGCTCCCTCTTCCCCACCAAAGGTATGGCTGCCAGGGTTTGGCGGGGTGACTGGGTCACCCTGAGCCTTAGCAAGCCTAGGTCGCCAACGTTCCCTCTATTTATAGGGTCTCTATGGAAACAGGGCCAGCATTACAGAGCTAATCATGTAAAAACCCACAGAGTTCTACTGTCAGGATCCAGAGTGGATGGTGAAAGTCTCTAGTTGCCCTTGAGAAGTTTGGGGTGGGCAGCCTGACAGAGGTGCGGGAGAGGAACCGCTGGTGACCACGGTGATGGAGAAGAGGGAGCAGCTGCCTGTCTCGGGCTTGTTTGGGGTTTCTATTAGAAACCAGCGATGAAAGATTTTTGGAAGCATTTTCTCTTCCCCAGCATCACAGTTGACATTAAAAAGCGATCTCAACTCAAGGACAAATGATTTCCCCATCCCAACCCAATTTTCATTCCCTGTTCTTTTATTGCTTAGAGAGGTCTGCCTGGAGTCAATGCAAGCTAGGAAAGGTCATCTCAACCACAGGGACTTGGGATGGAACTGATTCAACATATAACATACTGTAGTAGTTTTTTGTTTTGTTTTGTTTTTTCGTAGCAGGGATTGAACATAGGGGTGCTTAACCACTGAGCCGCATCCCCAGCCTTTTAAAATATTTTATTTAGAGACAGGGTCTCACTGAGTTGCTGAGAGCCTCATAAGTTGCTGAGGCTGGCTTTGAACTCGAGATCCTCCTACTTCAGCCTCCCGAGCTGCTGGGATTACAGACGTGTGATATCACGACCGGTATATTTTTTATTAAAGTAACCGCCTTGGCATGCCCTCTCTGCCTCTTCCAGTCCTCCCTGCCCTTCACCACTCCCTGTTCCATAAAGCCTTCTGTGATCACACCAGTCTGCTTCCATCATCCTGCTCTGAACTCGTGCATGCTCTTTATATTTTGCAATTAAGTGTGCATGCTGCTTTGTGACATGACTTCCAGTGCTCCTTCCAACCTGATCCCACTCTTCACCTACTGATGGACAGAATCCTTGATGAGAATATGAGTGAGTGGAGGGGCAGGAGCTTTATTGTCTACATCTTTGTGTCCCTAACATTACCTGACAGAGACCTTAATGCAAACATGGTGACTGCTATTTAACTATTTGCTCCAAGCCTATAAAATCATTTTTAAATCTTAAGCAAATACCTTTTCCATAGACTTGATTTTTTTTCCAAAAATTAGGAATGCTCAGTCAAGCAGCTTTTTCTTGTGTCTAACTCAGATCCTTCCTGCTGCAGCGTGAATCCTTGACTCAGTCTAGACGATCATCTTGGTAAGTGCCAAGATTGGGCTAGCTTGTGGGGAGATGAATAAAGACCAAATGGCCAAAATATATTTACTGCCCTCACAAAGAGTCCGGTGGAGACTTGTACCCTTTACACACAGTGTTCATCCTTCAGTTAACTTGGCTGGAACAAGGAAGCCTTTTGTAGTGGTTTGGTTTGAAAAGTCAAATATTGTTTTTCTAACACAATCACAAAACATACCTGCTACCCGCCCCCCAACAATTCTGTCCTTATCGTGGACAGTGACTTCAGTGTTTGGCTGACAAAGGTGGACACTGTCCAGCCATGGCCTCATTCCAAAAATGCACTGTCCTCGTCCATGGGGATTTCCAAGGGAGATGCCATTGCTCAGAGGAAAGCTGAGTGGAGTCAGTTCTGAGTTGGCTCAAAGAGCACCAGGGACAAGTGGTCTGAGCTTCCCCAGCCCCTGACACCTGGGCTTTCTTCTAACCTCAGCCTCCAATTCGGGTCCTATGAGATGTTTCAAGTCCTTCTTGAGGGAGACATTCTTGCTAATGATTGGCAGCTGAGACACAAAAAAAGCAGCACATTCTGTAAACACTGAGCCGCAACTAGGGCAGCTGGGAATGAATCTAGAACCCAATATGTAGCAGGAGAACAGAGAGCTTCGCTTGCCACATGCCTTCCCATCGGTCACCAGTTCCTCCAGAACCCACATAAGGGCTGCTCCAAACATCGCTGAAGGCTGGAGGGGATGGGGTGGGGCGATCCCGGCCCTGCCCACCTCACAGCAGGTGCAAGAGGACACCAAGGATGCCACGGCCACCTTAGAGCTCCCCACCATCCTCGCTGTTTCTGGTTACAGGGCTGAGATAAAAGGGAAAGGCCCCACAAAGGACTTGGCACTTGCCACCTCACTTCCCCCAGTTAAAAAGCCCCTCTCTTCATATTTGGTCATTAATGTCTTGCCCTTCCTTTGCTCTTGCTCTAAACTCCCCTCCCCCCATGCCTTTCCTGATTAACCCATGTTTCTGATTCACAGCATGATGCCAGAAGCGCCCTTAAACTGAGGTGTCCCTTGGTGGTTGTCCTGCAAGTATTTCATTCTGTCTGACCTGGGAGCTCACCCGCAGGTGAAGGCAGTGCCTATGGCGAAAGAACTTCTTTCCCACTTCCTTGTTTTTAGGTCTACCCCAACTCCACCCATGAAATCTACCCCAGGGGTCCAGCTCCCTAGGACTGCAGGAATTTTCAGACCTGAACCTGTCACTTGCAAAGCAGAACTAGGAGCCTCAACTGCAGCAAGATCAGCGATACCCTATCAACCAGGCACACCCCAGAGCCCCAGGTCACATGTGCCTTTATCCCACCCACATTCCTATGAAGTAGCTTGTCATCCCTCTCATTCAAAAAAAAATAAAAATAAAAAAATTTAAAAAATGGAGACACTAAGACCCACAAACTTTAACAAAGCCCTGAGCCTTAAAAAAAAAAAAAAATGTGTAAAGCAAAACAAACAAAACAAAAAAACAGGCAGGGACTTTCTGGGGACATCAATGCTCTTTTTCTTGACCTGAACAGTGAGCAGATGAGGTGTCTGTTTTGCTTTTGTCACTTAAACTGCACAAGTGTTTTCAGGCACTTTTATATGCATGTCCTATTTCACTATTTTAAACAGTGCCTTGGGCTGGAGGTATAGCTCAGGGTTTGAGCACTTGCTCAGCAATCCCAAAGCCTTGGGTTCCATCCCCAGCACCCCAAAATAAAAAAATAAGTAGAAAATAAAAATAGAATTGTGCATTTCCTCCTGAAGGGGTTCAGTATTCATAGACCGCACCAAGCCTTCTCCAGTGGAAGAACTTGGGCAGGTCATGGGGCTGAAGCATCTGTGGCCACAGGGAAGGTTGAGCCAGCAGGGAGAAAGAAGGGACAGAACAGCTGCCACTTCCCCACAGCTATTTGGGTTCTAATTGTTTTTCCTGCTCTTCCTCAGCAGGAAGGAAGACCAGTGTAGCATGTGAATAGAAGAACATGAGCTGAAACCAATCAGTCTTGAGTCAAAAGGGCTTAGAACCAAGAGGCAAACAATGGAACTTCAAGATCCCCTTCTGTCCTCAGGGAAACACCACGGGAAATTATTCCTGGGGCTTTTGTGAGGGGAAAGAGAACCTCAGGCTAACTCCAGGAAGGCCCCTGGCCAGCATCCCTTGACCCTTCCTCTCAGGAAGGGCTCAATTTCTCTGGCTGTACAGGGGTGGGGAGAAGTGAGAAGGGCAACTTCCTCCCCTGACTTCAGGCTTCTCCCATATATCAGGACAGAACCGGCACATCTTATGCTCAGTCACTCATCCCAGACCCCAGAATCTCTACATTGCTGGGGTTTTTAGTGGCGTTGTTTTGTTTGTTTGCTTTTGATGCTGGGGATTGAACCGACTGAACCCATTGGCCTATATCCCCAGCCCCCCTTTTTTGTTGTTGTTGTTTTGCCTTTTTTTTTTTTGCTGTGCTGGGGATTGAACCCAGGGCCTTGTGCTTGCAAGGCAGGCACTCTACCAACTGAGCTATATCCCCAGCCCAGTTTTGCTTTTTAAGATAGGCCCCAGTTGGCCTTGAACTTGCAATCCTCTGGCTTCAACCTCCTGAGTAGTGGGGATTACATGTATGCACTACCTCACCCAGTTACAAGCTGTATTCTTAACAGGATCTCTTTCTGCAGAGTTCCCCTAAACTCCTCCCTACTCCCTTCTCACTGGAGCTGGGCCTCCTTGCTGGAGAATTCTGCCGTACTTTTGGTCAGTCAGCCCTCTCTATGGCCAGCCATCCCAGCATCTCCTCCCAACCAGAGGGAATCTCGTAGCAGTGACGGACTGGATAATGAGAAAAAGTGAATGAAGATATGAACTCAAGGGGGTTAACAGGCTCCCAGTGAATGACTGTCCACTGAGATCTTCCCCTCAAGGACACACAAGGTGTTGAGTGGTAGAGAAGATGCCCAAAGTATTTACAAGTCTTGGGGTGGGGGTAGAGGGCTGCAATGCCGATTTTCAGGTTATTTTTCTGTTATAGTTACACTTTTAAGGTTGTTATTTCACTATTTTTTCTTCCTTTTCACTGGCCCTTCTCATCCCATCATCAGAGAACCCAGGCATCCCAAAAGAAATCTACAGCCTGGGGGTGTGGCTCAGTGGCTTGCTTAGCACGCAGGAGGCCCTGGGTTCTATCCATGGCACTATGGGGGGGGGGGGGAAGAAATGAGAGAAATGTACAGTGCACAGTACAAAACTCCACAGTGCTAATGACCAGAGCGAGACCAAAGGAGTCTGTGATACAATGGGTTAGTTTGGCATCAGTCAGAGCTCTTTCTCTCTTCCTCCCCTCCTACCATGGAGGTGCTTTAGACACAGCCTCTTATGATTTTGTCCCTTTCTCAAGATAATTTTCTGCAATGAACTTAATCTATCCTGGTGCCCAGAGTTGTCACAAGAAAACAGAAGTGAGATTAAGGGACTGAAAGTTCCTATTTCATACAAAGTTCAAATTTAAAAGCAAGCCAGAACTGATGATGAGTCTCAACCAAACCCAGGTGTGGGGCAGGGGGTATTAAAAATGAAACTTGCCCCATTTTGGCACCAACATCTAATCCAGAACAAGTCAGCATCTACCCAGTTACAGAGCCAATGATGGAATTTTTCCATCACTGGAAAACTGTGTTAGCCATGGAAAACAACTTTTCCAGCACTGGAAAACAAGTTTGGACATGCTCCAATATTTCTACTCCTTTCCCTCAGAAAAGTTGAGTGATTTGCCTAAGATCACACAGCAAATCAAATTATGGTGGCCCCCAAATTCTGGTTGGGAAGTCTCTCTCCTATAGTAAACATGCTATGATGAATCAGACAGAGATAAACAGGAAGAGGCTCTGTGGGTCTCCCCTGCTCCCACGATAGCTATGTTTTCTCCTTCCTGCTATCAGCCTGGGCTCATGTTGTTTTTTGGTTGTTGCTTTTTTATTTGGGGGGGGTCTTCTTCTCACACCTGATCTCAGTCTGGTTCTGGGCAGTTCAGTAATTTCAGTAGTTAATATCAAGTAAAGAGTTGCTGTATCTGCCCCTGACCAGAAGGAGGGTGTCACAAAAAAAAAAAAAAAAAAAAAAAAAAAGAAAGAAAGAAAAAGGGATGATAAAGGAGGGTAGGAAGGAGCAAGGTTAAGGCAGCCTATCAATAGAGACAAAGATGCTGCAGCCAGACCCTTCCCTCAGGAAGGCTTCAGGGGACATGAATGGAGCAGTCTGCACTGCTAGATAGAGCTGGAGAGTGGGGAGTTTCCAAGGCTGCCTCTCCTGGCCTCAGAGTGAGGGTCCCATCTGCTCCAAGATCCTCTGCACTGGCCCTGAATGAGACCGATGTCTGTAGTGGAAGGATTGCCTCCTCCACCCACAGCATCAAGGAGACCCTTTCCTTTCACCATCTCACATAAAACAAGAAACACCTCCTGATCACACAGGGTAGACTCGGAGGTGACAGCTGGGACAGACACCAAGGACTTGGCCAAGCTTCATGCACACAGCCTATCCAATAGAGCCCATCTTCAGACCCAAGGCTAGCCATGAACCTGGGAAAAGGATAGCAGCAGAACCAGAGGTCCGATGTGAACAACTACCACAAATTTTTTAAAGGACACACAATGAGGAGCTAGTTGTCCCCAACCCCAAGGAATACAGGAACACAGACAACAAACACACACAGGTAAAAGTATACACTCACCTGTGCTCTGACTTCCTGACTCCGAGCTCAGGCCAAATGAGGAATGTCATTGGCTTATTCTGATGAGTTCCTTAGTGCTCGCTGCCATGGGATACAGGCTTTATTTACCTAATGGGAGTCCTTTCCGCTCCCCTAGCCCAGACCCTGCACCCTCTCTGGAGAAAATCTCCAGAGACATCAATCTCCAAGGCATCTAAGTTCCTTCCTTGGGCTGACATCCTGCTCAGCTCCTTCCTGAGCTGGCTGGAAGAGCCTAAGCCCACGGTCCCTGTGGCTGCTCCAGCAAAGGTGCATAATTTATCTCCCCTGCTGTTTTAATTGATAAAGAGATACGTTCAATGCAGCTCGCCAATTGTCTAGACAACCTCAGGCTGGAAAATAAACAGCTCCATGTGAAGGGCTCTTGTGGATTCTGGTTCTAGCTGCCGGCTCAGCGTGTGTGCAACTTGAACGGAGGCCCCAACCAGCCCCAGCACTGCTCCGCCACCTGTCAGTTCTCCACCCTGGGGGTTGGTTCGGCAGGCAGGGATCTCCAAGCACTAGCTTAACCTCTGGCTCCACCTAACGGCAAGAAATCCACACCCCCCTTTCACAGATGGACAAACTGAGCTTCATCCAGGAAGGTGCTCAAAAATTCCCAGGGAGAGGGGACCAATTGTCAAAAGAGGCTAAAGATTACCTACTTGGCCTCCCACCCTGCAATCTTTCCCTCCTTCCATCCTACAGGAGGAAAAGTGGTATCAACTTTTAGTTAGCATCTTGAATTTCTCCAGCCCTTTGTCTGTGAATAACACTTCTCACACGTTATTCAAGCAATCTCAGATGGGTGAGTCACTAGAACGTCTGCTGAATAAAAGGGAACAAACACATAGGCCTGAAATGGAGCTGACAGATAGAGGCTCAAATGGTACCTGACATCCCCCCTCGGATTCTAGCCGAACATCCTCCCATCCTCGTTGACCTTTGCCTGGCTTCCCCATCACTTTTATCCTGTTAAAGCACTTCGGTATGGGGTGGGGAAAGCTACGCTGCGGGCTGGGCTTGCAGAAGAATGATCTGCGCTCACCTTTAAATCTGGAGGCTTAGTTCGGGGACCCGGGTTGGGTGCCGCCGCCGCAGCGCCCGCATCTGAAGTTGGCCCGCCAGCGGAGTTAGCACCCGTGGCCTCCCCAGGCCGGAGTTCGGCGCCTGGCAGGTGGCAAGCTGCATCTTCCAGCCCAGCTCCATCCTCCTCGCCCTGTTGTTGCTGCAGCTCGTCCGATTTGCACCTCTTCATGGTGTATGTGGGTCGGCAAGGGGAACCTGTCCTTCCAGCGCGCCGTCTTGGGGGAGACCGCACCCCCTCCTATTTTCAGAAATGAGACCTGGGGTCTAAATTGTGGAGGGGAGTGGGCAGATCACGAATTTTCGAATTTAGAAAAAAAAATTTTTTTTAAGGAGGATGAGGGAGGGGCGAGGAGGGGGAGCCTTGGAAGAGTTCATTCCGACCTGGGGAACGAAGGCAGGTCACAGTCCAAGCTGGGCAGCAGGAGTCCTTGGGCAGTCATTGCAGGGGAAGAGGAAGGCAGCCCCCGACCCCCAAACTTTCTGCTTCAGGGCATGGGCAGGACGCAGGGGATCTGGGCGGCACAGCGCATCCCTCACCGTTGGCGGGGCTGCTGGGCTAGGCAGGGCACGGGGCAGCCGGCGGGGCAGGTCCTCGTTGGCCGCCCTCTGCGCCGGCTGCGGCCCCCGGCCCTGCCGCCGGCCCTCGCCCCACATGGGCCGGCCGCGGAGCCCGCAGCGCGCCCGACCTCCTCCCCTGCCCCCGCGCCCCGCTCCCCGCCCGCCGAGCAGCCTGCTGCAAAGCCGCGGCCGCGGCCAGAGCCCGCCGCGAGCGCGCAACCTACCCCGCCCTGCGGCCTCCGCCCGCGAGCTGGAAGGCGAGGCGAGGAGCGAGTGACAACCGCATCGGGCCAATGGGAAGGCCGGAGGGCTGAGGGGGCGTCGCGCGGCCACGTTTTTGGGGTTGGTTGCGCCGTGCGATCCCCCAAGAGAGGTCTGGAGGGCGACGTGCTGCTGCGTTTTAGCATTGCGGAGAACCAGCTGCGGGGTCGGGGTAGGGGCTGCAGTCCACGAGAGACACCGTTTGGGCAGCTGCCAGAGGGACTCTCCCCAGGGATCCATCTCACTGTATTTGGAGGGGAGGGGGCATAATAGGGATGTTTATTATCACTGCTCGCACCCCACCCTTAACTTTGCCTATTGTATTATAGTCAGTGAGAGAGATACAGATCCCTTCTGGGATTCTTGGTCCAAGTCACAAACCTATGCCTACAGTCAGCTGCAAATTGGGGAGGGTGTGTTCTGCCCCATCGCTCCTTCCCCCAATTTAAGTAAACACCTTGAGTCTTCACTTAGTTTTATGCCCAGAAATTGGTCAGTATTTCATAGTAAAAGACAACAACTTGAGAGTACTTTGCTTACTGTGAAGCAGCATTTAAATGAGTATTAATGTCAGGAAGTTGATATATATGAGAGAGCAGAAAAGGAATACTCTCTCTTCTCCCATAAACATCAGCCAAACTGCTCTAGCTGTTTGTGGGGGTTCCTGAGTTATGGGGAGTAGTAATAATGACTCTCTAGGTTCAAATCACATGCCTGCTGTGTTTACAGACTTGGATTTTACTCATCCAGCAGTCAGTGGTTCTCAAGGTGTGGTCCTTGGACCAGCAGCATCAGCATCCCTGGGAACCTGATAGAAATGCAAATTTGACAGTCTCTCTAGGGAATTCTGACAGGCTAACTTCGGAGGAGTTTTGACCTAGACTGTGGTGAAAGGCCATTCGAAGTCTGTGAGTCACAGTGATAATCTCTTAAGGATTTTACAGTTTACCAATCTTTCTCACACCCATTGGGCCATTCGAGCCTCACTTCGGTCCCAGTGGTCTGTGAGTTTCCTGACTGTTCTGTCTTCTTCCCATTCCAACCACTCATTTTAATGTGTATCCTAGAAGAGACTGAGTTGTTAAGAATTTACTACACTCAGGCAGCCACTTTCTAAACTAAGCAGATCCTTTTTTAGAAGACAGAAATTTAGGATGGGCTGGGAATGCAGAACCACCCCCCACATCCACTACACAGTATCAGGCACAAGGCAAAAACAGAAACCTATAAATCTTTAGCATTTTCAATGATGAGGAATGGCAGAATGCCAGTGTAGATCGTGGGCAGGACTAGACAGAAACGGTGGGGGCAGATTCCATGGTGCAAGGTGTAAGACAGAGGAACATACTGCCTCCTGCCAGAGTTGGCCCTGAGAGGTGCAGAAGCCCCGCAGATCCTGGGCAGGTCTTGGGTGGCAAGTGGTGATGAACAAATGCTGAGCACACATTGACAGTGTTCATGGTCTGACTCTAAATTGAAGACAAGTGGAGGGATTCTTTGTGAATGCCTAAAGAAAAAAGGCAATATAATTTTGAATTATGCCTCATTTCTTCTCCTCCTCCTTTTTTTTTGTCTTTTTTTTTTCCTTGCAGTACCAAGGATTGAACCCAGCATTGCTCTACCACTGAGCTATACATCCCCAGTCCTTTTGTTTTGTTTTTTGAGATAGGGTTTCACTAAATTGCCCACTCAATCCTCCTACCTCAGCCCCCAGAGTAGCTGGGATTGCAGGTGTAGGCACTGGGGCGACAGGTATACCTCGTTTCTATAATAGATTGAATTCAATCTTAAGTTCAATTTTTATATTATCATATTCTTAGAACATGATGGCCAAATTTCTTGTTTGTGGCCAAATTTAGCAAAGTGTGATGTAGATCATCAAAAAGTCTAGTGTATTTTGCAAAATCAGCTTTTTTTCTTCTTCTTTTTTTTTTTTTTTTTGGTGCTAAGGATTGAACCCAGGACCTCCTACAAGCTAAACAACTTGCTCTACCAATAAGCAATACCCGAGAAGTTAACTCTTTATGTCCTAGTTCCCCAGTAGGGATAATCCTAATACCTACCTTTTCGAGTATTGGATAATATATGTAAAGCATTAGACATTGCCTGGCACAGACAGAGTAAGATGGTAGCTATCATAGTATATGTCCAGTTTCAAAAGGGTCGCAAATTTCATTCAAATGGTTCCCTCCTGGGAGTTTAAAACAAATATCCATTCATTTAAAACAAATATGCTACTGCCAAAGAAGTTTGGGTAGAAAGACTGTATAGAGACCTAAGTGACCTACAATCACCAGTTTGAAGTAAATGGCAAAGACATAGTAAATTATTGAGTACTCAAATAGAACTTGAAAATACTTTGAACTTTTGTTTGAAGGAGTGATGGTGTAATGTGAAGAGCAGTCTTGGTGTCAGAAAACTCATATAAGAATTCTGGTTCTCAAAAAAAAAAAAAAAAGAATTCTGGTTCTCTTACTCTCTTACTCTTGACCTGCCTAACCTCTTTCACCTTATTCTTCTCATCTACAAATAGGGCTAATGACATCTATCTTCATATGATTGTTGTGAAGATTAACTAGACAATGCATGTGAAAGTGCTTGACGCATAATATATGCTCAGTAAACCTGATAGAAACAAACATAACTAACTTGTCCAAGTCTCTTCTCTGTCGTACAAGAAAGGCAGAATTAAACCACTAAACTCAATGCTTTTTGTGAACTGAAATCTTGGTTAAAATAATGATTTGGACATGGTGGTACATGCCTATAATTCCAACAGCCTGGGAGGCTAAGGCAGGAAGATCACAAGTTCAAGGCGAGCCTGGACAATTTAGCAAACCCTGTCTCAAAACAAAAAATGAAAAGGGCTGGGCGTGTAGCTCAGTGGTAGAGTGCCCCTGTTTCAATCCCCAGCACTGGCCGGGTTGGGGGGTCAGTGCACTGCTGGTAGTATCAGATTTGCTAAACCAGTAAGGATACAAACAAGGAAGATAAACCAGTAAGTATACAAACAAGCAGGTTTATGGAATCCTGCTCCCCTGCCAACACCCAGTTCATGTACTTTGATAAACTGATGATGCTTTCATTATAGAGGATACGGTACCAAGATCAACAGGTAAGTATAGGGTGGTTTTTTTTTTTTCATCTTTTAATAAAAATAATTAGATCAAAGAAATAAAAGACTTCTTTTGCCAATAATAAGAGGCTTGTAGATTATCTAAGAAAATTCTGTTTCCTACCCTGTAGGAATACCTTTGTTTTTTTTTTTTAAGCCGAGGCTAATACCTCTTTACTTGAACATAGTCGTTTCTGTGCTAAATTTTTAAAAAATTTTTATGTTCTAATTTGTTGTACATAACAATAGATTGCATTTATACATTTTGATATCATACATAAATGGAGGGTAATTTCTCATTTTTACCCTGTAGGAATATTTTTAAAAAAATTTTTAACATCAAATGGATAACTGTCAGTTATATAAGATTTAACATACTCAGAGTACTTAAAAGGCAAAAGTACTTTTAAGAGGAACGAGATATAATTTCGATCACTGTATTTTTGATATCAATATCATTGCGAATATTTCTTTGTTAATGTGATTTTCTTCCTTTTCTGTTGGAGATTTAACATTTCCATTCAAGGCTCTTCCTAAAAGAAACTGAGTTCCGCTGGGTTAGGAGGAGTAAACTATGCAAATAATCATCAGGGAGATTGGCTGAATTGTTGATGATGTCACAATCCCACCACCTAAGTATAAGGTTTTTATTGGCTATGGTAAGAGGCAGGGAGGACAGGGAAGATTCTGTATATACCAGATTTGGAGAGGGCTCTGAGCCTAAACGAAATTTTATTTTATTTTTTTAACGTACTCAGAAGCATTTTACATGTTATTATATTTTCTTATTCTATTCCATATGTTATTACTTAGTCATATTCTGTATATATAAGTAAACATTTTAAATGACTGCTTAACCATGTATCAAGTGAACATTTCTTTCATTTTCTTTTTCTTCCTTTTTTTTTTTTCTTTTTTTGCAGTACTGGGGATTGAACCCGGAGGTGCTCTACCACTGAGTTACATGCCTTTATATTTTTTATTTGGAGACAGGCTCTTGCTAAATTGCCCAGGTTGGCTTTGAACTTGCGATTCACCTGCTTCAGCCTCCCAAGTAGCTAGGATTACAGGTGTGCACCACTGCTCCTGGTTCATTTCATGGTTTATTTAACCACGATCCACTTTATTTTTAGTTACTTGGAATTTTTCCAAATTTTTGCCTTTTTTTTTTCCTTCCCCTGCAGTACTAGGGATTGAAACCAGGGGCACTCTACCACTGAGCCACATCCCCATCCTTCCCTCTTTTTGAGACAGGGTCTTGCTAAGTTGCTGAGGCTGACCTTGAACTTGCCATCTTCCTGCCCCAGACTCATGAGACAATTTTTGCCTTTTGAAATAAAGCTGCAATTACTGTATTTTGTGCAGAAGTAATATATATTGTTTCCTCCATAGCACAGAGTCTCTGACATTTAACTGGCAATATTTTAAAGTAGTAACCAAACCCAGACTGCAAATTTGTGAAAATTTTTTTCTCGAAGCATCCCTAAGACCTACACAGGAGATCCTAGTGCCTCCCTCTTTCACGAGGTTGATGAATCTTCTATCTGTAGTATGAAAAGCTGGAAATTTATGCTTCTCATTTCAGGTAGGATACACACTCTTTATTCTGGGTGCTGTTTGCTCCTTAGTAATGTGAGGGAAGTCACGATAATCATTTGAACAGAGGAGGTCTGTGAAGCATGGACTTAAACCCCGATTGTACTCCGCTGTGTAAAAACCCGACTATTAAAATGGTTGCTTTGTGTCCTTTCGCATCTCTATAGGGAATCCATACACGTTTCTGGACAATCTGTGACTTAAAGCTTAAAATTCTCAACCTTCAAAAGGAAGAATGAGAAAATTCAGCTCTGCTCGAAGACAATCAGTTCTTCTTTATTTTGCATCTGAAGATAAACATCTAAGATAGTTCTATTATTCTATGTGGTACTTTTAGATATAAGAGCAAGGGCAAGCATCTACCACTTAAAAAGAACCACAGGTAGTAGGCATCTTGCTAGGAACCTTGAAAACACTCCCTTACTTAATCCCCATAACAAGCCTTTAAGGTGTTCTTCCAACCCTGCAATGAGAAAACAGGCTAAGAGAAGTTACGGTGCTTTCCTGGGGCTGAAATCTCCACTCAGTTCTGTTGACTTCAAAGCCTAAAAGCCTAAAGACTCATGCTTTCTGAGCCACTCTATGGTGAAGAACTTATCAATGAGTATTTTTTTTTCAATAAAATACTTTTCTTTTTATTGCATTTTTCCATATTATTGTGCATTATAGTTGTACATATTAATGGAATTTGTTGTTACCTATTCATACATGCACACAATATAACAATATAATTTGATCATATCACTGCTCAGCACATTTCCCCTCTCTCCCAGCTTCTCACCCCTTGGTCCCTTTTCTCTCCTGATCTCCCTTTGATTCTTAGATCTACCCCCAACTTTGTTTTCCTTTATCCTCTTTAGCTTCCACATATGACAGAGAACATATGACCCTTTACCTTCTGAGTTTGACATATTATGCTTAATATGATGGTCTTCATCCATTTTCCTGCCATAATTTCATTCTTCTTTTTGGCTAAGTAAAATTCCATTATGTATGCATACCACATTTTCATTATCTATCATCCATTGATGGACACCTAGGCTAGTTTCATAGTTTGGCTATTGTGAATTGTGCTGCTATAAACCCGGGTATGTGTGCATCACTGTAGTAAGATGACTATAAGTCTTCAGAGTAAATACCAAGAAGTGATATAGCTAGGTCATATGGTAGTTCCATGCCTAGTCTTTTGAGGAGCCTCCATACTGATTTCCATTAAAATATTTTTCTGAAATGCGGCATGTCCAAAGCCTTTACAAGATGTGTGTGTAGGATATAAAACAATAACGGACATTGGTCTCTGCCTTTGGACTTAGAATTCAATTGGGGAGATGAAACACAAAGGGCAAAATAACACAAGATTGAAATGGTAATGTTTGTCAACACTTTAAGGGGGAGATAAGTACCACAGTTCAGAGGAGAGAGATCTCTGTGATGGATCAATATGAATATAAGGAGAAGTGTTAGCATGCATTTATTCATATTTTGAGGATTTAAAGAAGAAAATACAATTCTAATTCCTTTAAGCAGATGAGAACACATAAATCATCTTAAATGAAATAATTCAATATTGGAATCTCTTTGCTTTTACATCTGTATGCTTAGCGTTTTTGTGGCATAGTCTCAGAGACTGTAGGAAAGTGGTTCTCAAAGTGTTGTTCCTAAACTAGGAATCACATAATCACCTCGGAATTTATATATGCAGATTTCTTAGGCCCAATCCAATGGAAACATAGTTTCCAGGGGTAGATACTGAAACTTGCTCTTTAGACAAGAATCCTAAGTGATAGTTACATTGAAGTTTGAAAACAACTGATGTGGGGAAAGAATTGATTAAATCACAAGATGATGATGATGATCATTATTATTATTATGCACTGGGGATTGAACCCAGGGGTGCTTTATCACTAAGCTACATCCCCAGCCAGGATCACACTAAATTGCTTAGGGCCTAGTAAATTGCTGAGGCTAATTTCAAACTTGCCATCCTCCTGACTCAGCCTCCCTAGTCACTGGGATTATAGGCAACTATAATCACAAGATTATTGATAGATTTATGAATTAAGCATTATATATGTGCTAGGCACTCTTATTTAATCTGTGAAACAAAATTTATAGGTAAATACCATAACCTCCATTTTATAGATAATGAAATTGAAGCTCAAAGAGGAGGTAACCTGCCTGAGGTAACCTGCCTAGTTAGGGAAATAGTCAAACCAGTTCTGCTGGCTTTCAATGTCCATACTTTTCCCACGATGCCTACTGCCCTGTTACCTAGACAAAACTATGGTTACCACATATATTAATAATAATAACATCTATCATCCGATTTCCTATTATGTGCCATGTAATTTCAGTTATTTTTTACTACTACTACTACTACTACTGGGGATTCATCCCAAGGGCACTTTTCTACTGAGCTATGTTCTCAGATCTCTTTATTTTATATTTTACTTTTTATATTTGAGACAAAGTCTTACTAAGTCGCTAATGCTGGCCTCAAACTTGGGATCCTCCTGCCTCATCCTCCTGAATTGCTGGAATCACAGGTGTGCACCATAGCACCTGGCCATATAATTTAGATCTAAACCTTTCAATTGCCTCAAATGGTATTCTTACCATGTATGTTAACTAAGATGGAGAGATATCACTATGTAATCTCAAATTAGACTTCCAATAGTTGGAACAGAGCTTTCCTTCACTTTTGTGCCTTCCTGACAATTCCTGAACCCTTTCCCAGCTGTTAGGACTTCCTTTGCTTGGCATAAATTATCCCAACTCTTTTGCAAATTTGGAATGGGAAATCAAGAGCTAAAGTCTAACCTTCAATTCTAAGTGGAGAGCTGCTGATTCAAGACGAAAATGTCAGTTGCTTGAAAAACCTTCTGCTGATCTTATGACTTCAAAAAGACAACTTCATCAGGGAAGCCTCTCCTGGGAAGGGGAACTCCCACCATCCCGTGTAGGTCTTATTCTGGAGTATGCATACTTATGTCATAAATCATTTTCAGGGAGCATTATAAGATCCTGGGGGCATACCCACGCAGACAGAGGGACAAAGGGCTGTTTTCATTAGTGATTCTACCCGAGCTTGCCTTATATCTCTCACAAGGGGCTGGTGAGAGAAGATAGTACTTTCTTTCAAGATGCAGTGACACAGTATGATTCTTTCAGAGGACACTTTAGTAACATATAGCTAGAGCCAAGTAGATGTTTATAACTTTTTCCCCAGTAATACCCTCCTGGGAATTTATCTCCAATAAATAATTCAAAAGAAGAAAACAGGCTACATGAATAACAATAGAAATTCTTATAGCAGCATTGCTTATAATAATGAAAAACCTGAAGCAACCTAAATGTGCAAGAGCAGAGAGTGGATAAGTAATGATAAGATAGCAATATATTGGAATGTCATGCTGCTGTCAAGAGACAAATATGATGAATGTATAGAAAAATAAAAAACCATGTTTAAATAATATAAAATGAAAGCATTAGAATACAAAATTATGTTGAATTAGAAGAATTGAGGCTTTGGACTTAGACAAATCTGTGTTATTATCTATATGGATTTAGATAAACCATTTAACCCAAGTCTAAATTTTTCATTGATAAAATAGGGCTAAAGGGACAGGGGTTGTCCCTCAGTGGTAGAGCACTCACCTAGTGTGTGTGAGGCACTGGGTTTGATCCTCAGCACTGCATATAAATAAATAAATTAAATAAAGGTATTGTGTCCATCTACAACTAAAAAAATTTTTAAAAATAGGGCTAAAAATATCCATCTTTCCAGGGTCCTTGTAAGAATTAAAGATGATATTAACCATATGGATAAAATTTTGATAAACCATGGATAAAGAGTAAGGAGTGCTAAGAAATAATCTTAAATTTTATTTGAGTTATGGGACTATTGAAAATTATATTTGAAATGATTTTTTTTACTATTACTCAACATTTTATTTGATTATGCAGTATGGACAAAGCTGTAGGGTATAAATCTATTTCAGGATAATTCTGATAGTCAGGTAAATCTTGAAGCCCCTGGCTACTACCTCCCTGGTATTTCAGACAGAGCTCATTATTATGGGATTCTCTGTTTGAGAAAAGGTATAGCTATGGTCATGAGCCTCGTATTGCTTTATGAAAGTGACTCTTTTCCCAAACTCTCTGAATCTGTCAACATGTCAAACTTAAGTTTCTTAGGACAGAAGTGAGAAAAATTTGGAATAAATAGTGTCTTAACCTCGAAATTACTTAGTATGTTCTTTTCTCAATCCTTAACTGTTACGTCCTCAGGGTCATTATGAGCTGTATTAGATTGCGTTTGAATCAAGCCTTCATTTATAGGTCAAATTATCACAATAAATTATGAAATGAATATTTTTATGTCTTAAATGTAATACTATTTTCTCCTTTATTCCTCTGCTCTTAGAAATATTCATTCTCCATATGTAAGAAATGTGTTGCATGTGGCCTGGACACTGCCTAAAAGACTACTAAGCCCTATGTTGAGGACAGTGTTGGATCAGTGCTTCTGAAATCAGCTCTGGGAAATACAACATAGACACCTGTGAAGGTGGCTCTGCTAGGTGCCAGGGACTTCCCCCACCTTTTAAAACATGTATATATATTTTATGCACATATGTATGTATATAAAATATACATATGCATATATATATGTATTTTTTCAGTTGTTGATGGACCTTTGTTTATTTATATGGGGTGATAAGAATCAAATCCAGTGCCTCACATGTGCTAAGCAAGCACTCTACCACTGAGCTACAGCCCCAGCCTAGGGACTCCTTTTTAAGCACCTGGAGGCAGGGGTCTCCCTCTGAAGTCTGGGGATAGAGTATGTTCTCATGTTCAGTTGCCTTCCATCTACCTCTGTTTCAGAATCCTAACCCTCCTTCATCAAACCACCTCCTTGTAGAGCTAGATTTATGAAAAAGAGGAACAGACAGGGACAAAATGAATGTTTTCTTTCAGTTAATATATATTGAGTATGCTGTTTGTGTCAAGCACATATGGATAGATATGGATGAAGTCAGTTGTAATATGTTTGAGAAACCAGGCTTCAGAATCTTCTAGAAAATGTCTACCAAGACACTGTTGACATAGAAAAGGGTATTTGGTAGGTTTTTATCAATCCTTCTTTCTCCATCCAGGATTGGCCCAGAGATAAGAACATAACCTGTTGCAAGGTTTCATTCTACATAGGTAAGGAAATAAACCAAAGGTGGGTCCCACTGAACTGTCAGGTGACATAGTAGAGAAAGAATCATAACTCTTTACACTTCAAAAAGCAATACTAATCTTCTAATCCTGCCAATGGAAAATGATTTCTGGCAAAACTATGTTCAAGGCTATTTCTGGAAAGCTTTAGGTCAGTTACCCAAACAAGTTCTGGAAAACCTTATTCTTCAACTTGGCAGTAAAACAAAGATTATCTCTGGGGTTATACCAAATTCCCTTTAATTGATTGCTTTTCCTCCCCATGCTCTGCATCCTGACAGCCAGAGATGCCACTGATGAAATATTCAGCATTGGGATGATACTTGATGTATAATTAAATAGGATGCATTGAGCAGTTCAATTTTATGGACCTTTAATCTTCAAGTTGATAAACCTTCATGTAGAGAGTATCATAAGCAAAACCGAAATATTCTTGGAAATACTATCCTTCTTGGAAAAAATACATAATCTTGAATGTGAGAATACTTACTAGAGAGAAAAGAAGGCCTTTTTTAAAGTTTTAAAAATTGGTGCATTATAATTATACACAACAGTAGGATTTATTGTTATATATTCATACATACATATAACATAATTTGGTCAATTGCACCCCCAAGTACCTCCCTTTCTCTTCCCTCCTCCCTCCCCCTGTTCCCTTACCTCTACTCTAGGGGTCTCCTATTTTCATTAGATTCACCCTCCCCTTTTTCACCCTTCTTCCTCTCTAGCATATTAGAGAACATTTTAGAGAAAACATATGACCCTTGACGTTTTGAATCTGGCTTGCTTCACTGAACATAATGCTCTCAAGTTCCATCCATTTTTCTGCAAATCACATGTCTGTTCTTCTTTATGGCTGAATAAAACTGTTGTGTATATACACACCAGCACATTTTGAAAAGCAGACATTTCTGAAGCATGTCTGTATGCCATGTAAGGTGCCAACAGCTTTATACATTTTCATTTAACCTTCACAACTGTGAGATTAGTACTTCCTCTACTTGGTGAGGCTCCAAGAAGTGGAGTAATTTGCTTAAGATCATGAAATAAGCAAGCAGCACAGCCAGGACTGGAACTCAGGTCAGAGTCTCTGTGATGTCCTTGCTTTTCCCTAAAATTTTACAGGATTCTATTGCAAAGCACTTTCACACGCTATGGCCCAATGTAGCCCTCCCACCAATCAGTGATGTGGAACAAAGGGACAGGCTCCTTCCTCCTAACAGAAGTCAGAGGGTCAGGATTAGGTCCTAGGTTCATCCTCATCCTCATTATCTCAGTTACCTTATGGATGACCTTCTATGTGTAGACTCTGTGCTAAGCATTTTATATACTTTTTTCATTTAATCTTCATAATGACCTCTGAGGTGGGCTCTATTATCATCCCATTTGATGGACCAAAAAAACAAGACACAGAGAAGTTAATGAATTGCTCAAGATTTTACAGTAGCAAGTTAGGACTAGAACTCCAATTCACAGTAATGATAATACAACTGAAAGATAAAAGTAACTGCCATTTATTGAGTACTTCCTCTATGTTAGATTCAGCTTCTTTAAAAAATTATTGTGATCTAGTTTGAGATTAGTTGGCATTGTTTCTTTCGTTTGCTCTCTTTCTTTCTTTCTTTCTTTTTTTTTTTTTTTTTTTTTGGTACTGAGAATTAACCCAGTGATGCTCTATCACTGAGCTACATACTCAACCCTTTTTATTTTGAGACAGAGTTTTGCTAAGTTGCAGAGGCTGGCATTGAATTTATGATCCCCCTGGTTCAGCCTCCTGAGTTGCTGAGATTACAGGTGTGCATCACCAGACCTAACTGGCACTGTTAATACTATACCACTATAAAGTACTATTATTCCCAGTTTATTGGTCAAGAACTAAGACTCAAGAGAAAAATAAGAAATACCACCAAGAACACATAAGTTGGGAAGAATAGAAGTAAGATCTGAATGAGGGTTTCTTTGACTACAGGACCCAATTTCCTTACCCATGAGGCTCTGCTGACTCCTGTACTACATCCTTACACCTTCACTGCCCAAACTGTGGTCTGCAGATCAGCAGCGTTGGCACCACCTGTTATAAATGTAGGCTCTCAAACACCATCTCAGACTTACTGAATAAGAAATGTATCTTAATAAAATCCCTTTGTGATTCATGTGTACATTGAAGTTTGAGAAGCAGTGTCCTCCAATACCATCAGCAATAAATACAAAGGGCAGGATTTTCTAGAACAATCTAGATTTGGGAATTCTCAAACATCTGCCCTTGGAAATCAGTATTGAGTGGAATAAAGTATGCCTTGTTGCTCAATTTGATAAATGATCTTTTCTGGATTTGTAGTTGTATTTTCTCATCTTTTCTTCCATAATTTTCCTTTCTTTTTCAGAGCCCAATTTCATTTACTTGTTAGTAACTTGAAAAGATGACAATTAAGACAGGCATAGTTGCTTATTGTATTGGATTTGTGATTGTATGTTGTCCCATAGAGAATAGTACAACTTAGTAAACTTATTCTCAATTCACATGAGAATTAAGGGCCAATGTATCTGTACCTGTATCTGTATCTGTATCTCTATCTCTCTCTCTCTCTCTCTCTCTCTCTCTCTCCCTCTTTTGGAAGTGCTGGGAATTGTACCCAGGGCCTCATGCATGCCAGGCAAGTACTCTACCACTGAGCCATATCCACAGCCCCTAAGTGTTAATGTTTTTAGTGATCTACAAACCCCCCGCAATTTCCACCTACATGAACAGGAGGATCAGGGCTTCGGATTCTCTTTAGAAATCATTTAAATAAGACTTATAATAAAAAATTAGACTGTCATATTTTTCATCTATTCCTGTTCCTCCAACTACAACATTAATATATATAAATATAAATATATATATATAAATATAACCTACTGGTTCTTTGTAGAAATATGAGTGGTTTTTATTTCATCCTTTGTGCTTTCCTGAATATTCATAAATATAAACAGTGAACACTCATTTATTCAACAAATATCTAATGTTATTTCTAGCTGCTGGAGATATAGGAGTGAACAAATCAGACACCTGCCCCCCCCCAAAACAAAAACAAAACAAAAACCCTCTCTCTTAACATAACCCTCTCTCTTTGGGCCTTTCCTCTTGGGCTGTTCAGAATCCTTGAAGAAGACACTTCAAGAGGAAGGAGGAGGGAAGTGCTGGGGAGTGATATTGGCTAAATTATATTGTTATATTGTATATTGTGTGAATGTACCAATAAGTAATAACAAATCCCATCAGTATATATATTATAATGCACCAATAAAAAATGTGGAAAAAAAGGGCTGGGGTTGTGGCTCAGTGGTGGAGCACTTGCCTGGCATGTGTGAGGTACTGGATTCAATTCTCAGCACTACATATAAATAAAAGAATAAAATAAAGGTCTACCAACATCCAAAAAAATTTTTTTTTAAAAAATGTGGGAAAAAAAGATGATTTGAGTTTCTTTTTTAGTATACTCAGTAGTCAAAGATTCAGGAAGTGAACGGAGAATGAGGACACCCACTATCCATACATTCATTTAACTCTTCCCGTTAAGACAGAGAGTTCCTATTTAATTCTCTGGAGAATAAATACTTGTCTTTTTCTTACAGGCAGTTGGGGTGTGGTGGGATGCTTTAGGAGGACCTGAGGATTTAACTGCTCTTAAACAACTTTTGCAATCCTTTTTTTAATTCCTGTTCAGGGTCCCTGCACAATCTGCCCAGGCAGCTCTGCTTTCCTAAGCTTCCAAAGTAGGCATGGGCAAGGCTGCGGCCACCAATTCTGGACACTTGGGAAAATCTGCAATATAAATTGGGTTGGGTCTGAGCTTTTCCCACTTCGTGTTTAGGATTCAAGTTTCCTCAGAATGGTATCTTAGTTAATATTTGCTTTCCAGCTTCCGTCATTTTCTTTTTTGCTAAGGACTGTTTTTATTATTGTGACTTTATGCTTTTAAAAATCTCTTTACTGTCATTTTAATGGTATGCTAGGAGGGAATAAAAGTAGATCTGTGTGTTTGTCTTCATTAATTAACTCATCACTTTCTGGAACCATTTTTCTTATACTAATTTAAACCCCTTCTTACCATTCAAATCCTTATTTCCCCCATTTGTCCTTTGAAATAAATATTTGAATAAAATATGTATTTTTACTAGTAGGTCTTTGGATTTAAGAAATATTACTGAGGTTGGAGTTGTAGCTTAGTGGTAGAGCTCTTGCCTAGCATGTGTGAGGCACTGGGTTCGACTCTCAGCACCACATATAAATAAATGAATAAATAAAGATCTACCAACATCTAAAAAATAATGAAACAAAAAGATATATTACTGTTGCACCTTTGAAGAGTTTTAAATAGCAATAATGATCCACTTTCTCAGCAGATCAAAAATGGGAGTGGGTATTCTTATACATATTCAAAATGATGTATATAGAAAGCTAGCTACTGCAGCATTGTTTGCAATACCAAAGACTACAAAACCCTAAAGGTCTATCAATAGAAATCTTGTTAAATAAAATATGCCATCCATTTGGTAGTATATAATACAGTTAAAAAGAATGAGGCAGATCTTTATGTTCTGCTGTGGAAGTCTTCACAGTCATAATAGAGTATGCACAGTATGCTACCATTTGTTTAAAATACATATACAATCAACAGTGGTTGTCTCCTAGGAAGGGAACTAGGTGAATGGGAGACAGGGAGACTTAGTTTTTCCTTGCATATCCTTTGTACCACATTCTCATATCACTTATTTCATTTGAATTTTATACCACATTCTCATATCACTTATTTCAAACATTAAAGTATTAGTGAATCATTTTTGAAAGGGTGGGCTCCAGCTTGCACAGTATGTCTGAGGCCCCGAGTTCAATCCCCAATACTTGCAAAGCAAACAAGAAGAGAGAAAGAGGATGGGCTCCATGACTTTTACCTGAAATGATGCTCTGCACAACTCCAGTGGAGTGCTCTCTCATTTGATCCTTTGCCCTTTGCTGGAAATTATTGTTCATGGCAAGTCATTATGCATCTTTTTGTTATAGCTCTCCCATTTTTAAAAGCAACATCAACATTCTTGTGCAAAATCCCCCCTCCTTTTGGGTACCAGAAATTGAACTTAGGGGTGCTCAACCACTGAGCCACATCCCCAGCCCTTTTAAAATATTTTATTTAGAGACAGGGTGTTACTGAGTTACTTAGGGCCTCTCTAAATTGCTGAGACTGGCTTTGAACTTACCATCCTCCTGCCTCAGACTCCCAAGCTGCTGGTATTACAGGTGTGTCCCACTGCTCCCAGCTAAAATTCCCATTTTGTATTTTCATTTTCATTTTACTGCAACTTTTCAGGGTGCATGGGGAATACAACTTTGCAAAGAGGAATAGCCAGAGAAGAATATGTGGCTGAATATAAGGAGGGAGTAAATAGGAAGGAGTAGGGGGCTTCCATTATTTATAAAGTACCGGTTCATTTGAATTAGTGACCACGTTTTTATAAAATATTAAAAGTCCCTGGAAAGGCAAAGCAGAACTCACAGAACTGAAAGGGCTTAAAGAGCAACTAGTCCAAACCTTTATTTCATAGATGATGAAACAGATCTTGCCCAAGGTTTTTCAAAGCAAGGTATCAGGAAAGTCTGGATCCAAATTCAAACCTCTTCTTAAATTCATTGAGCAACTACACCCTCCAGCCTCTCAAAGAAGAGGTCCAGCCCAATTAAATGATGGAATCTTTTCACGTAAGACAGACATAGTGGGCTCTGTGCCTGGTGAAGATGGGAGAGAAAGCAGAAAGCGGGAGGAGAGGTGACAGACAAGTTTTGTCCCTTCTTAAATGTGTCTGGCGATAGGAGAGTCTGTCAATGGAAGTCTTCTGCATTGGCTGAAGCCCAGTTAAGATAATCAGAAATGGTGTTGGAAGGCTACAAACCTCAACTTCCTCTTCTCCAGCCTGGTCTCCCTACTTCAAGAAACCAACTGTACTTTAGTTTATGCCTCTTATTGACCCTTTCACATTCCCCCTTTCCACATCTGGAAAAGGAAAATTTGAAAAGGAGCTTGCAATGCAAACATGAGAGAGTTCTTTATTCTCAGGGTATTTTCAGTTGATTCCCCAGTATCTGCTGTGTCCGGAAAGTGAGAAAGCCATTTAAGGTAACCATGGAGATATTACTGTCCTCGGTCTTGCTTCCTTCCTTTTCTTTGCTATTAAAATCTTTCACTCGGATTTCATAAGACACACCACCTCTGCTGGCGTCTGGATTCGCAGCTCCTCTCCTTCTTCAAGGGCATTCGTGTAGGGAGCAGGAACACAATAAAATATATATATGTATATATACACAGATTTATGTGTATATATGTTAATGTATATTTAGTGGTCGATGGACCTTTGCTTTATTTTTGTTTATATGTGGTGCTGAGAATCGAACCCAGTGCTTCACACTTTAGGCAAGTGCTCTACCACCGAGCTAGAGCCCCGGCCAAAGAACACATGTTTAGCCCAGAAGGGCGTGTAAGCACAGGAACAAGTGAAGTTTTTATCCAAGGGGGATCAGTACCACCTAACTCCGGAGTCTCAGCCCCAGGGTTCTGGTGCTCGGCTTCACCTCAGACTACAAGTCCCAGAAGACCGCGCGGTGATGGTGTTCTCCATCATCCTTCCCTTGCTCTCCCGGAGCGCGGAGAGAAAGGTTCCGTGCACGGTGCACTGCGCGTTGGTTTGTTTGCAACGGCAGTGACGGAGACTGGCAGCCCGGCGGACTGCAGGCGGGGGCGTCAGGAGGCGGATTCCGCCTCCCTGAAACTCTGGGGGGCGGGAAGGAGGGAGGCTGGACCAGCGGCTGAGGACCCGGCCGAGAAGAGAGTACGCCGAGGAGATGGAGGGCGACGGGCTGCCGTGGGGCAGCGAGCCGGTCTCGGGTCCCGGCCCTGGAGGCGGCGGAATGATCCGCGAGCTGTGCCGGGGCTTCGGTCGTTACCGCCGCTACCTGGGACGGCTGAGGCAGAACCTGCGCGAAACCCAGAAGTTCTTCCGCGACATCAAGTGCTCCCACAACCACAGTTGCCCCTCCTCCCCCACCGGCAGCGGTGGGGCCGATCCCGGCCCTGCAGGCGATGTCGCCGAACCCGGGCTGCAGGCCGGTAAGGAGGGCAGGCCCGAGGGAAAAAGGCAAATCGGAGGGCGAACCGCACCCCTACCCCTGTCCCTGCCCAAGAACCCCGGGAAGAGGCGGAAAGTGGGAGTTGGGCTGCGTGGCGGGGCCTCCGGGCCTGGGCCGGCGGGATCGTGATGCGGTGGGAAGGCATCTCTGGGGGAGGGGGAGCGAGGGCTCCGCCGGGGATCTGGGAGCAAGCGGCGTCCCGAGGGCAGAAGCCACGACCCAGGCAGGGGACCCGGCTGTGCGCGGGCGAGACTGGGGAGAGCCGGCGTGTGGAGAGGGTGGGTGTTAATCCGAGGAGTGGGGATAGTTGCTTTGAGTTGGGGAGTGGGTGGGCTCTTGTGGGTCAGAGCCCCAGTAAAGGGATGGAGGAGAGGCAGTAGTCAAGGTGTCCAGAGTCTGAGGAAGCCTCAGACCGTGGTGGTGTGTGTGTTTAAGTATATAAAATGCTTGTACACCCTTCTTGAGGCAGCTCTGTAGAGAAGGAATGTATTCTAATAGGGTTGGGTGTCGCCAAAGGAAATCATATCTGATGGGAGCCAGGGAATTGCCCAGAGATGTTGCTTGTGGTTAATGGTGAAGAAGTTAGAAGGAAGCAAGGGATCGCTTTAGTCCTGAGCTCTTGGAGAACTAGCTACTTTTGCCCTTGTTGACATGATTCTTTCTGGGATGTGCCAGAGGCCCCAGAGTACTTAAAATTGTGCCTGGTCTTTAATCTTTCCTAACTTCTTGTTTTAAAGTGGTGTTGGTAGTGAACTGGAGGGTCAATTGACTTCTGTGTCTTAATAGATAGAGATTGAAAAGGACAAAGGACTGGCATTCCACGTAGATATTTCAGGGACAACTTTGGTTTAACTTAGTCATTCTTAAGCCAAAATGCATATTAAAATCATATCAGTGGCAAATCTCAGGCTTTGTCTCAGATTCAGATTAAATAATTGTGGCAAGGGGTCCTAAAAATCTAATTTATCATGAAAAGACCTGGAGATTCGGATGCAGGGGTCTGCTAACACTATCAGAAACACGAATTTAGATGCCGATAGCAAATTTGAACTTGATGTTGAGAACTTGCATGAATTGCTTTGTGTTGGACCTAATTTTCCCAAAAATGTGTGTTTAATATCTTGAATTTGAAATACCAAAGTTGGTGATAAGAATGAACTTGTACTAGAGTGTGCATACACCTATAATCCCAGCAACTGAGGAGGCAGAGGCAGGAGGACTGCAATTTTGAGTACAGCCTCAGAATTTTAGTGAGGCCCTCAGCAATTTAGGGAGAGACCCTGTCTCAAAATATGGGGATGTAGCTCAGTGGTAAAAGCACCCCTGGATTCAATCTCCAGTGGGAGCGGGGAGTTTGTAAGATTCTGATAGTGTCCTAAATGATACCATTTCATTTAGTTGGCCTGAATATCAATTCAAAAGCTGTTATTTACCTTAGGGGATAAGTGGGATTAGGATGATGAGTAGTTTTTCTGAAGTTGGGTTTTTGACATCTTATGTCCAGAGATTTGCTGTTCTAGAATGAACTTGTAGAGGGAACTGTTTTCTTTGAGGCTATCAGAAAACAGCTGATGAAAATATCTATGGTTTCGGAGAGGATCCGCAAAATGTGTACTTTCACCCTCTCTCTTAGCAATGTTTTCCAGCATCTTGCCCTGCTCAGAAGCTTTTTTCAAAGCTTATCTTAGAAAGATATTGCTGTCTTATTTTAGTTAATTAGTATTTAAAAATTCTTTTAAATTAATTTTTTTTTTCAGTGCTGGGGCTCAAACCCAGGACCTCTGGCAAGCAAATGCTGTACCATTGAGCTATACCCCCATCCAGGCTGTCTTATTTTATTTCATTTTACTTATTTTTCCGTCGTGCTGGGGACTGAACCCAGGGCCTTTCACATACTAGGCAAAGACTTCTGATCTACATTCCCAGTCCTTTTTATTTTATTTTGAGATAAGGTCTCACTAAATTGCCCAGCCTGAGCTTGAACGTGCAATTCTCCTACCTCAACCTCAAGGTTACAGGTGTGTGCCACCTCACTCAGCTCTTGCTGCCTTATTTTACACAACTATTTTGGAATTACTCCTAAAAAAAAAAAAATCAGAGAATAGAGTCACATTAGGGAGATGGAAATTTTCAAGCCATGTTTGTTGGCTCTTGTTTTTAATTTTAAAAGGCAACTTAAGCAATACAAATACACCTTTGTATTTTGCCTCATTGGCTTTTCTAGTTGACTACATCATGAACTTATTTTTGCATATTTAGCTGTCTTCATTCTCTGGAATCTGTCTATCCCAAATAAAAACTTGAGAGGGTGCAGATGACGAGATTGTGGGCAGTTCAATTTGTTGCATAAGATGCTTCTCTTCCTGTGAGTTGTCTTTGGGAGGTAGGATACACCAGGGAAAATTAGATGGTGTTTGCTATGTGTATTTTAGGGGTGCTATTTGATCAGCTATTTAGGTAATTACGTTAGGAAGTAAAAACCGCTGTGTAAAAGACAACTGGCTCTTGTTCTCTCCTTTTACAGGCTATCTGTGTAAGGTCAATGTCATTCAGAGACCATCTCAACTTTCTTTTTGCTGGTTTTTGATTAATAGGAACCTGGAATGTTAAGGAAAGGAACATTCAATTCTTAACAAGCTTTGAGAAAGTTTTAGTCATTTCAGAATGGAAGTGAGATTCTGGGCTTGAGGCAGTATGGTATTTAAGCAATTGAAGATTAGGGACAAACTATAAATTTGAAATTGTTGAACTATAAGGATGGTAACAATAGAAAAACATTTATGTCTCTTTATATACTATTTATTTATTTTGCAGTGCTGAGGTTTTGATCCCAGGGCCTTGTGCTTGCAAGGCAGGCACTCTACCAACTGAGCTATATCCCCAGCCCTCTTTATATACTATTTATAGTGCCATATAATGCCAAGAAATTTTGTTATTTCACTTTCAACCACAAAGGATTGGGAAGAACCTCCAAATAATACTTCCCTCTTTTTTATTTTTCCTGATACTGAGGGTTGAACCTGGAGCCTTACACATGCTACATCCCCAATCATTTTTAATTTTTTATTTTGAGACAGAGTCTCACTAAGTTGCCCAAGATATCCTCAAACTTGGCATTTTCCTGAGGCTTTATTGGGCATGCGCCACCATACCTGGTTTATTTCCCTCTTAATTTTGATTGTTGATAGTGTAGAGGATACATAATATATGTGATATTTTAGAAGATTCAAAGTTAAAAAGTAGGTGGAATAGGACTCCAAAATGATTTTTTAAAAGAGTATCTTGGTTTGTATAAAGAAAATGGAATTGCGAGTGAAGTTTCCTTGATTCCCTGATGTATTGTACCTTTCAAAGATAGAGGAATCTGACCCCCTATATCTGTCGATTTTTCTATCACAGGGTTCAGAAGTAATGAGATAAACACTTTGAGCACTTCTGAAGAAAGGCAGGATAGAATATTACAAAGCAAAAGAGGGAAAAGTGTTTTTCTTGTTTTATGATCCAATAGAATTCCTGATTTTGCAGTTTGACATAAACCTCTCGATTTTAAGAAATTGGAGAGACTCAATTCACCCCCAGGGAGTGCTGTTCTTGTGCTGCCTGCCTTCCTTCCATCCTGGTTCCACCCTCTGCTAACTGAATGACAAATTTCAATTGTGCTGTTCTTTATCTGGAGAAGGAAATTTGAATAGTACCTGTATGATTTTCGGGAGTTAATATATGTACAGGTTTAGAACAGTACTGCTCAGGTGCCATGTAAATATTAGCTATTGTTCAATAGAAATTTGAATTCCTGGGATGTGTTGGTCAGTGTGTTACGTATGGGGGTAAAGAGTAAAAGATGTTGGCTTTGGCTTTGAACTAGTGGACATCAGTCTTTTTCTTCTATCTTCTATACTTTTTTCCTAAGAAAGAAAAAAATAATTATAATTATCCTCATTATAGTATACTTATTTTTTATGTTGGATGATAAATAAAAGGACAAGATAGACCTGAATTTGGTCCTCAACAAAGGTGTAATCTAAACTTTATACACCTGCAATACATAAAGCAGGGAGAAAACCATAATGGTAAGGTGTGGCTGGATTAGGTATTTTTCTTTTTGGTACTGGGGATTGATCCCAGGGGTGCTTTACCACTGCTCTACATCCCCAGACCTTCTTATTTTTTATTTTGAGTCAGGATCTTGCTAAGTTGCTGAGGGTCTTGCTAAGTTCCTAGGCTGGCTTCCAACTTGCAGATCTTCTTCCCTCAGCCTCCTGAGTTGCTGGGGTCACAGGTGTGTACCACTGTGTCGGCACCAGATTATAGGTATTTTATGTGAATTATAATTCTTAGGTTTTTATAACTCTTTTTGCCGTTGGTTAGCTGATAGTTGTTTCCCCAATGTTCTTCATCGTCTTTTTGACATACCTAATATAAACTGGTTGCTAGAATTTAAAAGAAGGGAAAAGCATTAGTGCACTTATTTAAAACAGACATTTTCTTAGAAATTTGTGTGGATGATCAAGTTTAAGTGGCAGAGCACCATTTAGGGGAAGTACCAAACACTGGGAGAGAGGAGATTCTTTGCAACCTGGTTTTGTACACCTGCCATCTTAATGGGGCTGAGGGTTGGGGATAACCTGGGATTTTAGGGTGAAACACAGACAGTGATGGAATGGCTGTGCTTTCTAGTAGTCTGTGATGTTTAGAAGAGCCGCCCATGCATTATAAGCTCAGTAGAGATGGCCCTGTATTTGAGGTTATTTATTTTTATTACCTTAGATTAAAAAACCCCATCTTTTCAAGTATATCTGAAACTTACCTCAGTTTTCTACATATGTGGAAGCATCATACAATGGTTAAAAGCAAGCATGAACATTTAATCAGAGCTGTGTTCATATTCTGTTGTGTATGTATGGATGTATGGATGTATGTGTTATTTATTGGTCCTAGGGATTGAACCCAGGGGCATTTTGCCACTAAGCTACATCCCAGTCCTTTTTATTTTTTTACTTTGAGATCGGGTCTTGCCTAGATGCTGAAGATCTTGCTAAGTTGCTGAGGCAGGCCTCGAACTTGTGATTCTCCTGCTTCAGCCTCCCTAGTAGCGGGATTTATAGGCATGCGCAACCACACAACTGTGTGACTTTGGCAAGTTACTTAGCGTATTTGAGTCTTCTCTGTATAAAGTAGGAGTAATACACAATGCCACATATTGTGTCATTCTATTTATATGAAATGTCCAAAATAGGCACATTTGTGGAGATAGAAAGTGGATTAGTGGTTGCCTGGCAATGTGGGGAAAGGCAAATGAGGAGTGATTTCTGGTGGGTTTGAGGTTTTTTTTAAGGTGTGAAAATGCTCTGGAATTCAATAGTAGTGATGATTGTAAAACTTGGCGAACATACTAAAATCACTAAATTTTACACTTAAAAAAGGGCTAATTACACCAGGCATGGTGTCACACATCTGTAATCGCAGTGATAATCCCAGGAACCCAGGAGTGAGGCTGAGGTACAAGGATCATACATTTGAGGCCAACCTGAGCAGTTTAGCAAGACTGTATCTAAATAAAAAATAAAAAAGGCTTGGGGATGTAGCTTAGTAGTAAATTGCCCATGCCATTGCCCATGAAGTACAAAAAAAGAAGCGGGGTTGTGGGAAGGCTAATTATATCTCAATAAATAAGATGGAAGTGGTAATGCCTCCCTTACAAAGTGGTGACATTTGGTGACAACATATATTAAAACTCAGGCATATACTTAGTGTTAAATCTATGTGTGTGTGTGTGTGTGTGTGTGTGTGTGTGTGTAGTTAGTGAACACTTGATTAGGAAGTTAGACAATGGAGTGGGGAAAGAAAATGAAGGCAAAAAGATGGTATATGGCACAGAACAATTTTGAGTGGGAGCCAGATTTAGGCCCAGGTCTCCAGGCTCCCAGTCCAATTCTGCTTCTGTGACTTCTTGTTCTTTTCTGACCTGGCTGGCCATGGGAATACAAAATGCACTCTGCAGTGGAGAGAATTTGTTACAAATGAGTCATAACCGAGGCTCCATAGCTTGTCATGGAACCATGATTTACTTCAGTGGGAGACTTTTGATTCAGTGAGTTTAGTGTGATATAGCCTGCTCAGGCCCCTTATTCCAGTTTCCACTCCCTGACTTTCAGGGCACCAGGTCCCCTTTTGCTGATTAGGAGCCTGGGAGGAAATGGCTTTCCAAAGCACAATGGTGCTTCGCACCCTTTCCCTTTTTAGCCTTTCCCCTTCCTAATCTTCCTTTCCTGGAAAAATCTGTTTCCCATGGCTCAGGGCAAGCCTGCTATTAAAAATGGTTGTCAAATTTTGCCTGCTCTTAAAAGAAAAAACATTGCGTTTAAACTTATTATCAATTGCAATGTATGTAGTTTAGTCTTAAAAGTCATTCCTTCAGGGGCTGGGGTTGTGGCTCAGTGGTAGAGCACTCCCTCGAATGTGTGAGGCACTGGGTCAAACCTTAGCACCACATAAAAATAAATAAGTAAAATAAAGTTATATGTCCTTCTACAACTAAAAAATAAAAATAAAAAAGTCATTACTTCAGTATGACTTGTGCTTCAGCCATGCAAGTGTTTTTAAAGAAAGCATAAATTTACCAGGCCGGTGGTTTGTAATCCCAGCAGCGTGGAAGGCTGAGGCAGGTGGATCACAAGTTTGAGGTTAACTTCAGCAATTTAGGGATACCCTCAGCAACTTAGTGAGACCCTGTCTTATAAAATAAAAGAGACTGGGGGTGTAACTTGGTGGTAAAGTGCCCCTGAGTTCATCTGAGCCATAAATAAATAAATAAATAGGACTGGGGTAAGGTGGTAAAGTGCTCCAAGGTTTAATCCCCAGTACCACCCCTCCCCCAAATAATTTAAAAACCCACAGATTTTGACAAAAATTCAGTGTGGTTATTAAATTTTTTTAAATTAAAAAATATCTATTTTTAGTTGTAGGTGGACACAATTCCTTTATTTTATTTTTATGTGATGCTGAGGATCAAACCCAGGGCCTTACGCCTGCTAGACAAGCGCTCTACCCCTGAGCCACAACCTCAGCCCTGGTTATTAAAGTTTGCTTTGCTCTGTCTACTTTCTCTTTTGCTTTCTTCCTTTTCTCTGTTCTCTGTTTCACTAGATTGAGACAACAAGTCATCTTTCTGTGGTAAGTACACTTCAAAAACAGTCTTTTAAAAATAAACTTCGAAGAATATTATTGAAGTAAAGAAAAATATGAATTTCACATTATGCCTGTTTAATTCTTACAGGCTATTGTTTTTATTTACTTACTTCTTCTTCTTCTTTTTTTTTTTTTTTTTTGTACAATGACTGTGAGTGTATTTGTCTTACCCTGCTGACTAGGTTGTAAATCTCTAAGGATAAAGACTGTTTTATTTATCTTTGTATCCCCTGCAGTGCCTACCATAGTGCTTTATACATAATGAGCAAATAAATATATATTAAATTATGTTCATGGCTGGTAGATGTTGGAATGATGTTTTGAAATTAAATGTAATTTAATTCCCATTTCAGAAGGGTATTTTCCACCAGAGAAGATATGAATTTTTGTAGAATCACCCACATTTTACTACTTTGGCCCCTAAAAAAGAACAGTGATACATTTGACTGATGATGAGTAGGCTGGCATTTGCTTTGTTTTGTTTTGTTTTTGGGGATGGGGGGACCATTCCTGAAAGTATTGCAAACCAGGTTGATGTGTGGAATGAATGGAGCAAGCTCCTCTTGAGACTGAGTCTGGCCTGGAACTCTTGGGCTGAAGTAATCCTCGTGCCTCAGTCTCTTGAGTAACTGTTCCTGGCTGGTTGGAGTTACATTCTATGCCAGTGTCCCAAATAATGTTTTTCATGTCCCAGAGGATGAGTTAGTTGCATATAATACTAGTAGACACTTTGGTATGGGAAGTAAATTCTTAACATTTGTTAACTCAAGAAATTATTATTTAATTTTCTGGTTCTGTACCGGCACATGACATAGTAGTGAACCACTCTGTCCAGCTAACAGATTATTAATTCCAAATCAATGTTATGAAGAAGCATTAATGTTTCATTGCATTCCCTCTAGGGGGTTGTCTATGAATTAGTTATCTATTTAACCAACAGCTTTCTTTGATGCGTTAAGGCACATGGGAATTTGTAAGATTTCCTGATAAGAATAGAAGCTGAGTACTAGGGTGTAGCTCAGAGATAGTGCACTTGCTTGGCATATGTAAGACCCTGAGTTCCATCCCCAGCACTGCAAGGAAAAGTAAGAGTTGGGACACTGCTGACTGTCTGACCAAGTTCAACAAAATTAGCCCTTCCTTCCTTCCTTCCTTCCTTCCTTCCTTCCTTCCTTCCTTCCTTCCTTCCTTCCTTCCTTCCTTCTTTCCTTCCTTCTATTTTTAGTAATAGATAGACACAATACCTTTATTTTATTTATTTTTATGTGGTGCTGAGGATTGAACCCAGTGCCTCATGCATACAAGGTGAGCACTCTTCCACTGAGCCACAACCCCAGCCTAACCCTCTTCTTTCTTTGGTAATGACAGTTGTCATGTTTATATGGTTCAAATGCAGAATGCATTCATAAAGATTACTATTAGAGTTTCTTTCATCTCCATGTCTTTCTTAGAGGTTACTAACAGAGAAGCCAGTAGTGAGGGTGTGAGGTGTGTAGGTGGATGTGCTTTTTTTGCCTTAACATTTGTAAGACCCAAAGTCAGTTTGCTCCTTCTTGTAGAAAAATAGTCAGCCTCTAGGGATGATAGATTTTTGCTTCCTTCATGGCCCAGGAAATCTGAGTGGTGTCGTTTATAATAAGAGTACAGAGGATGAGTCCATGTGGAAGATGCAGTTTTTCTTTCTTAACTTTCAGAGGTCTACCTGAAGTCCCCTGTGAGGATGTCCAGTCTCAGGCCATTGCAGGCTGGCAGATTGATTCAGCTGTTTGCCAAATGTGGAGTTTAGTGATGTTGGGATCTTGGATTTGGCACCTGAGCACAGAATATGTATATAATAGTGGTTGAGATCTGTGCCCCCTTGCTTTCTCTGTAGCACTGAGAAAGCCTCCTTATGTGTTATGTTCCTCTGAAGTTCAACCCAAAATGTGAAGGAAGATTGGACTAGGGACCCATCGATCCCCTTCCCATTGCATGCAGTGCATTCCTGTCTTCTTCAGGCAGTGTGAAAGGTCTGGATATGATCCCTTGCTGAGTGTCGTGTGGCTGTGGGAACCTTTTGACCACCACTGTTTTTAGGGTTGGGTTTTATTATACTGTGCTTCCGTTCCCTGGGGTGCTGTTCTCTGGGCAGGAAGATGAGAAGTAGAACTTGAGAATTGTTTTGCTTTTCACTTGTCTAAATGATACGTCAGAATTGTCCCGAAGAATGATGTCTTGGTTATGTATTCATAAAAGCCTTTGATTTTTTAAAATGCACATTTCTTTTTTAAAAACTGCGTTTATTCATTTTCTTTTACTTGGATGTATAAAGTATTTAATTTTAACTTCATCAGATTAAGAGCTTTAGTGCCTTCTTTATGCCAGACAGATTTCGATTTGGTGTTCTTTTACTCTTTCCAGTCCCTGTGACAGGGAGAGAATTTTCCAGGATTTCTTTGCTTTTAATAAAACCACTTTGTAAGGACTAAGGCCCTGTAACAAATGCAGCTAGGTTTACAGAACTAGTTTCAATAAAAATTCTCTCCAGATTAGAGGACAGCAATTGAATCAGTGTGAAGCTTAGCTTTTAGGAATACTCTGGCCTTAGTTTTTAATATTATGGTGATACATAAATGCAAGGAGGAATTGGGGGAAAATAGCTAGTTAATAGATGAAAAGTCATTCTTATTTTTTGGCTTGCAATAACTCTACTGAAGAAACCTATTTCAGTTTCTTCTGATTGAAAACTATCTTGCCCTCCTGGTGTTTGTCCTATGAAGAGAAGTGGAGAAATTCTGCTGCTCTCACTTCAAAAGTGGTTTTTAGCATAGAGGAAAAGTAGTTAAGAATATGCTAAGGATGAGGCCTGCACTCCTGAAGAGGTGGCAGTATGTTTTCTTCCCTGAGTAAACAGAGGAGGCCACTGCGGACACGGCAAGGTCAGGCTTCTCTGGTAGCTTCTTAACTGATGAGCTTGATGGTTGTAGGTTACTTTCATCAGAGTGTCCTGTGCATGGTGTTGGTCTAGGCTGCTTAGCTTTGTGCATTTAGCTTCTAAGTCTAACCTGAACTACTTGCATTAGGGCCCTGAACTCCCAGTCTCTGAACGGGCAACCATAAACCATCACAGGAAGACTGAGGACATGGAAATAGTATGCAGGGCAAAGTGAGGGCAATAAAGAAATGGTTTTTGTTCAAATTCTGTTGTTACTGAGTTGCATGTATTTTTCCCTGCTGTTTTTCCTTTCAGGTAAAATTCTGCTTCTTGATCACTTTCTTCTGAGATTCAGAGCTACATATGCTTTGCTAAGTATTTTTTTTTTGATCATTAAAAATTTTTTTAGGTAATTTCAAACGTGCATAAATGTTAGCAGAAAATTATCAAGAGCTCTCATACCCGCTCCGGCCGATTTTCCAGTTGTTAACATTTTAATGCATTTGATACATAACCAACCCTTCCCCCCGTATATATTATGTCTTGTCTTTTCAGAACCTTTGAGAACAAGATGCAAATAGGCTATTTCATCTGTAAACACTCGAACATTCTCCTGAACAAGGACATGTTTGTACATGTCAGTATACAACTCTTCAAATCAGAAAATTAGCATGGACTCAGTATTACCACCCAGTCCTCAGTTTTGCTAACTGTCCCAACAATGACTTTTTTTTTTTTTTTCCCCTTTTTGGTCTAAAATCCTATCTAGGAGCACATGTTATTATGTCTCTTCAGACTCCCTTAATTTGGAACAGTTCCTTGGCCTTTCCCTGGCATTCTTGTCTTCTGAAAATTTAGAGTAGGCCTTACATTCTGTAGGAGGCACCTTCACCTGGATCCATATGTTGTTTCCTCACCGCTAGACTTAGATCATGGGCTCTTAACAGGACTACACAGAGAGAAGCTATGATGTGCCCACCTCACAGAGGGTACCATGTCAACCCTCCCTGGAGGTGGTAAGCTTAGAATTCATCATTTTCCCCTTTGCACTTGATTAGTCCTTTGTGGGGAAGTGTCTGAGATTTCACTGTACCCTTTTCCCCCCAAAAATCTCCTTCCACTAGACCCAGTATCCACTGACAACTCCTACCTGTCTCCGTGGTGGTTTTGATGTCCATGTTCCTTCTGTGTCTATTAGTTGGCATTCTGCTGGAGATGAGCTTTCCTTTTCCCTTCTTTCTTTGTTTATGTCAATGTGTACTTGTGAATCTTTTTCAATGGATTATAACTCCTACTGTCATCTTTTATTTTTATACATAAATTATCACCAGTTTGGTCAGTTAAGTCCTCCTTCAGGCTGGTCCTAGTGTCTTTTTTTTCTCCAGTACTGGAGATTGAACCTAGAGGCACTCTACCACTGAGCTACATACCTAGTCCTTTTTATTTTCAGGCAGAGTCTCACTAAGTTGCAGAGGCTGGCCTTGAGCTTGTAATTCTTCTACCTTAGCCTCCTGATTCACTGGGATTACAGACTTCCTTGTCCTTTTTTTTTTTTTTTTTTTTTTTCTGGTACTGGGATTGAACCTATGGACAATCTACCACTAAGCCACATCACCAATTTGGTTTTGTTTTAAGACAGGATCTTGCAAAGTTGCCCAGGCTGTCCTTGAATTTGTGATCCACCTGCCTCAGCTTCCCAAGTAGGTGGGATTATAGGCATACACCACTGCTCCTGGCTCCAGTATCCTTTTGACACATTACCATTTTGAATCATTCTCAGTGGGTATAAGCTGTTATATACTGCCTTCCAAATAATGGAGTCTAAGCCCTCTGAAGCGTGGGCTTGGTGTATTTTGAGGAACCACTTCCATCTCTGTATCCCATAAATTACAGCCTCATCTTGCAGCCACATTTCTGTTCTCTCTGTAGCATGAGCAGCTTCAGGAGCATTTTCACCTGGAAAAGAACTTGTCAGCAGGCTGCTGAGTGCCTTCTTCTCATCTCATATGGCTCCTGGGGGTTGTAAGCTGTCACAGAGTCTGTCTCCCCTCTTCCCTGGTATCAGGACAATCTGCTTCTTAAAATCTGTTGGGGTTGGGCATAGTGGCACATGCCTGGAATCCCAGCAGCTTGGGAGGCTGAGGCAGGAGGATCACCAGTTCAAAGCTAGCCTCAGGAAAAGCGAGGCCCTAAGCAACTCAGTGAGACCCTGTCCCTAAATAAAATACAAAATAGGAATGGGGATGTAGTTCAGTGGTCGAGTGCCCCTGAGTTCAATCCCCGTTACCACCCCAGCCCACTAAAAAAGGGTTGGGGATGTGGCTCGGTGGTTAAGTGTCCCTGGGTTCAATCTCTGCTATCAAAATAATCTGTTGGAAATCTGCTAGACAGTGGTGCACACCTGTAATCCCAGTGACTCAGGAGTCTGAGGCAGGAGGATCCCAAGTTTAAGGCTAGTCTCAGCAACTTAGTGAGGTCCTAAACAACTTAATGAGACGGGTCTCATTAAGTAAAAAATAAAAAGAGTTGGGGATGTAGCTCAGTGGCAAAGCATCGCTGGGTTCAGTTCCTAGTTGAAAAAAAAGTCTATTGAGGATCTTAATGGCCAGCAGATAGGATAACTTTAGAGATGCTTCTGCCAGCTTAACTTTCAGCTTCCAGCAAGAGCTCTGGCTACTTGAGTGTATTTCAGTCTCTAATCTCCACACCCTGTCCCCTTCATCAAAATACCTTGTACTGCTTGGTCCTGAAGATTCTGAAAGCAAGACTACCTAAGCATATGGTTTCCTTAAATCAGGTGCATCCTGTGTCATTCAGAATCTTAATTATGTTGAAGGCCAGCAAGCTTGTTTGGGAATGGTAAGTGAATGTTTCTTGTCTATAATTTCTTCTCTCTCATATCCTAGGAATTTTTGTAGCTGAATACTTTGAAGTTTATAGTAAAATTGATTATAGTAGAAAGACTATATAACATTCTCTTCTCAATTTAGGATTTGTCCTTTACTTTTGGCACGTATAGCAAATACAAAATAAAATGTTATGCCTATTTGTGGAAATGCACACTTGTGTCACTGGTTGTTTAAGTTAATTATAAAATCTTTTATTTGCTTTTAGGAGGACTTAAGGTTGCTTGCCAAAAAAAAGAAACATGTTGTATACAGGGAAGTTCAATGATAAAAGTGAGATTCAAAACAAAACAAACAAACCTCCTGGAAGAGGAAAATTGTTTGGTACCAGGAATAAGGATTGCAGTAGTAACTCCATTGATACCTGAATTATCCATGAAGTCCTTGTTATCCTTGGGTTTACAGAGGTTGGAAAAATTGTATGACTGTCGTATGGGTCACATCCCATGCTACTGTGATAAAAGACAGGATAACAAGAGCAGAACATATCACATTTATTTAGTCAAAGTTTTATATGGATGAAACCTTCAGAAAGGAAGACCCCCCCACCCCCAAGATCCAGGGGAAACTGTTCATGATTAGGTTCAGTAGAGAATGAACATGGAAGGGAAACAGAGAATGCAAACCTGTGGTGAGACAAAAGGGTGTGATCTTATGGTAATGGACTGAGGTGGACCCAGCAAAGCCTGTCCAGATTCTTTTTGGTTCTTCAGTCTTTCTTCCTCATAAGTATAGGATAGGACCCCTCTTGGATCAAGAGAGAAGGGAGAGAGTAAACTTTCTAGGTTTTATGGCTTACTTTGGAGTAGAGGGTTTCTAGTTTCTATGACCTGCCTTGTTGAAGAGGAATTCTAGTTTCTGTGACTCACTTTGGGGAAGGAAAGATTTTGGAGAGACTTTACTTCTGAGACCTTCCTTTAGTTCAAAGTATTTGGCACACCAAAGTGCCATACTTTGGCGAATTGTCTTCTGAGTCCCAACACGCTACGCTTGTATAATGAGGCACATGTGTAGAGCTCTATGTCACGTAGTGCAGGCATGGCACAGACTGCCACTTACCCTGTCCTCTGCTCAGCTTTCATGATACATCTTATGTATTGATTGTGATGGAAAATAGGCAAGAAGGGGAGTGTGTTGATTAAAATCCATTGCTATTGCTGCAGAACCCGTTTAAATTAAGTATCCTAACAGGTCACATGGTGACATAAATAGGTCATTAGCATTCCTTCCCTTGACCTCTCTTATTAGTATAATTTAACTTCAAATCCAAACAGTAATCACACTGACTGATAAGAAGAATGTTAAGAATTTCTCCAAAAAGCACCCATAGTTTCTTTTAGAAAAGAGACTAGAGATCTTAGGTAGAACAGCAGTACCAATTTTGAAAATGCACCAGCTATGTTAATTCTGTTTTTCTCCTCACACTGTCTGTATTCCTTGTGGTTTGGGGCAACTTCTACTTTAAATTTGGGTCCTCCAATACTCAATTTTGTTTTGGGCTCCAGATTGAGAAATGATGTGGATGGTAGGGGGCATTGTCTGCTACTGAGTATTATTAACCTGGCCCCTGAGACTTAGGGACAGCTCCTGCACAGCCCTGTGTTTTACCTTTTATCTGCTTAGATAAGTAGAGAAAACTGGGCTGTTTCTTGGTTCTGAGTTTTAAACTTATGGTTCCTCTTTTATAAATGAGGATAAGAAGAGTCTTTTGTAGAGTTGTGAGTATTAAATGAGATGCAGCAAACAAAGGGATCAATCCATAGAAAGGGTTCAGTAAATGGTACCTAGAACAAATAAGCAAAATGACTCGCTCCTTTTGTTGTTATTCTCTTCCTCCAACTTGAAACCTTTGTTTACAAAAATACCCCAGTCAAGATCATCTATATTTAAGAGCAGCCACCATGCAAAGGAAAAACAAAAAGAAAAAGAAAAGGAAGGCCTTGGTTTGCACTTAAAACAATTCGATATGAATTTTTCTGCAGCCAGAGTTGGCAGGGTTAATGTGCACCAGCTGAGAGGCCATGCTGTTACCTTCTGGCAGCCCATACACAGATGCTGTTGTATTAATTACAGAAGAAAACCTGATTAACTCAGAAGTCCTCTAACTGTCAGAGAAGCAGCTGCTCCATCTCTGAAACAGGTTTCCTTCCTCCCTCCTACCATCAGTCTACAGCTTTTGATCTCTTCTTTAAAGAACTGCTAAGACTGTACTGTTGGTCCTCAAAGCTCCTGGCGAGTTCAGTCAACTTTTTGATCTGTAGTTAGAGGAGCCCAGGGGGAGATTGCATAATTAAATTCACATATAAGTTAAAGTAAAATAAAAATAACCAGACCAACCTCCCATCTCTTTTCCATCCTTAGTCTTTCAAAAGTTAAAACTGTTAGTATTTTAGGTGTTGAAGAGAATCTAATCCAACTCCCTCAGTTTACAGATGAGCAGTTCAAGGCACACAAAGAATAAGTGGACTGCCAAGGTCACAGAGCAGTCAGTGGTTAAGGCTGGGATCCAGAACATATGCTCTCACTCTAGTGCTATTCCCACTACTGTGTTGCACACTCCATCACTGACCTGTGTGCCCAGAGAAGCAAGGAGTAAAGCCACCTGCGTTCAACTTCATTTCTCAGCCAGGCGTGGTGGCAAATGCCTTAATCCCAGCTACCTGGGAGGCTGAGAGGATTGCAAGTTTGAGGCCACCCTGGGCCACCAGCAACATCCTGTCTCAAAATAAAATGGTCTGGGAGTATAACTCAGTGGTAGAGTGCCCCAGAGTTCAATCCCCAGACTGCAGGAGGGGGAAAAAAAAAGAAAGCAATGATCATCTTCATTTCTCACATCCATGTTCAAATCTCATAGACATGTTGGAGATCAATGAAAAAACTAAAGATATGTGGGGGAAACAAAGGGCTTGGATAGCGATATATTGAAAAAAAGAGAGAGAGAGATGATGATATCCATCTTGAAGACCTTTCTTCAGTCCTGTAGGCTGCGCTTGGAACTCTTGCAGAGAGCCTGAAAACAGAATTAAAATTGGGTTCAACTTTAGCCTTGACCATTGCACTGGTCTTTGGTTGTTTTGACAGTGGCAGTTTTATTTGTAGTTACTGTTTTTGTGGGAGAGATGGAGCAAGGGAGGTGATAATTTGGTCAGATGAATAATGGGGTGTGTCTCCTGTGGATCTGGCTGATGCTGCGAGTTTTATTGGCTTTCCTGTAGCTAGCACTTGGTCCCAGAGGTGTTGAGGCCTCTCCTTCTGGTCCTCAATTGTAGTTTAGTTGGTTTTCTTCTCTATTATCTCTTCTCCTAGTAATAGCAGTAACAAAACTCATATAAGTTTGCTGTTTTTATTTTTTCATTATGAAACAACAATTTTTATTATAAGAATTTAAAGGTTGTCAATGACACCTAGATACCTGGCTACATGAAATAGATACATGAATTGACCCCTAGATATATGAAAATTTGGGGTGGGGCTTGGGAAAAGAGGAAAGCTGGGAAGAACAGATGAGAGTGAAGACAGTCTGGCCGGACTTTGCATGCTCAGGCTGACACTATGGCAGTTAAATTCTGCCAGGTGATTGACGAAGTTTCTGTTCTTTTGTCCACATATACTTGCTGGGTTGAGATGAAGGTGATTTTTTTAAGGATTAATAGTTCTCTTGAACTATTCTTCATGACACTGTACTTTTTGAAATACTTTGTGGATTCACTTGTAGCTTTCTATAGACAATTCTCTATGATAAATGGATTCTGACCCATAACAAACAAAAGTGTAACTTTAAGCACTTCCTGTTTGTCAGTCATTGTACTAGCTGTCAAAGATATAGAGAGAAATAGGATGGTTCTTCATGCTCTTAATAAGTGTAAACAGATAATTAGAATAAACTATGATAGTGTATAATTATGAACAAGATATGAAGGGACCTCATACACAAATGGGACTAGCCCACTGCTACTTGCTAAGTGGTCACACAGACAATTGACTGAGCACCTTTACTTTTTTAGATCATAGATCAAAGATTGACCAGTAGCCTGCTATTTTACCCTCATGCTTATTAGCAAATATCTTGCACAGAATTAAGCACTCAATGAATGCTCTTTGATTTTTCTGAGGAACCCATCTCTTTCCCAGAAGAGTAGATTTCCTTGTTTCAATGTGTGGTATTGCTAATGTATATGTGCAGGCCAGGGTGATGCTCCTGTAGACAGGTGTGAAAGGAAGGACCTCAGTGAAATGCATAGAGGGGCCTGGGTGAACACAGACCTCTTTAACCCTTTTGGTGGTGCCACTTGTGGAAGAGCAGGAAGCTTGAAGGTTTGAAATAGTAGTAGGGTAGGTTCATCCTGAAGTAGAAACACTTTTGAAGTGAATCAGGCCTCTTGCTTCAATTTTATGAACAAAACAGTCAGCCTACAAGTGGTTTATTGTAGTTTATGGTAAAGTGACTAAAGCAAATACTATTTCAGTTAGTAGTATGCCCAAAACTTCAATTATGATGTATGTGTTTGGCTCAAAGATTGGTCTTCCTGAATCTTAGGCAGGCCCTGGAGCTGAAAAAGTGGGAAAGGATCGTCGAGTTCAGGAAATTAACTTCTGGTTCTTTCTCTCCAAACAGAAGTTCTCATGCTTTAGGATTGTTGGTCTCTATTTAAGTTAGCCGTTCAGATCTGCGGTGGTTGTCCTGAGAGTATTTTTGAGATAGATCACTCTCTTCCTAGCTGTGCCTAGATTTTATTTCCACAGGCAGTTCTTTCCCTTTGTCTTACTCAGGGTGGTGTCATCCATAAACAGAAGGAATATGACTTGATAGGAACTATTGATCTTAATTGAGCACCTGATATTCTAAAAACAGATGACTTAGCAGCTGGGTTGCTGTCACCAGCTATCAGAGAGATGAACCGGAAAACAGTCTAGAGCTCATGCAGTCTTGAAAAACTTTTCATTTCACTGTACATATATATACAGATGAGCTCGAATATTTAGTTACAAAATAAGTCGTAAATGAGGAACATAAGCTAAAACTTCATATGGTAGAGAAATTTGAAAGGGCTATACATGTTTAAGCTTTGGGTCTTCTTCAGAAGGAAGGTTTTAATTTTCACACACTGAGGTATAATTTCTTCTTGGACTCATGACCTTGTAATTGTCATTTTAATGATCTTGTGTTCTGATTCGGTTCTTCTAAACTTCTTAGGCTGTCCCTCCACTGGATGTAAAAAGAGAGTGGGGAGGAGGGATCAGGTCACTGAGTCCTTTAAAAGCTTCTTCCCTGGGGATCAGCTGGGAAAGGGACCTCCATTCGGTATATGAAGAATGTTTTCTGACTGGGATGCTTTCCTGATGTCTCCTTTAACTGAAAGTCTCCTAGAAAATTTTCTTTTAGGTTCTGACATCCTGAGTCTCTGTCTACTCTTCCTCATTCTTCTCTCTTTACTCCTTTTTCCTCCACCCTCCCCTTCCCCAACCAGGCCAGCTGAGTTGCATTTCCTTCCCACCTAAGGAAGAGAAGTACCTCCAGCAGATTGTGGACTGCCTTCCCTGCATATTGATCCTCGGCCAGGATTGTAATGTCAAGTGTCAGTTGTTGAACCTGCTGTTGGGGGTACAGGTGCTTCCCACCACCAAGCTGGGCAGTGAAGAGAGCTGTAAGCTCCGGCGTCTCCGCTTCACCTATGGAACTCAGACCCGGGTCAGCCTGGCACTGCCTGGACAGTACGAATTAGTGCATACTCTCACCGCTCACCAGGGCAACTGGGAGACCATTCCTGAAGAGGACTTGGAGGTTCAAGAGGACAGTGAAGATGCTGCTCATGTTTTAGCTGAATTGGAGGTGACGATGCATCATGCCCTCTTACAGGTACCAGTCTTGTATATCAGTCATACATATACATAGCAACTTTTATTTTGACTTCTTGAAAGAGTAGTTTGGCAATATATACTCTGGGTTCTGAACAGCATCTTGTGTAATCAGAGGAACAGAATCTAAAGAATTGAAAACAGATAAGGGCATAGCATCACCCATCCCTGCTTCTGCCTGTGATACTGCAAGGGAATAATTTGCTTGTCTCCCATTCTGAAAGAAAAGGAATATGTGGCTGGTATGTGGTGGCACATGTCTCTAATACCAGCATCTTAGGAGTCTGAGGCAAGAAAATCTCAAGTTTCAAGACAGCCCAGGAAACACAGAGAGACCCTGTCTCAAAATAAAAAGGGCTAGGGATGTGGCTTATAGTAAAGTGCCCCCAGGTTTAATCCCCAGTACTCTCCAAAGAAAAGAAAAGGAATGTGTGATAATCTGATAATTGCATCTTGGTAAGCTTTTACTGAATAGTTATCAAGGTTAGAAAAAGTTTTTTCATTTCTTGGTCGGAGAATGTTGCTGGAATTGTCTCTCTTTCAAAAAGGATAAGAGGATAGATAATTAATGCTCTTAATAGAATTGAGACGATGTGAGAATTTCTGTGGATTTTTCCCTTAGATCTAGCCTTTAATTAACTAAGTGGGATAGCTCATTTCTCTTACTTTATAAGGAATGCAGGTCTGGTTCAATGTAAGGAGACATAGTAGTCCTGTCATTTGAATAATATTTTGGCTTCTCTCTTGAGGTGACCTCCCCAAGAGAGCACAGGTGCTGTGCCATCTCCTAGGAGATCATACTGTCTGTTAAGGATTCTTACCTCCGCTTGGAAAGGACTCTGCTTGTGCCCTGGGCTTCCTTTGGTCCAGGATAGCTAAGACTAGGCCATTTGCCTAGACCAAATGGTGGTCAGCAAAGCATGTGACTATGCTGGGGGTTAGGAGTGGTTAGGAAGAAAAGAATGCAATGATATTCAGAATGGGGAATTTATCATCTGGGGTAGCTATGCCAGGAAGGGTGGGCTAATTTGGCACAATTTGGGAGAATGGTTTTTTTCCTTTCTTATTACTTCTTCGTCTACTCTTCTTGGTCTCTCAGACAATGAATGAACTCTTTGGTGTAGCTGTGGCCTGTGATGCTCTAGAAGTAGAATCTTCCTTCTCATTTCCTTCCACATATTTCTTTTATCTTTGTATGCTAAAGGGGCCTATGTAATAAGCTCCCACTTTTTCTTGGCTCAGTTTTAGTGGTGGGTTTTCTCTGTGTTCAGTCTGCAAGCTTACACTTCTTAGCTCCAGGTCATTGTGGGACTTCTTTGATAACTCTGACAGTAACTCTAGCAGTAATCCTTGTTTGTTGACCAAGGCCTGTTTAGGAGACCCATGAAATCTTCATAGTTCATCAGTATTTGATTCATATATAATCTCTCTGTAATATACTATAGTTAAGTCTAGTTCTTTTAAGGTTCCATTCACTTAGCAGTTTTCAAATGTTTTTAGATTTTAATTCACTGTAGGAAATACATTTTCGGTCCTGCTGTTTGCCACACATGGATGAACTTGGAGGACGTAAAATGAAATAAGCCAGACAAAGAAAAAAACAATACTGCATGGTCTCACTTATATGTGAAATCTTTAAAAAAGGGTCAAATATACAGAGAAAATAAAAACATTGGCTTCAGGAGGTGGGAAAGAGAGTGGAGGTTGAGGGGAGGAAATGAAGAGATGTAAGTCAAAGATACAAGGAAGCCGATACAGGTCTGGGGGTTCTGCTCAGAGGTAGAGCCTTGTGTAGGGGCATCAGTCCTGTGGTTCTATTGTGAGGGATAAGATGGTGGGTTTAAAAAGTGGCAGATATGTAGGTTCTAACCTAGAGATCTAATGTTAAAGATGAGGACTATAGTTAATAAAATTATATTGCATTAGGGATTAAAAAAACTAGATTTTAGCTGCTTTTATCATAAAAAAGATGTGAGATAATAGATATGTTGATTTGCTTCACTATAGTAACCATTTTATTATATATGTGACCCATAATATTATGTTGTACTCCTCAAATGTGCACAATAAAATTGACTTTAAATAAAAGGAGGAAAGAAATACATTTTCCATCAGGATCCAGTATATCCACACCCACACGCATGCAAACATGCATGCACATACATAGACGAATGCATTTGAAATGGAAGTTGCACAAAGCAATACTTTTACTTCCTGAAATGCACACTGATATTTTCTTCTCTATTTGACTTGACTTTTTAAAAAATGATGACAGCAAACCACTAAATTGATGACAAGACCTGATACACTGTGACCTGTGTCTTAACACTGTTACAAGCTGAATGCTGTGGCATATACCTGTAATCCCAGCAGCTCGGGAGGCTAAGGCATGAAGATTGCAAGTTCCAGGCCGGCCTGGGCAACTTATTGAGACCTCATCTCAAAATAAAATAAGAAAAAGGGCTAGGGGAGTAGCTCAATGGTAGAGCACTTGCCTAGCATGCATGAGGCCGTGGGTTCAATCCTCAGTACCAAAAACAAGCAAAAAACCAAACCACTCTTGAGTAGCTGAAATGACCCTGCTATACATCCGGTGGTGATTTTTCCCATTCTTGCCTTACAGTCTTGGAATGTGAACAAAGCCATTTCTGCAGAAGAGGCATGTTCTTTTTTTTTTTGCTAGAACCAGGGATTGAACTCAGGGACACTTGGCCACTGAGCCACATCCCCAGCCCTATTTTGTATTTTATTTAGAGACAGGATCTCACTGAGTTGCTTAGGGCCTCGCTAAGTTGCTGAGGCTGGCTTTGAACTCGCGATCCTCCTGACTCAGCCTCCCAAGTCGCTTGGATTACAGGCGTGCGCCACCATGCCTGGCTGAGGCATGTTCTTTGATGTCTCTGTGTCCTTTCATTAAAAAATTTTTTCTTTTTTTTTTTTTCATTACCGGAGATTGAACTCAGGGGCGCTTGACCTCTGAGTCACATCCCCAGCCCTATTTTTGTATTTTTTTTTAGAGACAGGGTCTCACTGAGTTGCTTAGTGCCTTGCTTTTGCTGAGGTTGGATTTGAACTCAAGATCCTCCTGTCTCAGCCTCCCAAGCTGCTAGAATTATAGGTGTGCGCCACCGTGCTGCTGGCTTGTCCTTTAATTTTAAAGGTTTAAATCTCCTTCCTCTCTTCCCTACCCTCTGTCCCCCTCCCTCCCTCTGTTTCTCCTCTTTCCCTCTGTCCCTCTCCTTCCTTTTTCCCTTCTCTTTCCTTCCAGGTGCTGGAAATCAAACCCAGGGCTTCATGGGTGCTAGGCACACCCTACCAATGCACTACACTCCCAGCCCTAATTGCTTTAAATTTCTAGTGCACATTTACTTTTGTTCCATGAGTTGAAGTGATACAAAAAAGTGCAAACTGGAGCTGGGGTTGTGACTCAGTGTAGAGTGCTCACCTAGCACGTGTGAGGCACTGGGTTCAATCCTCAGCACCACATAAAAATAAATAAAATAAAAAAAAAATAAAATAAAATAAAAATAAATGTATTGTGTCCATATAAAACTAAGGGAAAAAAAGAAAGTGCAAGCTGTTCCCCAAGTGTTTGTCTGAGCATATATCTTACTAAAAGTTCCCAGGGCCTTCTACTGATATGTGCTGAGCGTGCACACTGAGGTCACAATTGATGAGGACTGGAATTGCAGTGTCAAATCCGTTTTCTCTTCGCTCTCTTAAGATGTGTGGCTCAGTGGTAGAGCGCTTGCCTAGCATGTGTGAGGCACTGGGTTCAATTCTCAGCACCACATATAAATAAATAAAATAAAGGTCCATTGACATTTAAAACATTTTAAAAAATGTAGATTCTCATTCTTCTTGAAGAATTCTCTAGCCTCTCATGTCATTTCATGTGGTTGGTGGGGCTTCCTTAGCTAGTGTTTCTCCGGATCTGCTTTATTCTCCTGTGGTTTTGATGTAAAACTGGTAACAGACCCTAGTGGTCTAAGTTTAGAATCCCTTGATGCTGAGCCTCAGAGGCGCTTCCAGCCTTTGTGGAATTTAGGCACTGCCCTTTGGCCATGGTTGGGCTCCTGTCTCTGTTAAACACATCAGAGATGCCTCAGCTAACTTCTGGGATCCATGCATGGCTACCTGGAAAGATTGTTCATGCCAGTGAGAACGATCATTTTGTTTAGCTTCAGTTATATTTAGGACCACTGAGTTCACTCTAAACAGCCCTTCCATTTGGTTTGTCAAGGGGGTGGCAAAGAAAGGAAGCATTTAGCTAAAGGAAATGAAGATTGAATTATGGGAAATAGGATGTTCATTTTGAACTGTCAGATTATCAAAGCAGAATTTCCCCCTGCACTCTTGTACAATGGTCATTCTTCTAATGCGTTATTTTAAAGTCCTCATAAATTAGCCATTTTCCATTTTGTTGCAGAAAAGTTCAGTTCACATGGACCAACACTGCTTGGTATTCCCAGCTTTTTAGTCTAACTCCCCTGAGATTCTTGGTTTATAATTCAGTAGCAGAGGGACACTGTCAAGCCATTAATATCAGAAACCTGGTTCAGTGCTAGAATATAGCATTCTTTGAATTGTAGCACATTTTGCCATTCCCTGTATTCACTAGATCTATATGTATAAAAGTACTTCTTCCCCACCCTCAATCCCTCTTTCTAGCACCTTCCACCTGTCACCTCCCTTTTAAATTTCTTCTTATGGTTTGATGGAACCATTGTTGGCCTCTTAGTTGCTCAGTCTGATTGTGTGTATCTTTTTCTTTTCTCCTATGAGCACCTGTAAGAGAAGGAATAAAAAGGTGTAAACAGCAGCAGAGGTGGTTCAAGGTGCTTGGTCTGAGGCTGCTGTGGCCTAGCAATGGTGCTCCATTTACTGTGACCGTTTAACAGCTTTAGTTTTTCTGCCCTTATCAGCAGCCCTTTTATCCCACCCGGTGCTTTCTGGCCTACGAATCACCTACGTCACACAGCTGCATAATTATTGGCTCCTGGTGATACCTAGGAGGGTATTTTTCAGGGAACTGACGAAGACTCATATTTCCAAGCAAGGTCAATGATTTGCATATAAACTTATTTTAAAAATATTTTCAGCTCTAAACTAGTTGGAGTAGTAAACTTTTCACTTTATCACACTGAACAGCTATCAGTGGAATAATATCTTTATATCTTATAGATATTGATTTTGACTTTTAAAAATTTTGGTGGTTAATGCTTTCACAATCCATAATTATTATAAAGAGGGTTTTGTTTTGTCTTGTTGAGACTTGAGTGTGTGTGTCTTTACTATGTTGCCCATGCTGGCCTTGAACTCTCAATCCTGCTACCTTAGCTTCCTGAGTGGCTGGCATTACAGGCATGCGCCACCTTGCACAGTTTGTGTAAGATTTTAAAATGACAAAAGCTTACACAAAATTTTAACCCCCCAAATTTCCTAAACATTGTTTGCTGCTAGAGAACTAGCTTCTCTCAGTTTTTGTCTAGTTATTGGCATTTAATATGGTGTCTTACAAGACACATTTTAGGTTACCTTTAGTTAGATACCACATTGTCTCTCAAATGTAGCTAGATTTTAAAATGAGGGTTGATAGGTAAGGAGTAGGAAAGAAGACCAGGTATGGCACATACCTATAATCCCAGTGACTTGAGAGACTGAGGCTGGAAGATTGCAGGTTTGAGTCCAGCCTCAGTAACTTGTGAGGCAGGGATAAAAAATAAAGGGCTGGGGAGCTGGGAATGTAGCTCATGGTAGAGTGCTTGCTTAGCATGTGTGAGGCCCAGGGTTCAACCCTTAGCACCATGTCAAAATAAATAAGTAGAATAAAGGTATTGTGAAAAAAAACTAAGGAAAAAAAAAAAAGGGCTGGGGATGTAGCTTAGTGGTAGAGCATCCTTGGGTTTAATTCCAGTACTGCAAGGGGTGGGGGCGGGGAAGGCAGCTGTTTGAAGTCTTCAAGGCAAGAAGATAGTCTTGGAAAGAGGAAATATGTGGAATTAGGTCAAAAATGGTTATTTCCAGGGAAAAGAAAATAGGGTGTGGTAATATATATAAGGCAGAGGAATAAAGAAGGATATTTTAGAGGTATAATTAAAATAAAGGTACCATTATATTATGGGTCAAAAAAAGGGAAACTGAAGTGATGGTTTAAATAAAGGTTTGGGAAGTTCAGGCAAATACTGAATTATAAATGCCTTATAGGCAGTAATCCTATGTTCTTCAACATTTCTTTTACCTATCTTCTAACACATTAGTATATATAGGGTTTTTTTTTTTTTTTTTTTTTTTTTTTTTGCGGTGCTGGGGATTGAACCCAGGGCCTTGTGCTTGCAAGGCAGGCACTCTACCCACTGAGCTATATCCCCAGCCCACATTAGTATATATAGTGAAATATAGTCACCTGCATACATTATTTTGCCAAAGACAACCTAGGAATACCATTATAGGTTAATATGGCTATTAGGATGTGTGTGATTTAGAGGCAAGATTTTTTTTCTTTGTACCAGAGATTGAACCCAGAGGTGCTGTATCACTAAGCCACATCCCAAGCCCTTTTTATTTTGAGATAGGGTCTCGCTAAGTTGCTTAGCACCTTGCTAAATTGCTGAGGTTGACCTCCAACTTGAGCTCCTCCTGCCTCCATCTCCCAAGTAGCTGGGATTACAGATATGCATCATGCATCACTTTGCCTAGCCTTTCTTTTTTTTTTTTTTCTTGCAGTGCTGTGGATCAAACCCAAGGCCTCAGGTATACTAAGTATACACTCTATCACTGAACTACACTCCTAGCCCAAGTTTTGTTTTGTTTTGTTTGGTACCAGGAATTGAACCCAGGGTGCTTAATCACTGAGCCACATCCCTAGCCCTTTTTTTATATTTTATTTAGAGACAGGGTCTCACTGAGTTGCTTAGAGCCTCTCTAAGTTGCTGAGGCTGGCTTTGAACTTGCAATCCTCCTGCCTCAGCCTCTTAGCTGTTGGGATTTTCAAAAAAATTCTAAGCTCATCATAGTAGCTTTGATATCCCTAAAGGAATAGCCTGAAACTGGGACTACCTTTTCTCAATTCACTATCAGTTGTTCATCTTTGGCCTTCCAAAGCTAGATCTTAGGGAGAAAATCTGACAGGTTACAACCTTCATCTTCCTCTTTGGTCTTCTCCCTTTACTAGGACCCTGTCTACCTCTTTCCGTCACAAAACAGCCTCCTTTCTGTTGTTCTATCCAAAAACTTGTTCCCATCCACCTCTGAGTAGAGGCTGGTGGAGATAGGGAGTCTCTCTCAACTCCAAACTTTTGTTTTTGGAACCGGGGATTGAACTCAGGGACACTCGGCCACTGAGCCACATCCCCAGCCCTATTTTGTATTTTATTTAGAGACAGGGTCTTACTGAGTTGCTTAGGGCCTCGCTAAGTTGCTGAGGCTGGCTTTGAACTCGCGATCCTCCTGACTCAGCCTCCCAAGTCACTTGGATTACAGGCGTGCACCACCAAGCCCGGCTTCAACTCCAAACTTTTGTTGGGATTCTTAAAAATATTTTTTTTGGGAGGGATACCAGGGATTGAACTCAGGGGCACTTGACCACTGAGCCACATCCCCAGCCCTATTTTGTATTTTATTTTGAGACAGGGTCCACTGAGTTGCTTAGCACTTCACTTTTGCTGAAGCTGGCTTTGAACTCTATCCTTCTGCTTCAGCCTTCCAAACCACTGGGATTACAGGCTGTGCCATCTCACCTGGCTTAAAAATATTTTTTCTGATTTCTTTTATGATGTCTTAGCCAGTCCTTGTTTTATAGCAGAGTCTTTGCTCTGTTCTATCATATGCTTTTTGTTTTGTTTTGTTTTGTTTTGTTTTGTTTTGTTTTGTTTTGTTTTGTTTTATTTTATTTTATTTTATTTTATTTTATTTTATTTTATTTTATTAATTTGCAGTGCTGGGGATTGAACCCAGGGGTACTCTATAAATAAGCTATGTCTCTAGCCCTTTTTATGTTTTGTTTTGAGACAGGGTCTCTCTATGTTGCCCAGACTGGTCTGGAACTTGTGATCCTCCTGCTTCAGCCACCAGAGTTGCTGAGATTATGGGGGTGTGCCACCATGCCCAGCTTAGCATATACTTTTAAACCCAGAACCCTAGGAGTGTTGGAATTTCTGAAATCGTCTGTCCATCTTTTACTTTGCTTTCGTAATTTGCCTGACAGTGGGCCTTTAGTGACTGATTAAATATGGTCTTTATAGTTATGTGAACCTGGGTTTATATCCTGGGTTTGTTATTTAGCTGTGTGACTCATTTGTATGATGGACTGGTAGTCCCTATTGATTAGGATTGGTGTGAGGCCAAAATGAGAGAGTATGTCTGAGGCATCTAGCAGTGTCTGGCACATTGTAAGCCAGTTCCTTTTTTCCTTTGAATGGATAAATTAGTGTCCTTGAGAAGAGGGCTTTCTAGTCTTTCAGTCATTCCTCCCTTCCCAGATAACCATCCATGTTGGAAGTCCTTCCTTTTGTCAAATTTAAGTCCTTCTTGTTCCAGCTGACTTATAGTCACTGTTCTATCTTGTTAGAGGCAAAATTCTTCATAATTGATTATGACTTAGTTTTATAATAAAATGAAAGGAGAAAGATATTACAAAAGGTCATTTATCAGAAGTATATAAAAGCTAAAAGGTAAACTCTTCCCTCCTTCCTCTTTATCTCTTCTTTATTCTATTATTTTTTGTCTCTCAAAGATTCCACTAAGTGGTAAGAGAAAAAGCTTCAGATCCCTCTTTTATTTGCATCTGTGGATACCTAAATGGATGTTTGTCCTCAAGATAGAATGCACAGAGGCTATTCAGTACATTCTTGTCATCTTGTGTGTCTCCTAATTCATTGCAGTACAAAATGTAGAGAAGATAATTCTGATTCTGAAATGCTTTGGGAATTTGGGATTGTAAATCTATTTTCTTTGAGCATGATGGTTCATGCTATCTGTGGCTGTTGAGGGCTGTGGTTGTGATTATTTTTTTCCAGATCTGTGTCTGGCCTCTGAGTAACCACATGATGTTTTTACTAGGTAGAGTGATGAGCTTGTATCCATTCGGTGTTGACTGCTGGGATAAAGCTCCTGGTTGGCTTCACATTAATCCCAGTTTCTCCTGAGGCATGTTATGGCCTAGAAGCCCATCCAGTCGCAGCTCGCCCTTGGAGAGTATTTGTACCAGTGTGTCAAGGTATTTTCTAGTGTTGTAAGAAGAGAGAGGTATATTATTTAACATGTAATTAATATTTAAGAGTGAAAATGAGTTCTGGAGAACCAACCCTGTGAAAAACAAATAGAAAAAACTTCTCAAGTGCTCTGCAAGAATTACATGGGAGGAGAATTGGAAGTAAAGATGGTAGGATGTGGGGACAGCGACTGAGTCCCGAAAAGGTGGGACTATTAAATAGTTGTGTACTCCTTTTTTGTGTGATGTAAACCTGAGGCTTCAGAATGGTAGAGAAAGCACAGACATCTGCTTCTTACCAACTTTAGCCTGAGTTTATCACTGATTTCTGTTTGAATCATCAATTAGTATAGTCACCCTTTGCCACAATGAAGTTGGTAATGTGCTGTGAGCTATAGAGTAGAGAGTCCTTACCAATAAGAGCCAGTATTCTCAGGAAGCAGTCAGTGATTGAGTGACTGCTTCTTGGCCTTTAAAGTAGTGTCATCTTACATAAAAAAACAAAACCAGAGCATCATTCTGGTGTTTGGAGAGTAGCAAGCACCTTTCTATTACCTTCTCTTAATCCTGCCAGGAAAATTGATGGTAGCAGATCAGCTTCTGTACATTCCATGGAGTTGTACAAAATGCATTTTGTAAGAGAAATCTCTTTTAGGATTTGACTAGGATTAAAAATGGGAATTAAGGGATATTCTCACAATTCCCTGAGATTCTTTCCCTTGATAAGAACAAAGTGCTTACTTACTGCTTCATTCTTGGAGTGGAGGCAAATAGCAATATCAGATAAATGTGTGGGAAAAGATGTGAGTGGTGTGGATTGAAAGATTACATATGATTGGATAGTTTTGAGCAAGTAGTAAAGGCATCCTTTTCTTTTCTTTTTTTGGTACCACGTTTTGAACTCAGGGCACTCAACCACTGAGCCACATCCCCAGCCCTGTTTTTTGTATTTTATTTAGAGACAGGGTCTCACTGAGTTGCTTAGCGCCTTGCTTTTGCTGAGGTTGGCTTTGAACTCTCATTCTCTTGTCTCAGCCTCCCCAGCTGCTGGGATTATAGGCATGTGCCACAGCACCTGGCTCAAGACTTCATTTCTTTATTAATTCATTCTACGTTTATTTACTGCATGCTTACTAAATGCCACGCACTGTGCTGGGTTATAGGAAGGGTTGTCTTCTGAGTAATAATCTGATGTCAGACTTGTGCTTCAGGTGGCTGTAATAGGGCCCAGGACAGCTCTGGCTCATCCTCTCTGTATTAATTATTATTATTTTTTTCACTCCCTGTCTCTAGGAGACAGTGCTGGCTTCCCTTTTTGTTTATAACCATCAAGCATGAGTCATCCCTTCACTGTGAGTATTGCAGAATCACATATCACATTCCAGTCTAGTTTGTACTATTGCCAGGGTCTCAGCCTGCAGCTCTTTGCCTGTCTTCTGACAGTCATGATAGAACAGCAAGACCAACTGCACAAATGACTTAACTGGGGAAGGGAGAAGAGAGCATGGTACCTGTTTTTCATCCATTTTTGTTTAGTACAAGATATATTAGGAATGGACAGCTTCTTTTCTGGGAGCCAGTATACCAGGCCATACTCTACCATTAGATAGCCTTGAATTTTTTTTTCATTAAAAAAATTTTGCACCTATGAGCAAATAAAGTTAACTGGTCTTTTAAAAGGGTATTGGTTATACAGTATTAGCTGCTGGTTCTGTTGTGCACGCACAATGGTCCTTTGAGGAAAACTTGAAAATGTACTTTAGAATTAAAAAAAATCAAATAAACAAGCAAACAAAATTCTTCCTGAAGATTTTTGAAATATATTTTGATGTCAGATATTTAGGTTCTTTTAATTGCTTGATATCTTTGAAAATGTATATATTTAGGGAAGCTTTACAATATAAAAAACATTGTCACCAGTAATTCTCTACCTCGTATAACTGTTTCCATTTCTTGGGATTGCTTTTTCTTTATCTAATTATCATATGTGACTATAATGTTGATATTTATGCAATCGTATGTTCCATTCTAAATCTTGAAATTTCTTACATGCCAACTTTTTAAAAATGCCTCTCTGAAATGACTCACACATCAGCATTTGTGACTCAGGGGTAGTGAAAGGGGTTGTTTTGAACAGCAAGATGAGCGTCAGACTAGTTTTTCAACCAGAATACATTCTCTGCAATTTCAGGCACAGATGAAACAGCAAATTCCTCTTGGCCTGGCCTTGGGTGAGGAGTAGGTGGATTTATGCAGTGTTTGCTCAGATTACAAATGGGGAGATGCTAAAAGCACTTTAATTTTTGGGAGTGTAAAGTGGCCAGCCAAATGAGCATCATGTGGCCTACCCGAAAGTGAAGCTTAGTTCTTTTTGGAAGAAGGTGAGACCTTTGTGCTTTGCTCTTGTGCTTTGCTCAGAGTGGAGAAGATAAAAAACAGTATACATGCACTAAGTGTCAGTGTCAATGGCAACAGATACTGGATGTAATAGGCTGGCATTTCCCAGTCCTTTCTTATCTAGAGAAGGATATCAAAAACGAAAAGAGCTCAGGTTTTTATTTTTAAAAAATCTTGTATCAAAAAATACCTGATGTTCTGGGCTGTGGTTGTGACTCAGGGATAGAGAGCTTGCCTAGCATGCATGAGGGACTGGGTTTGATCCCCAGCACCACATTAAAAAACAAACAAAAACTAAATAAACAAAATAAAGGTATTTATTAAAAAAAATACCTGCTGTTCAATTAAGGTAAGGAGTGAAAGCAGATATTAGTTTGAAAGGAAATAAAATTGCATCCCTTTTAGGTTTCAGATACTCAGTCTGAGAACTGTTAAGGTCTTAAACTTGAACAGACATGTGTTGAGTTCTCATAGCGCAGAGAGTTCTGCTGGAGTGCTGTGAAGGGGATTGTTTTTGAGTTTGCAGACCTCTGAAGACATCAGGAGTCTGTGTACCTATGATAGTGATGTGGGCCTGAATTCCCAGTCTCCCCTTTATGAAGACATTTTCAGAAATTTGAGGAGTAACCTGTTCAGAGAATGGAAATAAATGCTTTAAATGCTTTGAAACTTCTCAGGAAAGAAGTAAAATACAAAAACAGAAACTATAGGCTTGGGAAAGGACTTGTGGAAGCTTTGTTTCTAAACTCAAGATCATTCTGGAAACTCACTTTAGAAACTTGGGATGTAGATTAAATTGGAATCAGTTGTGTGTAACATCATCACAAAAAGAAGAGCTTGAGCAAGACAGTACTTAAGTTTTTTCCTTACACAAAATAAGTCTATAGCTAGGCCGTTGAGCCTTTTTGCTTCATGGTCCTTAGTGCTGGCTCCCAGCCTCAGGGTTGCCTAGATCTGCAGCTTGATCACTGCTGCTGTAGCTATCACAACTGCACTCGGGCAGGAAGATGGGCCAGGCCAAAGGGTGTGCTTCCTTGTAGAATCACCCTCCCCTGAAGAACTTTCCTGGAAACCCCACTCTGTCTGTAGAGGATGTTGCCTTCCCCAAATGTAGAGCCTAGATATTGGCTAGACAGACCTAGATCTCTGACATGCCAAGTGATCATATTCTTAAGGGTATTACCAAGATTTAGATGGCTAAGACTTCGGGATATCTGCAAAATCTTAGAATAAGACAGTAATGTTTGGTGAACTTAGCTTTTAGTTTGCTGCATAATTGATTGGTTCAACAATGTTGAGGACTTACTATGTGCTTGGCACTGAAGTTATAAAAGAAAACAAGATAAGCCTGGTCCTTGTCCTCAAAGGGCTAATGGGGAACAAAATGGATTTTAAAAAAGCAAATTATAAATGTGTTGAATATTCATAAGGGAAGTAAAGAGTGTTTGGGTTGTATAATGGTAAAGACTCTGTAAGGCTATGACATGACATACAGATTGAGATTTAAAGGATGCTTAGGAATTATTAGCCAGGTTAAGAAATGGGAGGGGGTTTGTGAAGAGCAAAAGAGAGGGAGGAATTCCAGGCAGACTCACTGCCGGCCTGATAATTGCCATAACAGTTCCTTTTCCTTCCATTATTTGTCTTATTTCTTCATCAGAGGGAATCAGTGGGAATTTCCAAGCAACAAAGGAAAGCAGGGACTAAATATTCTTTTTGTCTGAAATGACTAAAGGGACTGCCATCTTTCTACTTGCTTGTTTTTTTACTCTTTCTAGATGAGTGCCTGCCTTCATAGGCTGTTCAAGGGAGTGTTGGTAACCAAGGAAGGAGGTGGACAGATGATTGGGGCGCACTGAGGTCCAGTTGCTCCACCATAGATCTGGATTTTGGTCTCAGTTGGGACTTTGGGGAGGCAAGGATTGGTTCTGACCCTGAGGTGCTGATATGACCCCCTTCCCCTTCCAGGAGGTGGACATTGTGGTGGCACCATGCCAAGGCCTCCGGCCCACAGTGGATGTCCTGGGTGACTTGGTGAATGATTTTTTACCTGTGATAATGTACGCACTCCACAAAGATGAACTCTCTGAGAGAGAGGAGCAGCAGCTTCAGGAAATCCGAAAGTATTTCTCCTTTCCCGTATTCTTTTTCAAAGTGCCAAAGTTGGAGATAATAGACTCCTCTGTCAGGAGAATGGAGAGTGAAAGATCACCACTGTATCGCCAGCTAATTGACCTGGGTTATCTAAGCAGCAGTCACTGGAACTGTGGGGCCCCCAGTCAGGACACTAAACCTCAGAGCATGTTGGTGGAGCACAGTGAGAAGCTGAGGCACTTGAGCACGTTTTCTCATCAGCTGCTACAGACCCGCCTGGTGGACGCAGCCAAGGCCCTGAACTCGGTGCACTGCCACTGCCTGGACGTCTTCATCAACCAGGCCTTTGACATGCAGCGGGACCTGCAGATTACTCCCAAACGTCTGGAATACACTCGAAAGAAGGAAAATGAGTTGTACGAATCACTGATGAATATTGCCAACCGAAAGCAGGAGGAAATGAAGGACATGATTGTTGAGACACTTAATTCCATGAAGGAGGAACTTCTGGATGATGCTGCCAACATGGAGTTTAAAGGTAGGTCTCTGCTTGGGCTGGGGCTGTGGCTCAGTGATAGAGTGTTTGCCTAGCTCGTGTGAGGCACTGGGTTCATTCTCAACACTGCATATAAATAAATGAATAAGATACATCAACAAGTAAAATTACATATAAAAGTAATTTTTAAAAAAGGTAGGTCCCTGCAAGCTTGGTGGGATGCAGAACTATAGGAACTTCCCTTTTTTAGCTGCAAGTTGAGTACATTAATTCTTAAGGTTACCAGCAGGAACCTTTCTTAAATCATGTAGCCCTGGAGGCCTCTCTTGTTCTCAGGACCTTGGAAGATTCCATGTCACTCCTTCCCAGGGCTATTAGCCCATGGTTTGGTAAAACCATCCTAAAAGCTCTCTACCCTCCACTTTCCATCTGGCCTTGGGCCATAAAGGAGCTGGAGAAGAGCTGCTTGAAGAGGTTTACTAGGTCGTGCTTTAACCTTTGCTCTGTCAGTGTGGCCTACGCTTCTTCATGGTTCTTCTTTTTGTCTCATGGTCTCATTTTTTCTTTTTTCAGCTACTCCTGAAACTCAATTCCCAAAGTAATGTTTTTAGTTTTTCTGGCAGTCCCATTCTTCACAAATGGCTGTTAACAAAATTGTGTGAAAGTGATTGGTCAGGTTTTTTGGTGTCTGAGGCTTAGATGCTGCTGACTTTGTATACTGACTGCTATATATGAACCTCCACGGGTGAACATTAACTCTGCTCCCTTTAATTGAAATGATTCAGTGTGCAAGTTGTTCTTCAGATCCTGAGTCCTGAGTAGATATCCAAAGCCCCTGAGAGGCTTTTTAAAAATATTGGTACTCAAGACTGCTAAAGACCACTCCAGACTTAATCAGGACTTATGACATGGCACCTAGTGTCAGTGTTTTTCTGAGTCCTCCCCAGGTGGCACTTGTTTCCATTTTTTAGATAAGGGAACTAAGGCTTAAAAGGATTAAGTACTGTGCCCAAGGTCCCACAGCTAGTGAGTCACACAGGTAGACTTTGAAACCAGACAGCCTGATTCCTTAGCTGGGAATGTTAATTTCCATGCTTTACTGCTTCTTAATCTCTTCTTAGTTGCTGACACCACCCTCTTCTTGACAGCCAGCTTCCACATCTCAGCAGATCTTTTAACTGTCATCTTTCCCTTGTCCCCTTGTCTAACCAGTTGCCAAGTATTGATGAGTCTTCTAATCTTTTCTGTTCCATCTTCCTTAGTCTAACTAAACTATCATTACCTGACTTCCTTCTCTTCTTTCTCTACTTCATCTTCTTCATCTTTATTGGCTCTTTGTTCCTATAGACTAAATTTAAACTGCTCAGCCTAGCATCACAGGTCCTCCAAAGCTGAGCCCTCACCAGTTTTGCCAGTCTTGTTTCTCACCCTTCTCCTGCCTCTGGTTTTTATTTGGGTTGGTCTTAACTGCTTACTGTCCTCCATACACTCTTCAACCTTTTCTTTGCTTGTGTCCTGCCTTAAACCTGATGCTTTTATTTGTCTGTGAATTTCCAAATCCTACCTGTCCTTTAAGTTCTCTCTAGGTGCCATATTTTTATGAAGTCTTCTTTAATTTTTTTTATGCCTACTGACAGTTGCAGTCATCTGATATTCCCGAAGCATTTCATCTGTAACTTATCTTATTTTTGGTGTATTTGACTTTTTTTGTTTTGCGGGGGGAGTCCTGAGAATTGAACCCAGGTGTGCTCTACCACTGAACTTAGCCCTTTTTATCTTATTTTGAGATAGGTCTCACCAAGTTGCCAAGGCTGGCTTTGAAACTTGTCATCTTCTGCCTTAGCCTCAGCCTCCCAAGTAGCTGGAATTACAGGTGTGCACCATCATTGGGGCTTCACTTTCTATGTTTTAATATAGTTATTTATGTTCTTCTGACTATTTTTTAAAATCCTAGAGTTTAAGGAGAATAGATCTGGGTCTTACATCATCATATCCCTTGTAGCAAATAACACAGATTTTTTTTTTTCTTTTGTGGTTCTGGGGATGGAACCCAGGACTTTTGCACATACTAGGCAAGTGTTTTACCACTGAGCCCCACCCCTAGCCCTGTCACACTCTTGAATACAACAGATCTTTGAAGAATGAAAGGGTTTATAAATAATAGAGCCGGGCGCGGTGGCACACGCCTGTAATCCCAGCACTTGGGAGACTGAGGCAAGAGGATCTCGAGTTCAAAGCCAGCCTCAGCAACTTAGCGAGGCCCTAAGCAACTCAGTGAGACCCTGTCTCTAAATAAAATACAAAATAGGGCTAGGGATGTGGCTCAGTGGTGGAGTGCCCCTAGGTTCAATCCCTAGTACCAACAAAAAAAAAAAAAAAAAAAAAAAATAGTATCTAGTTTTGTCACACTTTTTTGTCACACTTTTTACAAAGGAAACAAGTTGACTTTAACAAGAACAGGATGTCTGATTTCTTACAAGTCTTTCTAAAGATGAGAAAAGGTGCATCTTTGGTGAATTCCCACTGCAGGAAGGAATGGCTGAGAAATGCTCACTTGCAGTAGAAATCCTGGGAAGTCCTCTCAATATTTAGTTAAGGACATTGGAGCATTAATGCTAGCATGGGTATGATGAAGTTCAAGGCTGCTAGGTTAGACAGACAGTGAAATATTTCATTGTTTAGTGCCTGGGATATAGTGGTTAGCTAAACAGACATGGGATGATTGGGAACAAGTAGATCAAGTATCTGACTCTGTTAACTACCTTGTGGATTTGTGGATCTACTTACCCAGATGCTGTACATTTGACACAATTTTTTGTTTCATTTCTTTTTGTGGTATTGGGGATTGAGCCCAGAGGCCCTGGACCACAGAGCCACGCCCCCAATCCTTTTATTTTATTTTGAGACAGGGGCTTACTAAATAGATGCGGTTGGCCTTAAACTTGGAATTTTCCTGTGTCAGCTTCCCAAGTCATTGAGATTACAGGTTTGTGCCACTGCACCCAGCTTTATTAGACACAACTTATATGTCCGATTCTTACTTTTTTTCTGGGGTACCCCTGAAGCAATGATAAATAGATTTAAAGGAGAGCTACCATATATCTCGTGGAGGCAGATTTTTGTTACTGGTATTTTTCTTTAAATAAAGGTAATGAGGGTTAGGAGTGTGGCTCGCTGGTAGAATGCTTGTCTGGCATTTGCAGGCCCTGGGTTTGATCCCTAGCAACACAAATAAACAAAAAATAAATAAATAATTAAATAAAGGTAACACATGTACTCTGGGTAACATACCTACTTTATAGAATGTTTATATTTTTAAAGGATAAAATGTACATATATGCTACTTATTTCAAAGGTACAAAGACACTGTCCCCAACCATTCAGTTCCCCTCAATATATTCTTTTGTACCTTGCTGTTTCACCTTTTCAATGTGTATCTCAGAGAGCTTTTCTCATAAATGTGCATACAAATTTGTCGTCTTCTAATGGACATCTTTTTTGTGTGTGTGTGGTGCTGGGGATTGAACTCAGGGCTTTATGCATGTGAGGCAAGCACTCTCTCAACTGAGCTATCCCCAGCCTGACATATCTTAATTTATTCAACTATTCTCTATTGATGGACATTTAAGCTATTTTTTTTCCTTTTTTTTTCCCCTTTTTGCTGTTACAAACTTTATTACATTAAACATCATTGTGCATAAATGTATTTCAGGTTTGTAAGGATACATTTCTAAAAAAAGGATTCCTCGAAGCAGAATAGTTAAGTCAAAGAGTTTGTGGATTTTTCATTGTTGGTTAGTTTAATTTCCCTACCCCCTGCCCCCAGTATTAGGGATTAAACCCAGGGAGATGCTCTACCACTGGACTACCCAGACCTCATTTTTGTTTTTGTTTTTCCATTTTGAGTTGCCCAGGCTGGCCTCGAACTTGAGATCCTCCTGCCTTACCTTCCCAGGTTGCTAGTATTACAGGCATGTGCCACTACACTTGGCTGGTTTAAAATTTTGGTAGATATTGCCAGATTTTCTTTGAAGAGGTGGAACTAATTTGAGTTTCCACTAATAGATTTGAGAGTTTCTTTCTCAGAGCAGATCTTTTTTGACTTTTCTGTGCACTGGCCTATAAAATAGATTTTTAAATTCTTAGAGGTAGTGGCATGTAGGGACAACAGTTAAGTTTCACTATTTATTTAGTAATTGATTAGATTAAAATTTCTGGCTCTTGGATTCTTTTCATTAATATGTTAGGCAATGAGAAATACTACAAAGACACTAGTCTTTGGAATCATTAGGCTTGGGGTTCAAATGTTACCTGAATTACTTCCTAACTGTACCATCCCCTTTCCAGGACCCACTTTATCCTCTCTCTGAGGCTGTTTCCTAATCTAAAAAATAAAACTAGTAATACCCACCCGTCAAAGTTATTATGACGATAATTGGATTGTATATTTTAAAATGCGTATTATTTTGTCTTTCAAATAGTTAGCATGCAATACTTGTTATTCAGCCCCTCCTATAAATTTTACATAAAAGCTAACAAAATCAACAGACTTGTTTTAGGCATAATTGTTGCTTCTCAGGATCTTATTGGCCTTAAGTAGTTGAGCATTATAAGGCCCTGATCATGCCAAGGGTCAGTGTTGGTCAACCAACTCTGTCTTTTTATAGCCATTGTCATGTCGTTCCTTGGCTCCAACTTGGGAGAGGCCTTTATATAGTGTCTCTCTTTATATAGCTAAGTAGTTTATTTCTCTGCCTCTATAGATGTCATTGTCCCTGAGAGTGGAGAACCAGTGGGCACCAGAGAGATCAAATGCTGCATTCGACAGATCCAAGAACTCATCATCTCCCGGCTTAATCAGGCGGTGGCTAACAAGCTGATCAGCTCCGTGGATTACCTACGTGAGAGCTTCGTTGGAACACTGGAACGGTGTCTGCAGAGCCTGGAGAAGTCACAGGATGTCTCCATTCATATCACCAGTAATTATCTCAAACAGGTATGAAAAGAATGGTTGTTAAGATACTGGGCCAAATAAAGCACACACTAGTCCAACTTCAAATTAGCCAAGAATTTCTCTCTCAACTTTTTGCCTATTCAGTTTGAATTTTATTTTGTTTTCCTATCAGTGACCACTGCCTGTGGGAGGTGCTGGTGAGCTATAAAATTATAGTCAATAAACATGAAGAGGAAATAGAGGGTCTACCTAGTTACAAAATAGGTGATCAGCTTGAGTTGACTCTGTATATATATTGAGGGATAAATTCAGAAACCTTGAGACTGGACTGTGGACTGTGTTGTTTTTTTTTTTTTTTAAGTTGTTGATGGACCTTTATTTATTTATATGTGGTGCTGAGGGTTGGCAATATAACTTAGTGGTAGAGCATTTGCCTATCATGCACAAAGCCCTGGGTTCAATCCCCAGTACTGAAAAGGAAAAGAAAAATGTGACAAATCTGTGTGTAGTCCTGAGAGTCAAACCCAGTGCCTCACACATGCTAGGCAAGCGCTCTACCACTGAGCCACAACCCCAGCCCTGGACTCTGTTCTTGAAGTAAATATCATTTATTGAATTTCTGAATAGCCACTCTACTCAAGACATATTTTCTTTGTGTGTTCTCTTTCAGATCTTAAATGCTGCCTATCATGTTGAAGTCACGTTTCACTCAGGGTCCTCAGTTACAAGGATGCTGTGGGAGCAAATCAAGCAGGTAGGTATTGCTTAGAGGAACAGTTATCAGTTCCTTGTTGCTTACATGGATCCTGATCACTCCAGTAGAGAGCACATAGCTAGGATCTGCTCTTTAAGGTTGGGTGTCCTTGTGTTCTGATTGGCCACCTGGGAGAATTCTGGTTTATGCCCATTCTTAAATAATTATTAACAGTGGTCCCTTTACTTCTTAAAAGTGGTGGGTTTAAATATTTCATGGAGCCAGAAAACTTTACCTCACTAGTTTTTTCATATTTCTCTTAACCAGATTGCATGTTTTCTCAAAATTAGTGGTGGTGTTGCGACAGGAAGAAATGTAGTTCCTGTTCTGGAATTGAGTCGGCTCCATAACATGGCTGTTATGTACTTACCTACTGCTTTGTATTCAGATACTCCCTGACACTGCATATAATGTATTGAGGGTTTGTGAGCATGTAAACTAGGCCTAGTTTTTGTTTTTTTTTGCTTAGTGTTATTTAATACCTTCCTTTGGGCTGAGCCCTGATTGTGGGGTAGCGAGGGCTAGATGGAATTAGAGAGGAATCTTGAACTTCACAGGGCTCTTACCTTAGAACCTTCTCCTAATAAGTGGATAACCCAGAAAAGGCAGGGCATTGTTGGGACCTTCTAGTAGTTCTTTTCTACATCCCTCAGTGATCTCACTGTCCTTATCTTGGCAGATCATCCAGCGCATCACATGGGTGAGCCCACCTGCCATCACTCTAGAATGGAAGAAGAAGGTGGCCCAAGAAGCCATTGAGAGCCTCAGTGCCTCCAAGTTGGCCAAGAGCATTTGCAGCCAATTTCGGATTCGGCTCAATAGTTCTCATGAGGCTTTTGCAGCCTCCTTACGGCAGGTTGGTATGTAGGAAAGGAGGTACAGCTAAAATAAGCAAAGAGCTTCATCAAGAGGAGAATATTTTGCTCTTTGCTCTCCCTATAATTTTGAAAAAAATCACGATTGTATTTGTCTTTCTATTTTGTTAAGGATAATACTATATTACAGGGAGTTTCACCATAAAATTTTCATGTGGATATTTTTCTAACTCTAGGGAGAATGCAGGAAGCTTAGTTAATTTCTATCTCATGAATGAGGAAAAAAAGATATAAGCTGGTTTCCATGGCACTCACCTGTGATCCCAGCTACTTGGGAGACTGAGGCAGGAGGATTGAAAATTTGAGGCCAAACTGGGAAAGTTAGCAAGACCCTTTCTCAGAATAAAAATTACAGAGGGCTCCGGTTATAGTTCACTTGTAGAGCACCCTTGGATTCAATCTCCAGTTCTGAGGAAAAAAAGAAAATAGAGGTATAGGAACTTTTTGTAAGTTTATGTAGTATTTAGTATTTTCAGGAATAAATGACAGAGATGACTTTCCAGCTTCCATTCCAGTTCAGTTTCATGACTTAACTTGTGTGTGTAGTGTGTGTGGAGAGAGTAGATAGATGTGACTATGTATCCACGAGGAAAAATTATTTATTGAATGTTCTGTACGTAATGGTCACTGGCTAAACACATCATGTACATGTTATTTAATTCTCATAGCTACCCATTGAGTTAGATATTTATTCCTGTATAACATGTGAGAAAGCTGAGGCTGAGGGCTTAATGTGTCTTCTGTCATGTGTCTTTTCTCTATTTCCTCCTAGCTGGAAGCTGGCCACTCAGGCCGGCTGGAGAAAACTGAAGATCTGTGGCTGAAGGTTCGGAAAGATCATGCCCCACGCTTGGCCCGCCTTTCCCTGGAGAGCCGTTCTTTACAGGACGTCTTGCTGCATCGTTAGTCCTTGTTTTTTGTTTTGTTTTGTTTTTCTGGCCTCAGAATCCTACTGTCTCAAGCTACTTCCTTGCAAAGTTGCCTAAGCACTTATTTGATGTGACTTTGAATTCTAGAAGTCTGTTTGGTCCTGCTGTTTATATAGTTTAAATAATATTACCAAAGTTTATGTAAAGTAACCCAGCTAAGTTACTTTCTGCTGGTTTAGAATGACACTAAAATTTCTGCCCCTGGCATGCTATGACTTCTGGCCTCTAGGAAGGCCCACATCTAAGAATCTTACAGAGGTTACCCGTAAGTTCCTTTCTCTCCTTCTTGTCTCTGCACCCTGTAGGTAAACCTAAACTGGGACAGGAACTGGGCCGGGGCCAGTATGGTGTGGTGTACCTGTGTGACAACTGGGGAGGACACTTTCCTTGTGCCCTCAAGTCAGTCGTCCCTCCAGATGAGAAGCACTGGAATGATCTGGCTTTGGAGTTTCACTACATGAGGTAAGTCTTAGTCTCATTCATCCCTGGGAAAGATCCAGAGAAGAGGCTGGAAGCCTGGAATAAGTGTTGTACCAAGAGCTACAGCTCCCTATCTCTCCATACCTAGGTTTCAAAATGTTACAGATTAGTGTTTGTGGCTCTAGCGTAGCCATAGGTTCTCTTTAAGGCCTTTACTGTCCTGGCTTGCCCTTTTCTCACCAGTATAAATTCTTTTTTAGATTTCTCATTCCATTTAACTTTTTTTTTTTTTGGTACTGGGAATTGAACTCATGGGCACTTATAACCACTGAGCCAACATCCCAGCCTTTTTATTTTTTTGAGATAGAATCTTGCTGAGTTGCTGAGACTTTCTTTTTTAAAATATTTTTTAGATGTTGATAGACCTTTATTTTATTCATTTATTTATATGTGGTGCTGAGAATTAAACCCAGTGCCTCACACGTGCTTGGCAAGTTCTGTACCACTGAGTCACAACCCACCCCCCTGAGATTGTCTTTGAACTTGGAATTCTCCTGCCTCAGCCTACCAAGTTGCTGGGATTAGAGTCATGAGCCATTGTGCCTAACTGTTCATTTAACTTTCTTTCTTAGCCATCAAGGCTTTTCAATTTTTAGATTCCATGATACTTTTTCCTGGCGGAGGGGTCATTCTGTTAGCACTCTTTCTACACTGAGGGCCGTTCCCTCTTGACCTAAACTAAGCATGATCTTAAAGCTATTCCTTCCTACATTTTGACTTGTCATGCAGGATTACAGCCCAAGTATTGTAGCTTAGATCTCTTTCTTTTCCACAGGTCTCTGCCGAAGCACGAGCGATTGGTGGATCTCCATGGTTCAGTTATCGACTACAACTATGGTGGTGGCTCCAGCATTGCTGTGCTGCTCATTATGGAGCGACTACACCGGGACCTCTACACAGGGCTGAAGGTGAGACAAAGCAGGGAGAGAGCAAGATCCAGCTGTGGGCAGAATCACTACTTTCCTTTTGACCTTTCATCCTTTCCTGTTTATTCAGAGCCTCTCACTTTCATAAGATATTGTTGGAATAATCAGGCTTTATTGCACTATATCCAAGAAACCTTAAAAACTCAGAATCTTTTTTTTTTCTGTCTCAGTATTTATATCTAGAATACTGTCATTTACTGCTCTGATCTCCTATGGTAATGATGAAAATGTAGACTCCATAGAAGAGCAGAAAAGCTTCCTGGAACTCTGTTCTTCTCTCTTTTTTGTTCTTGGTAGATAAAGCCAGTTTTTATTTAGTCAACAAATATTTATGTATAATGCCCTGTATTAAGAACCATTAGGGAATATCAGAAAATATAATTTCCAGGAGCTTTCAGAGGAATCACAGTCAGTGAATATTTCATGAAGATGTGCAGTTTGAGTTTGATACCCATATCCTGATGGGCAGAATTTGGGCAGTTGGAAAGATGAGGCCATGCATGGGGAAGGAGCAGCATAAGGCCTTGTGCATTTGAAGGCCAATGAGGATATTTGGCATATTAATACAGACATTTTGGGAATGGGGAAGATAATGTGCAAAGAGATACTGGGAACAAATTATACAGGATGCAAAGTGTTAAGAATTGCCATAGAATTCAAGTTTGTTTTAGACGGGGAAAAACTATACAATTTTAACACAAGCCCCAGTAAGATTTAGAACAGAAATCATCTGATTTTGATTTTACTATGAATTGGGGTAGGCCAACGAAGAATTTTATTTGAGTGAAGGTAAAACTCTCAGTTGGGTGTTGAGTTTCTTTCATCTAAAATCACCTCTAAAAGGGAGATTTCTTGGGGCTAGGAATGTTGCTTAGTGGTAAAGTGCTTGCCTGACAAGCACAAGGCACTGGATTTGATCCCTAGAACCAAGAAGACATAAATGGAGTGGAGAAGGAGAGAAAAGCAGATCTCAAAGTATCTAGATAGGTCCCTTCTTACAGATTCCTCCTCTACAAGTTTATACAGACGCTTTCAGAACTAGGGCAGAGAAAAACTTAAATGCTCCCAGGAGTCATGAGGAATTGATTGGACAAAGAAAATGATTCTTAATTGATCCCCTCTTTATCTCAGACCAGAATGTGTGATGCTTTTGTACATGTGGACTAGACAACCCCACTTGATCTTTTGGATAAATGATAAAGTATTTTCCAGAACCCAAGAGACCCTAAAGGAAAGTAATATGAGTGGTATTTAAAGTCACATAAAACACAGCCTGGGTTGACCAGGCCTATAAAATAGCAGAAGTAAATCCATCTTAGCAGCTCAAATTTTAAACATGGGCTTATCATCCATACATTCCATGTATGTATGATGTGTTAAAATATATTCTACTGTCATGTATAACCAAAAAGAACAAATAAAAAAAAAAATGGGCTCATGGACTGGGCCCGATGGCTCATGCCTATAATTCCAGAGGCTTGGGAGGCTGAGGCAGGAGGATCACCAGTTCAAACCCAACCTCAGCAACTTAGTGAGGCCCTAAGCACCTCAGTGAGACCCTGTCTCTAAATAAAATATAAAAAAGGGCTGGGGACGCGGCTCAGTGGTTAAGTGCCCCTGGGTTCAATCCCTAGTACTGAAAAAAAAAAAGAAAAAAGTGGGAGGCTAGGGGGCTCATTGCTTTAGTCCTTTGGTTGCACCTCTCCTTGTCACCTCTGGGCATCATCCAGCTGGCTCAGCTGCAATCCCCAAGGGATTTTACTGGCTTTGTGTGCTTTTCAGTTTGCCCTTCCTTGATTTTCCTCTACTTCCCTCTCCTAACTGCTTTTCTCTTCCCCTTTTATTTCTATTCATTTTTCTGTCCTTGTGTGTCCTGATGTGGTCAGTCTTTTAGTTCCTCAAAGAAGGAAGTCTCAGTTGGTTCAAGCAAGTTGGATTGAGGAGTTGCCCTGTTTGTGACAGTAAGCTCTTTTGTCTCCCCAAGGCTGGACTGTCCCTGGAGACACGTTTGCAGATAGCACTAGATGTGGTGGAGGGAGTCCGCTTCCTGCATGGTCAGGGACTTGTCCATCGTGATATCAAACTGAAAAATGTACTGGTAAGTAGAGCTGTTTCCACAGAAGACACCCTGCTTCTGTGGGTGGAGGATTCCCAAAATGTAAGTTTGGTCCTAGGAAAAGTCCAAATAGAAAGAGGTAAGAGCATAGTGGATGGATGGTATCTTGGAATTAAAGCTTAGGCAGGAGTTTCAGTACAGACTTACCTTACAGTAGTGTGGGATTTTTTCCCCTCTACACTGTTGAAAAATTTTTAATCTGATAGAAAAAGTTAAGAGTGGTGCAGTGAAGACCTGTATATCCTTTTTTAAAAAATTTAAGATGTTGATGGACCTTTATTTTATTCATCTATTTTTATGTGGTGCTGAGAATCGAATCCAGTACCTCACACATGCTAGGCTAGCTCTCTACCACCGAGCCATAACCCCAGCCCTAAAGACTTCTTTATCCTTTACCCAGATTCCTTTTCTGTTTCTCCTAGCATGCTCACTCACATTCTCACTCTTTCTTTGTATACACTCACGTTGCACACACATGCATACTTTTTCACTGAATTTGTGACAGTAAGTTGCACATAATACTTCATTTTTAAATGTTGCAGCATATATCACCCAATAAAAAGGCAGTTTACACATAATAAAAATGTCATTATCACACCAAGAAATTTGCCATCAATACGATGTTGTTATTTAACATGCCATCTGTATCAACAGTATTCTGGTTCCCCCTCACATATCCAGTTGCTCCAAATATGGTCTGTTTCATTATTTGATCCAAGATCCAGTCCAAGTATTATATAGTGCATTTTGTTGTCATGCTTATTTAGTTTCCTTTAATCTAGAACAGTCCATCTTTTTTTGCTTTTTATGACATTGATATTTTTGAGGAGTGCAGGCCTTTGTTATTGCTTAGGATTTGATCAGAGATATTGGATAAGAGCTGAGATGAATGAATATACCTTAAAAGGTAAGACAGTCATGAACTCACCAGTCCTGTTATCTAAATTATGAAGAATAATTTGGGCTAGGGATTTTGGTGTAACTCAGGAGTATAGTGTTTGCCTAACATGTTCCAAGGTCCTGGATTCAATTCCCAGGACTGTAAAAAAGAAAGAAACTTTTGACATATTACTCTTTTTTTTTTTTTAATTGGACATTCTCCTCTTGAAAAAGAATCTTATTTTTGTGGTGCTAGGGATTAAACCCCGGTCCTCATGCACATTAGCAAGTGCTCTACCATTGAGCCACACACATACCCAGCCTCCAAAAAATCTTTTGACATAAACCTCTTGAAAATATCTCAGAGTATCATTAAGGTATTTCTGGTAGCACTTCAGTGATGTACAAAAATGACAGCAGTGTGAGAGAAGGGAATGATCTTACTGAAATTGTAAGTGAAATCTAAAAGGAGTCTGATCATCAGTCAAATGAGACAGATTCTTTCCAATCTTTTTTCTCTTTTAAAAATTTTTTTTTTTTTATGTGGTGGTGCCAGGGAATCCTGCCCAGAGCTTTTAGCATGCCTGGCAAGTGCATTACCACTGAGCTACACCCCAAGTCCTCTCTTGGATCTTTAGTAAAGGAAATACAGGAATTTCAGGAAGCACTTAGGCTGACCAGATAACCTCAACTTTCTACTCTGGGGTTAGGTGAAGAATCAGGAGCTGAAATGTTTTCCTCATTGTCCTTCCGTAGACCTTTACTTGTGCATTCTTCCAGGATTTATGAAGATCTTCATAGATGCCAGGCTCTATGCTAAGTGCCAGGGATATAAGAATAAAAGGAACAGTCCCTGCCATCAGTTGCTCACAGTCTGAGGAGGACAGTAATGGGGAAGAGTGTGAAGATGGGCTAGTTGGAGGCAGATTTTGAGAAGTACTACTTTGAGGTACCTATTTTGAAACTGGTTATATGCAGGCTCAGAGACAAGGTGACTTCTCCCCCTGCTTTGTTGGCAGCTGGATAAGCAGAATCGTGCCAAGATCACTGACTTAGGATTCTGCAAGCCAGAGGCCATGATGTCAGGCAGCATTGTGGGTACGCCAATCCATATGGCCCCAGAACTTTTCACAGGTAAGGCCTGGAGGGCAGGGAGTGGATTTGGGCAGGGTCAGAACTTTAATCCTGAGTGCTGCAATTCAGCAACATGCATAAGTACTGCTGGCAGGTCTGGCTGACTGGGGAGAAGCCAGAGCAGGGCAAACCTAAGGCAGGTAGGGAAAAGTGAAGAGGTATAGAAGTAGAAAGAAAGTGTAAATGAGAGTTGTGACACATTCTTTTAATTTATCTCTGGGTTATTATGCCACATCGCTATAGTCATTTAATTATTTGATCATAAATTCTAAATCAAACAACTCCTATACAATAGAAGTTGTCCTTTATCATTAAAGAACTTGGAATTGACAGAGAGATATATTAAGATAAAATAATTTGGAAACATGGTCAAGCTGCATGTAATTTAATACTAAATGAAGGGCTATATGATGTACTGTTGGTGTTCCACGATGGGGAAAAGGAAGTTTGAAATGTTTAATGGTTTGAGTTAGAGGTGAAATTTTAGGTAGAATTTGAGTCAGATCTGGAAAAATTCGTATGTGGAAAGGGAACTCATTTGTTGGGTATATTCTTTGAGGTAGACAGTGTGTGCATGTTTTTGTTTATTTTGTTTCCTTTAATCTTTACAGTTTCGTGATAATGTTGATGCATTTTTTTTGTCCATTTCCTGGATATAGTTAAGACCAGGCTGATGAAGTAATTCACCCAAAAAACATTGAGAAAGAAAGTAATAGACCTAGAATTTGAATCTAGGTCTTTCTGTGTTTAGAGTCAAACCATGTATCATGAAGGAAAGAAACTTCTGGAGGTTGGAGAAGGGGAAATATTGTAGACTAGAAATAAGTATGACAGGAGAGAAATTCATTTGAGAAATAGTGACAAGCAAGGTTGGAAATGAATACATTGAGCTTGAAATTCTGGCAGAGGAGGTAGGCCTACTGTGCAGGAGGGAGGAGCTGCTGAGCTTTTGAGGGGAGAATGCAGAAAAGATACTTATGGAAGATTAGCTCAACAGCAGGAGGTAGAGGGGATTTGGGTGAGAAGAACCCAACAAGGAGATTGGTTAGGTAGTGGTTATCTCCAGGATTAGGTTGGTATTAATGCCGAAACAAACAAACAAAAAAGAAACAGATTCAAGATCAATTCAGAGGATGGAATAGAAAAGATTTTGTTATTCACTTGATGTGAGTGATGAACAGGGAAGAATGAGTAAAAGATGACTCTAAATTTTTGAATCTGAGTGAGTAGAGAAGGGTTGTACTTTGTCAGGAAGATGGAAAGGGTACAGGTCAGATGTTAGTATTGGTAATAGCTGAAATTAGCGGTATGTTTGGATTTCTTTCATTTTGTTCTTAAGTCTTCCCCTAATTCTTCATCAAATGATGCTCTTAGGATCAGGTAGACAGCTGTAGTCCTACCCACATCTGAACCAAGTGGTCATAACTTTTCTTTCCCTAAACTGACTTTTTAAAAATATTTCTATTCTTGCTGCTATTATTCTATTTTGACTGCTTCATATTCAGTCTTTTTTATTTCTATTGTAGTCCACCATTTGTGTTAGAATAATCTTTCTAAAATATATTTTTCATGTCAACTCCTGCTCTAAAGTATAAATGACCTCCTGCTGCCCACTGGATCCAGACTCCTCTCTGACTTAAAAAAAGTCTATTATGTTCTAGTTCCAGTGTATCCACCTGCCTGTATTTCCCTGATGTGACCTTTTAGGATTAATTTTGTAGTTACCCCATGAAAACAAAAGACCCTACTTTCCTTTTCCTTTGTCAAGTTCAAGTGTTGGCATGCTCTTAGTGCTTAGCTTTGGCCTCCCAGTGATTTAGTGTTCTTACTGTAAATGTGCCCTGATTACCTGGCAGGGCTGTTTTAAAAGGCCTTGGACGTTAATTAACAGTTCAGGAAAAAAGGTGTAAAAAGACCTGCTGATGAAAGGGGTTGGCCATGTTGCCGCCTTCCCTCTCTGGCTCACTAGTGTTCATCCCTTCTTTCTGTAGGAAAGTATGATAATTCCGTGGATGTCTACGCTTTCGGGATTCTCTTCTGGTATATCTGCTCAGGCTCTGTGAAGCTCCCTGAGGCATTTGAGAGGTGTGCTAGCAAAGACCATCTCTGGAACAACGTGCGGAAAGGTAAGAGCCACAGCACTGCCCTGCCTAGTGAGAGCAGAGTCCAGCCCTGCAGCCAGGTCCCCTGCCGTCCTCTCATTCTACTCCACAGCAGGACCACAAGCATATTTAGATCATCATGGAATCCAGAAAAGATATTTAAGTAAAACTGTTGGTTCCAAGCAGCATTGTGTTGAACTATGTCAAAAATGCTTTTTTTTTTTCCTTTAAAATTTCCTCTTCAATTTCCTATGCCAGTGGGTTCCAGTTTTTCTTCACTGCTCCTATCAGGTTCTAACCTAGATATTTGCAGTGGAAACCAAGGCTCCTTACACTAGTTCCTTGAGGCCCGGCTGGTCTGGCTGGCTGGTTGTGTTGGACCCCTCTTACTGACTGGTCTGATTTCCATGCTTCTTTTTCTAGGGGCCCGCCCAGAACGTCTCCCTGTGTTTGATGAGGAGTGCTGGCAGTTGATGGAAGCCTGTTGGGATGGTGACCCCTCTAAGAGGCCTCTTTTGGGCATTGTCCAGCCCATGCTCCGGGGCATCATGGACCGATTGTGCAAGTCAAATTCTGAGCGACTGAACAGAGGACTAGATGATTCTACTTGAAAGCAAAGACCTGACTCCTCCATTCTTTGTTTCTTTCCTTCCCCTTACCTTTTGGCCATGGGGAGAATTTGACATTTTTTTCATTATAGGGAGCTCCCGAAGGACTGGTGCTTGCTGGGCAACTTAGGACCTTCCTAGGCAGAGGTGGCTCCTGGACAGTGAAGAGTTGGATGACTGAGCATTCTGGGCAGGTCACAGATGCCCCACCCTGTCCCTTTAGCAAAAGATTGTCTAAGATGTATAAAAGCTGTGGAATGTTATGTTCTGGCCTCAGAACTAAAGGAGGCAATTGTTACTATTGTCTATTCACTGTATTGTGTTTCTAAGACAATAAGTGGGACACTGCAGTGGCAATAGTATTGAAAATGTATCATTTTCATGATTTCAGCACTTGCTCGGAATAGTTTGATTCTACCCAGTGGTAAGGACCACTTAGAAAATTTTTTAGGTCAAGATTGTGTTAACATGGGGACAAACAAGACAAAACTTGTGGATGCCTGGATCCTGCTATCTGAAACAGGAAACTCAGGTTGTAATGGTCAGAAGCCCCAACGAGGAAGCTAGAAACAAAGCTCTTTTCCTCACAGTGCCAGTGTGTTTACATTTATAGGGCCACACGTCCCTGATTTCTGGGAGGTTTCACTGTTACATCACCAAGAGGCCAAAAAAGAAAGAAAAGAAAAAAGTGTGCATATGTCTGTATATATATAAGCTATTGGATTTTGAGTTACTGCTAACTCCAGAACAGAATCTATTGGGTCTTCCTCCCACCCCTTTTCCCTCTTTTGGTCTTAAGATGGGAAAGCTCCAGATTACACGGTACTTAGGATTCCGTGAGCAGAACTGACCCAGAGTGAAGCATGTGGGTAAGACCTGAGAGGTGGCAATGATCGCATGGCCTGCTTGCAAGCCTACTAGAAGTGTGCGTACCAGCTTGTTCTCAAAACTGAAATCAGAAACTCTTTGGGGTTTTGAGTCTAACACGCTAATGTTTTTAAAACTTGACCAGTGGTTAAAAAGCCAAGGTTTCTTCTGTCCCTCCTTTATCATATTTTCGATATAATCTGTTAGAAGAAAAAAGGAACCAGATGAAGAGAAGAATAGCCCCGTGGTAGCTCAGTGTGTTAGTGGCTGGAAGCACTGCTCCCTTCTGAGTGGAGGGTGGAGTGGTGGTCTTTGGAGGTGTTCTTAAGAAGTACACATCAGGACAGAGATGGACAATTCCAGTCAAGAGGAAAGGAGAACAATTTGCCAGTGATGCATCTCAGGTCTTGACTTCAAGCCTTCCTCCACCAATCTGTTTCATTAGATTTAGAAACAGAAGTAGATGAAGAAATAGATAGTGAAGGTAAAAAGCCTCCATCCATCTGTCCAGTCTCAAGAATTCTGGCCTGGCCCTTTGTGTTTATCTCCAAAGTGTGTGAATCAGGTCCCTAGATGAGTTGTTACATTGGCTGCTTGGATTTTCTAGGCTTGTCTGTAACTGAATGACCATCTCTTATATATTTAACAGAGTATAAGTAGAGTCTATAAAACATTTTTATGTAACTTTTAAAGTTCGCTTTTAACTTTAGCTACCCTTGGCTGTAATTATGATACATTTGAGCATAGTAGCCCCTAAGCACTGCATCCCTTCAGAAGCTCATGTAATGCTATAAACCTTTTTATTTGCAAATGATAAAGGGAACCCAGTGTCTTTGGGTTTACTGGCTCCAGCCTCGTTTGGGTAGAATGTTCAGTTTATCTCTTAGAATCTGAACACCCATTTAGCTACATATTTCAATACATACTTCAAGTCACTATTTCAGCATAAATTTGTTTCCCTCTGGGGACTATGATAGGACTTACAGGAAGCCAGGTGTCAAATTAAAGGAGAAATGAATAATCTCTACTTGGGTGAAAATCATTATCAATCTGTACTGTATGAAATTTCAAGAAAAGTCTTACACAGTTAATTCCTTTTGTCAGATCTTAGTCTTCTAACTCTAGCTGTAATCAGATGTCTGTACTGCCATTGTGGCGACTACATTCCTAACATTCTTGCAAAGCCTTAGCTCATACTCCAGTTCCTTTATCCTGTGTGACTTAGTCTGCTCTGATACCAGTTTTCTAGCAGGTTCTCTACATTTTTTGCCCAGTGGGAGGGAGGAAGGGAGGAACTAATGCTAAGTCAGGAGTTGTTTTACAGTTAATTTTTAAAAAGTATTCTGAGAAAAGGTGCAAGATATTCCTGAAAGTCCCCAGGCCAGCAAAAGTCCACATGTGGATATTTGGGAGCATTATTTAAACACTCAGCAGGCTGAGTGCAGGAATATGTGTGTATGATGTGTGTATATTTTACTTTTGGTTTATAATGTTGTTAGCTAATTTTGAATTCATAGTTTGCTGGCATCCATTATTAGTAAAGTGATGGTATGCCATTAAATGTACTGTATTGTATATCACTTGGGAAGACACTAGGCATTCATAGAAGTGTCGCAGCACTTGGATGATACAGGGCTCAGTATGGCTGAAGATTTTACCTCCCAGCTTCAGTTAGTTGTGTGTCCAAGTGGTGAGATGAGATTGTGACTTAGGGAGGAAGAAGTGTGGCATGAAGAATTACCCTCACTGCATTCAGGCCTTCTACAGAATTGAATGAGGGAAGTTTACCCCGGCCCAAAAATGTTAACCTGGCCTTTTTTAATGAGCTTGAAGTCTGATTGCTCATTTTGCTTACAAACTGAACGAGAGGCTTCCTGGGGAGGAATGATGGTGATGCCGGGGTCCTGGGATGGCTGACCCTGTCCCTAGAGAGCCAGCAGCAACAGGGGTGCCTGAGGACTGCTGCTTCTGGGAGGTGTCTGCAGGCATCTCTGGTTCCTCCCTCCTCTGAGAGAGCTTCTCGACTGAACAGCCTGTTAATGCTCCAGGAAGGAGGACTGCGCTGGCTGTTCCCAGACCAAAGAGAGTCACTTTTGACTCCATCAACTTTAAGGGGACAGCCTAGGCAGCAGCTGCTCCCAACTTAACACTAAAGCTCAAGGAAACAGTGGAGGAAAAGATACATTACCAATAGGTAGAAATAGGGCAATGATAGAACTCTTGACTGGTACCTGTGAACTCCCAAATGCATTTTTGTATCTTTGCTTGGGCTGCCAAAGAGAGTTGGAGGGCTGGGGGTGTAGCTCAGTGGTACAGCATGTGCTTACCATGCTTCTGGCCTTGGGTTCAGTTCCTAGTACAGGGGGAAAAAAAAAAAAGAAAAAAAGAGTGTTTATTTGGGAAAATTTTTCCTAACAGAAGTGGCTCAGGGTGGCAGGACTGCGAAGTGACAACCGCACTAAATGACACTTTATTTTTTGGCTTGTTATTTAGCACTGAGAAGCCCAGGGGAGTGGTGATTACAGTAGCACTTTGGGAAACTGAGGTACCCTCTGACCTTGCTTTAGAGAGACACCATGCTTGGTATTCTTTCAAGCTAATCAGGAAGCCTCCAAAGTTCATGTTGTATCAGAACGGAAGGAATAGCCCTGGAAAAGTCCATTGCCAAAAGGGGAGTTACTTTGAGTTTTCAAATCTTGATTCTTGGATTTACTGGATAAAATAACCCACTTTTTCTTTAAAAGAAAATGAGAGTTTTATTCTAATGATGGGGGTGGAATAGGTTAGAGCTAGTGTGATATTTAAGTGGGTGAAAAAGGAAGGGTCTTGAGGCACTTGCATTGAAAATTCCCCTGGAGGTTTCAAGTAACACTGCTGTTCTTAAAAGAGTTCTATTGTTAACATCCCCTGCTTTGTTAATTTCTGGTCCAGTTGAGGAGATGGCAGAGACTGAGAGTACCTGACTCTGGGGAGGCCAGCTTGCTCAGAGGGTCGATAAAGAAAATTGACTTGGACAGCTTATTGTCTTTATGCAATGTTTTTTGTTTGTTTTCAAGAACTAATGTTTATTACAGTGTTAAATAAAAGTGTAACATACTAAGTGTGTAGAATAAAAGTGCAATAACAAAAGAAAATTACTTTGGCACAAATATCAGTCTCTGTACTCCCTCCCTTCTTGTACTATCTGGCTTTTTCCAAATATTGTTACAGCACGACCACGTGTGTATTTTTAAGAAATGCAACTAGGGGTCATAGTGTAATTTTGAATGGCCAGGTTTGGTTTTATAGAGTATTCTGTATAATTAGGATACACAAATACCAGATGTGCTATATAATAAAGATCATATTAACATTTTAGTTTTATATCTGTTTGGCTTTGGTTTCCTTTATTTCACCACCCATGTGAACTGGATGCTCCCTGATGTATTCCATTTCCATTCGGACCGCATCAAGTCTTTCACTTTGATTAGGGGAGACTGTTGATACTACTACTAGCCGTGTATTTTTCAGATCCTTTCCTGGGGTGACACCCTTTTCTTCAATTTTCAGCATGAACATGCAGCATTCAGAGTTTATAAATGAGTCTAGTTACTCCTTATTACACTGTGAGCTAATTTGGGCTGTAATCTATGGACCAGTTTTTCTGCATTTGGAGTATTTTGAGTTCACATAGGCTCACCCCAATGTTCAGGTTTGCTTGTTCAGCAGTGCCTGACAGATGCCAGTGAGCCACCACCTGGAGCAGCACTGTCTAGTCCTCATGGAAGGTCAACACACAGCATGTCTCTTCTCCTGTGGGTGTGTTTGTTTCGGTTCTTTTGGGGTGACTGAATCATGTTGAACTTATGTGACTGAGTCACTGTTTGCTATAACTGCTCGTGATTTGACTGCAACACAAGGTTGGCCAGGAGATGGCAGCACATCTTAAAGTTGTTGTATTTCTGCTTAAGGGAAAAGTTGAAGGTGAACATCCCCGTTGGTCCCCAGCGTGTACCTACACAGAAGTGGTCACACAATGCCAGTAGGCCTCGGATGCTGGTGAAACTGCAGGAACTCCAGGCACCCTTCACAGTCAGTCATACCCTACCTTGTATTCTCACTGTATTCTCCTCATATAAAGTTCAATGTGACTGAGCTCTCTTAACCTCCCCCCTTCCCATTGCTCCTTTGGAAAAAATTACTTGTGTTATACACATTATTAGATTAAACATGCTTTTTCAAGCAGGGCAACTTGCTTGAAAAAGGGCAACTTGGAGTAGCCTCGAAGTAGGCAACTTGGATGGCCTTCCTGGTCCTACATTTGGGGGAGGCTCAAAGAGGAGAGGCCACCAAATTTCTGAACACTATTCTTCAAAATTTTTAACTTTAGCAGGATCCCAAGAACTCCAAGAGGTACTAATTGAATAGCCTCCTTTTGAAACAGTGCATTTATCATGAATGGTCACATGCTGACTGAGGCCTCTTATCATGCTTCTAGGGATATCTTCTTCTTTAATATACTCTGAAGGATGCACTTCAAGTTAGTGGGAAAAAATAGACTATTCAATAAAACTAGCTATCAACCTGTCTCTTCCTTTAACAAATACCACAAACTGGGTGATTTATAAATAATATACACTTACTTTTGACAATTCTGTAGGCTGGGAAGTACAAGGTCAGGGGATTAGCAAATTTGGGTCTGGAAAAAGTTGTTTCTAAAGTGGTACCTTGTTGTTATATCCTCTAGAGGAGACTAATGCTATAGAAGCAGTATGGAAGCACAGAACGGCAAAAAGGGACAAACATGCCCTTACATGGTGGAAGAGATGGAAAGACCAGGCAGCTCTAAAGCCTCTTTGACCCCAGTCGTGAGGACAGAGCCCTCATGGCCTAATCACTTCGAGTGCTAGTCAGGTTTCTGTTATTATAACAAATATTGGAGATTATTAGCTTATTAAGAAAAAAAGGTTGATTTTGGCTCACAGCTTTAGAGTTGGGTTTTTTTTTTTCGGGTTTTTTTTGGTTTTTTTTTTGGTACTGGGGATTGAACCCAGGGGCACTCCCACCACTGAGCCACATCCCCAGCCCTATTTTGTATTTTATTTAGAGACAGGGTCTCACTGAGTTGCTGAGGAGTTTTAGAGATTTTTAAGTCTATGATCTGCTGGTTCTGTTGCTTTAGGTGAGGCAGCATATCATGATGGGAGCACGTAGCTTACCTAAGGGCCAGGAAGCAAAACGAGGAAGAAGGGGCCAAGGTCCCACTGACCTACTCTACGGCATGCCTCAATGATTTACATATGTCCCACTAGCTCCATCTCTTAAAGCTTTCACTACCTCCCCAAATCACTACACTGGGAACCCATGAGCCTTAACCACATGGACTTTGGAGAATGCCCAAGATCCAAACTATGGCACCTCCCAAAGTTCCCTAATTACTATCACCTTGGGTTTTAAGTTGCCACATATTAATTTTTGAAGGGCACATACACTCAAACTATAAACTCTGAGAAAAAATAGACTCAAATCTTCATTAAAACAAAACAAAAAACAAAAACCTAGCTGGGTGAGGTGGCACACACCTGTAGTCCCAGCTACTCAGCAAATTGCAAGACCAGCCTGGGCAACTTAGTGAGTTTCTGTCTCTAAAAAATTAAAAGGGCTGGGGATGTAGCCAGTGGTAGAGTGCCCACCACTCAATCCCTGGTACCAGAAAGGAAAAAAAAAAGCCATGAAAATAAGTTCATTTATAGTTTTGGGACAGAGATGAATTTCCTTGAATGTTATTGGAAACCCAGAAACCATAAATAAAAAATGACCAAAATTATAAAGAGTTTATACATAATCCAAGACACCAACCAACCTTGAGGATAATTGCAGCATATAGCAAGTTAAAGGTTCATACACCTAGTATATGAAGAAATCAGTAAGAAAATGTCTGGAAATAGATCAGCTAGTAATTATTTGAAAAAGATCTTTGTCCTTGCTATCGATTGGGTAAATGCATATGAAAACCAAAAAGCTTTCCCATCTACTAATTAACTAAAATGTACATACTTAAAATCTCTTCATGGGAGTGTAGGGGAAAGTACTTCCCTATGTTGAGAAGCTGCTAGAGCAGCAGAAGTGGCAGTACCTATAAACATTTAAAATGGACACTGTATCCTTTGTCCCAGAATGGTTTCTAGGTAGTCCTGATCCATAGAAATGTTTGCAGAAGTGTACAAATCTATATAAGAGTGTTTATTGGGTGGGTGTATGGAAAATTATAGACAATATTAACGCCTGGCAATTGGTGACAAATTATGGCACTCATCTCATAATTTAAGAAAATGAAGCCTGACTGATTTAAGAAAAAGGAAGTATATATTGGAAAGATATTAGGCGTTTAAGATCAGTAGGAAACAGATCAGGCTCACAGAATCGAGCAGGAAGTAGGGCAGCTCTATAGACTATGGCCAAGGCTTCATGCCTGTGATGCACTGCCTTACTCCTTCATGGGACACTGGTATGGAGGGTGTTCCCAGCTGGCCCAGCATAGGTCCCAGGCCCATTTCTAAACCTGTATTAGTTCAAAAGTGGAAGGATTTATCCCCTTCAGATTCCACTGTGGTGGTGACAGTGGGGGGCAGACATCTAGGTTTGCCTGCTTGCTAAAAACTGCATTTAGTGGAGATACAATTCCTGAAAGGTAATCAAAGACAATAGAAAAGGAACCTACATTCAGGACAGGCCCTGGTGACAGATGGCACTACAGATCACTTCTTGGGCAGCTCCATATCCAGTACTCTTCTGGCACGACTGTGGGGCAAGATCATGAAAGACTGACTGGTGCCTATACACGGAGAGGTCCCAAGTTGGTCTATGAAAAGGGCACTGCTAAATCTGGAGTTTTTTCATCATAAGAAGACCCTGTTTGCTGGGCCCAGTGGCATATGCCTATAATCCCAGTGACAAGTTCGAGGCCAACCTCAAAAGCTTAGGGAGACTCTGTCTCAAAATAAAACATAAGATGGGTACGTAACTCAGAGGTAAAGTGTCCATGAGTTCAATCCCTAGTACTACAAAAAATAAAATCTTTTTTGTCTGATAATGATATGGTCATTATTTCAGTATTTGCCTCATTTTTTTTCCTTTTTTTTTTTCTTGTTGCAATGTTAGGGATTGAACCCAGGGCCTTGTGCTTACCAGGCAGGTACTCTACCAACTGAGCTATATCCTTAGCCCCTATTTGCCTTGTTTTACTTTCAGCCTTTCTATGTTTTCATTTTACCAACTCTTTTTAATCATATCTTTCCTAAAAAGTGAATAGTTAAATTTTTAGAACCCAAGCTGGAAATGTGTGAGTTTTAAATGATCAGTTTTATGTTTTTCAGTTGTCCTACTTGATTTGATTTTTTTGAGGGGAGAGCTTATTTTGAAAGAAATTTTTTTCTGTTCATTTGCCTCTTCTATGTGTTTGTAAATTGTACTTCCTCCATGGATGGTGCATATGCCTGTAATCCCAGTAACTCAGGAGGCTGAGGTATGAGGATCATAAGTTTGAGTCCAGCCTCCACAACTTAGTGAGACCCTGTATCAAAATAAAAAATAAAGAGGGTTGGGGGGCTGGAGTTGTAGCTCAGTGGTAAAGCACTTGCCTGGCATGTGTGAGGCCCTAGGTTTGATATTCAGCACTACATATAAATAAATAAAAGATCCATTGACAGCTAAATTTTTTTTTTTTAAAAGGACTGGAGATGTAGCGCAGTGGTAAAGCATCACTGGGTTCAATCGCCTCAAAATATTCTACTCTCTATTTTTATTCTTTTGTTAGTTCTGATATTTTGCCATGTATATGTGATATGAAGTTTAAATATAATCTCTTTATTCCCTTCCCAGACCACACAAAGATACAAAGGCTTTCAAGTACCTTAACTTCAGAACACTCTCCTCCTGATATGTATTCACTACATGTTTACTAGTATTTTAGTTCTCTTTTTTCCTTCATTTCTATAGCTGTACTTGAGAAGAATAATCTGTATCTATATTCATTTTCTAAATAATTTATCAGTGGAAATGCCTTCATGATGGACAGAAGATTAAACCAAGAAGCAAAACTAATCAGGAGTAGTGTGTGCACTGGGGGGTGAAAGGCAGGTAGGTATTCAGCCCAGATAGGTGTCACATTAGCAAGAGCACAGCCCAGCTGAATCTCAAGAAAACCTCTTAGTTACAGCTAAGAGTCCTGTGGAGAGGGACCTGTGGGAAGACAGGGGCCTTGGATTTAAGGATGCAGGGGTCAGTGCCTAACAGCATGCCAGGAAGAATGCCCAGCATTTCTACAGCTGGCCTTTCACTTCCTCATGATTCATTGATCAAAGCCCACTTTCCTCTTTAAGACTGTAAGCAATAAGAAGGCAAGTACACTGAACAGTTTTTGTTCAGTGTCTGGCACATAACAGGGATTTTACGGGGTGCTCTCCATTTGCCCCTTGAATCCACTCTTCTTCCACCTTTTCATCCAGCTCCATGCCTCAGTGTGCTGACCTCTGTGGTCTACATCTTTTGTCCTGAGGCTTCCAGTGGTTTCATTTGTACCCATTGGGGATATGGAGCATGGCAGAAGAGAGGGTTGGGGAATTTTCACTCTAGCTCACTCCCAGCCAGGCTGTGCTGATAATGACTGCTTTCCTCCCTAATGGTCACAGCTCCTGTCTGATGGCCCTCTCCTGCAGCTGCAGATCTCACAGTACTGGTTCCAATAACCACTCTTCCCTGCACCCTACCAGGCCTAGGTCTGATGGCTTGCCCATGTTGTTAGTCCCATGATGCTTTGTTAGATTTCCCATAATTCTGCTTTCTTATTTATTTAACTGGAGATTAAATCAGGTCCTCATGTATGTTAGCTAAGACTCCCTACCACTGAGCTATATACCCAACCTTTTTTATTTGTTTATTTTTTTGAGACAGGTCTAAGTTGCTGAGGCTAACCTTGAACTTGTGTTTCTCTTGCCTCAACCTCCTGAGTTGCTGGGATTATGGACATGCTCCATCACACCTGGCTTGCTTGTATCATAAATAGCTTCCTTCATTAAACTTTCATCAGTTCCCCCTTTTGCATATGCCATCTTTTTCCTCCCAGGACCTTGATGCAGTAGCAAAATAAACACATATTTGTGGTATATATCAAGTATTTGTGGTATACAAATATGTATGTATGTTGTGGCAATATTCAAAGAATCTTATTGAGCCTTAAAAAGGAAGGGGATTCTGTTACATACTACAACATGGATGAACCTTAAAGACATGACGTTAAGTGAAACAGTCAGACACAAAATAGTATCTTGTATAATCCCCTTGATGTGAGGTATTGGAAAAAGTCAAATTCAGAGAAACAGAAAATAGAAAGTGGTATACTAGGGTTCTTCAGAGAAATTAAACCAACTGTGTGTATGTGTGTGTGTGCGTGTGCGTGTGTGAAGAGAAATATACTTTGGACTGGGTTGATAACCACTCAGATGACTATGGAAATTGTCAAGTCTCAAATCTGCCAGGTGGGCCAGCAGTTTGAAGACCTTGGGAGGAACCCATGCTGCAGTTCCAGCCTTCAGATTGGAAGGCTGTCCGCTGCCCAGTTCTCCTCTTGCCTGGGGGGTTGGGGTGGGATCAGTCCTTTGTGCCATCCAGATCTTCAACTGGATGCTCACCTGCATTAAGAAAGGCAGTCTACTTTACTCAAAGGCCACTGGTTTAAATGTTAATGTCATCCCAAAACACCCTCACTGAATCATCCAGAAAAACATTTAACCATGTATCTGGGTACTGTAGCCTAGCCAAATGGAGATAAAATCCACCATTATAGTTGGTTATGAGGGGGATGGGAGAAAACGAGCAGCTTCTCAATGTGCTTAATGTCAGTTTTCAACACGAAAAGGCTCTGTTGTGCAACAGCGTGACTACGCTTAGCACTACAGAACTGTACACTTGAAATGGTAAATTTTATGGCATGTTTTTTTGTTGTTGTTTTTGCACTGGGAATTGAACCCAGGGGCATTTTACCACTAAGCCACATATGTCCCCAGTCCTTTTTTTTTTTCGAAACAGAGTCTTGGTAAATTGCTTAGGGCCTCAAACTTATGATCCTCCTGCCTTAGCCTCCCAACTTGCTGGGTTTACATGCGTGTGTTACCACACCCGGCTCCTATGTTATGTGTTTCTACCACAACTTTTTTTTGTATGTGTGTGCTTGGGGGGGGCGGTTAAACCCAGGACCTTATGCATGCTAAGTACACCTTCCATCACTGCGCTACCCACCCGACCCCAGCCCTTGACTGCAATCATGAGGAGTCAATGGTGAAAGGAGAAAGAACAGGAAGGTAAGGTGTGTGCAAGGAAAGAATTATACTGATGGACCACAGAATCCAAGCTGAGTAAGATGAGCAGAGCGAACATGACAGGACTGGCAGAGAGCAAAACTGAACTGGAGGTCGTGGAGACCTTGAGGAGACTGAAGACTTTGACCGTGAGTCCAGAGTAAGTCAACTACAAGAATAGGATGTGGGACTTCAAGAATGGGTTGCTCAAAATTGAGATTTCAAAGGTGGTACAGTTATTGATACTGACGAGCATATGATCCTGGGAGAAGCTGGAATGGAGTGAAGGAAAAGGTTCGCTGGAAGGCAGAGGGCAAAGAACTTTGAGACCAAGGCACTGGGTAAATCTACTTGGGTATGGAGGTCACCAAGAATTGCGGTAGAATATAAGAAATAAACAATAGGTAAAAAGGAGACATAAAGGAAGGACAAAGAAATAAAAAAAGTTTGGTATTGGGGTTGGAACTCAGGGGTGCTCTCCCACTGAGTTACATCCCCAGGCCTTTTTATTTTAATACAAGGTCTTGCTAAGCTGCTGACCTTGAAGTGGTGATCCTCCTGCCTCAGCCTCCAGAGAAAGAAATATAAAGTTCTGCATACTTTTCCAGGCCTTGTTGCTCCCCAAGCCAGTTTCTCTCCTAAGCCTGTCACTCCACATTACTGGGAAATCTGTACATCCCCTTTGTGCACTGTCAATTAACCCATCAATAAATAGACTAAGCAAAGAGAGATATGACATTTTGAAACACCTGTAACTTTGGGGGCTTTCCAGCATTATCTATTCATCAGCCATTTGAGACCATGTCAGTCTAAAGATCCTCAAAATGACAAGACTGCCATAAACCTTCTTGAGATCACCAGACGGATGTCATACATACCAGACGGATTCTTACATATCTTACCCACCCCTCACCCAGTCTCCTCTACAAGAAGGGCTGGGAACCCTGAAAGTGTGTCCCTCTTGTCCTCCCTTGACAGGGCTTTCTCTCTGCATCATACCATTATCCACTCAGAGTAGCTTGTTTATTTACTCCTCTGACTTACCTCTTTCCCAGGCAGCTGAGCTGATGACCTCTAACAAAGAAAACCACTGACAAAAGTGACCATGTAAAGGTCCTGAATGTCTGCAACATAGTCTCAATTACTTTCTATGTCCCAGAAATTTCTTAAAAATTTTGGGTTATGGGCTGGGGTTGTGGCTCAGTGGTAGAGTGTTCACCGAGCATGTGTGAGGCCCTGGGTTCCATCCTCAGCCACACATAAAAAATAAAATAAAAGTATTGTGCCCACTAACAACTAAATATATATATATATACACATATATATATGTATATATATATATTTCACACACACACTCTATATATATATATATATATATATTTTTTTTTTTTTTTTTTTTTTTAATCTTGGGTTTGCTGGTGGCACACACTTGAACTAAAAGCAACTCAGGAAGCTGAATCAGGAGGATCACAAATTCAAGGCCAGTCTGGACAATTCAGTGAGACCCTGTCTCAAAAAAATAAAAAGTGGTGAGGGTGTAGTTTAGTGAGAGTCTCTCTTGGTTCAATCCCTGGTGCCAGGGGAGGTGACAGAAAGTGCAATGGGTTCACAGATGGCCCAGGTATCGCTGATGGATTTTTTGGGGGAAGTTGGGGTAACGGGGATTGAACTCAGGGGCATTCAGCCACTGAGCCACATCCCCAGACCTATTTTGTATTTTATTTAGAGATAGGGTCTCAATGAGTTGATTAGTACCTTGCTTTTGCTGAGGCTGGCTTTGAACTCGAGATCCTCCTGCCTCGGCCTCCTGAGCCACTGGGATTACAGGCATGTGCTACCACACCGGGCTCTAATGGATTACTTTTAAAAACTTCCATCTCCTGCTGGGTGCAGTGGCACTGCTTGTAATCCCAGCGGCTCTGGTGGCTGAGGCAGGAGGATTGCGAGTTCAAAGCCAGCCTCAGCAACTTAGTGAGGTCCTAAGCAACTCAGTGAGACCCTCTCAAAAAAGGGGGTACCTGGGGATGTGGCTCAGTGGTTAAGCACCCTGGGTTCAATTCCTGACATCAAACAAACAAACAAAACAAAAACCCACCAACACTGATTTCTCCCACAGCTATTAGTCCAGTTTCCACCCTCTCTCTTTGGGGGTTAGCTTTGAGAGTATATAAATATTTCCCCAAATCATTAATTTCCTCTTTTTTTGTTGTGGTGGGGCTCAAACTCAAGGCCTCATACATGCTAGGCAAGTGCTCTTAATATGTGAGAAAATGTGCATGTTAGAATTGACAAAATAAAGTACACCTCTTCTATGAATTCTGAGCCTGTATGGCACTTGGATTTCTCATACACTTTCTTTCGTTTTTTTTTTGGTACTGGGGATTGAACCCAGTGGCACTCCGCCACTGAGTCACATTGCTTAGGGCCTCGCTAAATTGCTGAGGCTGGCTTTGAACTCATGATCCTCCTGCCTCAGCTTCCCAAGTGTGCGCCACCACACCTGGCTCACTTTCTTTTTAAAATTTACTTAATTAATTTATTTTTATGTGGTGCTGAGGATCAAACCCAGGGCTTCACACGTACTAGGCAAGCACTGTACCAGTGAGCCCCAACCCCAGTCCTGGATTTCTCATATACTCTTTAAACCTGACGTGTGAAACTGGACTCTTCATCTACCTTACCAAAGGCATTCCCTTTCCTTCATTTTATACCTTGGCAAACGGAGCTGCCCAAACTACAGATATGGGAGTCACATCAGATTCGTGAGCCTCTATTCATTTTCACATATTAGAGGTCTTTTTTCTGCCTCCTACATTTCTCTCTCTCTCTGCAGTATTGGGGATTGAGCCTAGGGGTGCTTTATCACTGAGCTACATCACCAGCCTTTTTTTTTTTTTTTTCAGAAACAAAAGAACTTTATTACTCAAAGTATAGCAAGAATCATGAGCATTAGCATATTTGCATTTATTCCCTTTGTCCCAAGTTCTATAGAGATGACATGAAAAGACAAAGATAGATGCCATACAGAGAGTGGTTTGTATTAAAGGAGAAGAAATTTTGTCTTTTGTAATCACCACTATGCATGCTTATCCTTTGCTCTAAAGGAAAACTATCTTTGTACTAGACAGTGAATATGTCTGGTCTTTGTTTTGAAGTGTGCACCTTTACAAACTCAAAAAGTAGCTCAGAATAAAAGAGAAGTTATGGCTCTGTCATAAGAAAACGTGAAAGACCCATATACAATGGTCTCCCAAGAGTACAAAGAAAACCTTAGTACATAAATAAATAAATAAACAAACAAACACCATCATTCTGGTATCCCTCAAATTCCTCAAAAAAAAAAAAAAAACCTCCAAATAATAATAGAGTTGGAAGACAAACGCGATGTATAAATAGAAATGATTATTTTGTATTTCACAGCATTTTTGCTTTGATTGGGTAACTCTATGAACAATGTATACTTAGCAATTATCAGGTAGAACCTCCTCTGGGATGATGATGCACGTTGGCCAAGTTTAGATTGCTTTTCACCACTTCTGGATGTCCTTCCCCTCCACCTTCCACCAGTTCAGGGTCCTTTCATTCTGGTGCGTGTAATTACCCAAAGACAGCTCTCCCAGCATTATGACTTGCTTGCTCAGAGATATGTCCTGGCTCAATAACTGCCTCCTGCACCCCAAGGTAGCTCCTCCACAGAGGGGAAGGCTTAAGACGTCTTTGTTAGTTGCGTATCAGTGACGAGTTCTGCTTCCTCCTGTGTTGAAGTATAACGCCAGAGAAGCATGCCAAGGCAAGCGTTTTAAGCTGGTTTTATTTAAAAGTAGTAACACAAACTTCTCCTGAGCGGGAGAAGGGGGGCCATGGCTGGCTGATGTTCTGGAATCCCCCCTTTTTTTTCTTTTGAGATAGGGTTGCTCAGTTGCCTAGGCTGGCCTTGAACTTGCAATCCTCATGTCTCCATGTGATTTCAGCAGTAAACTTCTAAAGACTTTCACCCCTCAAATCAATTTCTTTTGGCAATGTCCTTAAATATTTTATTTCCTGTGCAGGAGGTGTAGCTCCGTGGTGCAGTGAATCCCTGAGCACTGGGTTAAAAAAAAATTTTAGGCCTGGGAAGGGGGATGTGGCTTGCCTCACATGCATGAAGCCGTGGATTTTATCTTCAACACCGCAAAAAAAAAAAAAGTTTTTATTTTCATTTTTATTTATTTGTGTACTTCTTTGGGGTAAGCATTCTATCTCTGAGCTACATCCCCAGCCCTTTTTCAGTTTTAATATTATTCTGAGACAGGGTCTCACTAAGTTGCAAAGCCTACCATAGAATTTGTGATCCTCCTACCTCAGCATCCTGAGTAGCTGGGTGTTGCAGGGATTATATTTTTTACACACCAATCTGATCATATTATCCCTTGCTTTAAAATTCCCCAAGATAAATACCCCATCCAAAAAATAGCAAAGGACACCAGTCACCTTTCTCTGAAGAGAAAAAAAAAAAACATAGGTAAACATGTGAAAAGTTGTTCATTCTCATCAGTATGTAACATTCTTGTAAATGGTAACAATGACATTTTTTTCACTTACCTAATAGGCAGTTTAAAAGACTTAGTAATAATGAATGATTGCAAGAGTATGCAGAAATAATCCTATTATTGCACTATAATGGTAGTGCAATATTTTGGATGGCATTTTGAGAATATTTTGACATTCATAGGAACACAAGCTACCTATTATTTCTGGTTCTCAATTACTGTATCTGGTCAAATGGGGTTAATACCTACCCTAATGGCCTCAAGGAAGTGACACAATTTAGGGGAAAATAACTTAAAATTAACAACTAATATTTATTGAGTAGGTCCATTTCTAGGTGCTTCTTATGAGTTAGTTCAATTAATCCTCATAATAATACTTTAAGCACTATTACCATTTCCTGAGGTTCAGGGGATAAAATATTGCTCAAGGGATACAGTGAGTTAGAGGTAGAGCAGGGACTATTATATCTATAAAGCAGGTCAAGCCTGGGTTCTAATTTCTGCAGCAACTTTCCTTTTTTTTTTTGGTACTGGGGATTGAACCCAGGGGCGCTTTACCGCCGAACTACATCCCCAGTTTTTTTTACTTATTTTTTCAATTTTCAATTTTGAGACTGGGCATCGCTAAGTTGCTGAGACTGGCTTTGAACTTGTGATCCTTCTGCCTTATCGGTCCGAATCTCTGGGATTAGATGTGTGGGCTACCGAGCCAGGTTCTTTGCTTTTTGAAAAAGCCCACAGCATTTACCGTCGGAAATTGTTTACATAAACCGCCCCCGCCCCGCCTAGCTAGCACCAGCTAGCCTTCTCTGATTGCTTGTGTATATGATTGCGGTTGTCGGATTGACCTGTCCGGGGGAACTCAGTCCATTTCTCCAATTTTTTTCAGTGTCCAAGTCAACTCTGGGTCCCAAGTAAAAACTAGGGTAAAGGCCTAACAAATGTCATTGTACTCTTCTGTGAGATCAACGGCATATCTTTACAAGCGTGATATAATTTTCACGAAAATGAGTCAGATACATGGTAACTATTTTACATACGGGGTAAGTAGGTGCCTTGATGTAAATGGAGCTCCAACTCGCGGGCACTAGGGGCCGACCTTTCCCGCTTTCCTACGCGAGTAGGACCCGTCCGGAACCTTTCTGGCGGAATCTGAGATAGCCTACCCGGACAGGGCCGCAGAACACACAACATAGCACGAATTAGTAGGTTAACTATCTGCCCAAAACTTATGGCTCAGCTACGTAGTCCCGAGGAGAAAAGCCTTAATTTAAAAAAAATTTTAAAGTCCTAAGTGAAGATTACATTTTTATACCTTAAAAGGACAGTAACTAGTTGATTCTAAGAGAGTTTATTATTTTTTTTGTTTAGGCATATAAATAGACAGCCACTCGAAACCAAGAAGGAAGGCGGGGGAGGAAAGCGGAAGCCGCGGGGCCTTCTAAGTCAGAAAGTCTCCAGAGCTTGCGCCTGGCTATTTGCGGCGCCCGGCACTTAGACGCGGGTCTTAGAAGCGGGCTGGGGATAAGTAGTTGTTGCCGGAGCCGAGACCGGGCGGCCGGAGTCCGCAGGGATGAACCTCGAGTTGCTGGGTGAGGAGGGCTATGACTGCGACTTAGAGAACCCTTTGGTACTGGGAAAGGAGGGAACCCGGGCGGGAGGGGACGCAGGCTGCAACCTAGGGACACTGTTCTGCGATGGGTCTTTGGGCTCTCATGGTGTGGAGCTGCAGCAGCCGTGGGGAGTTCGGCATCTGCCGGAATAGACTCTGCATTGCCTTTGCGAAGCCACTTTCAGATCAGTTGTGGAGCGATACGGACACTTTGTGACTCAGCTCTGATTTCAAAGATCGCAAGTGCTTAAAGTAGCGCAGAGCAGGCAGAACCATAGTTGTAGGAGATGGGCTCTGAGGAAGTGAGGAGTGGGGAGAAGCTTTAAAGACCTGTCAGGGTGAGTGTCAGGACAGGTTAAATCATTTTGTAGAAGAAACACGGAATGTCTAAGAAGGGAACTTGGAGAACTTAAAGTAAAAGTATCTCATCGAACAGCTTTGGGAAAAAAAGATTCAGAGGGTCACGACTAGGCACTAAGCAAGTAAATGGGACAGTTGGCACTGGAATCCAGTTATTTTGACCTCCAGTTTAAGATCCTAGCTAGCAGGGATGTTGTGTACAGCACTGAAATGTGAAAACAGAGGCAGCTGATTTTTGTTACCTTCTCTTTGAGACATTTCTTCCCAATCCCTTACTCAAGTTGGTCCAATCTTCATGGGTTTCTTTAGGTAATGTTTAGCATGGCAGTCTTAGGTGTTTGAGGTTTGTGAGAACTACTACATGACTTGGTGTCTCTATTGGTTAGGAATCGCTTAAGAAAAGGATTCAGAATATGTGCTGACCAGAGGGTTACAAAGATAAGAAGTGGTCTTTGCCTTTAAGGAGTGTTTTGTTAAGTGTGGAGTTTAAGGTGACAATGTAAATACCCATACTGCTTTGCAGAATATAGGCCTCCACAAGTCATCACCAAGTGCTAAGGACATTTTGAAGGAATTAATATCTGTGGGACAGGAGAACTAAGACATCAGGAAAAACAAACCTCCCCAAACCTAGAGAAGTTGGAGTGGATGTTTAAGGATGGTAAAATATTGACAGATTAAGTATGAAGGTATGGGGAGAAATGCTTACGTGGAATACATTTGAGTCAAGATATCAGTGAGAGAACTAAGTAATTTTCCTGTTTGGCCAGGATGTGTGTACTGTGTTAGAAGGCCATAATCAGGAGGTATGGTTGGTGCCGTCTGTTTTGTGGCACTCTTGAACGCAAACTGAAAAGTTTGTGCATTTTAAAGAAGGGAGGGTAGGTTCACTGAAGGGTTTTGACCTGGTAAATAACTCAATTGCATCTCTGATTTGCAAGGTTTTATCTGACAGTAGTGTGTAGTTGAGTCTGAGTGGGGTATAAAATCCATTTGGTGGCCTACAGTACATGAGTGATAAGGAAGGCCTGAGTTAGGAAAGGAAAGAAAATGCATTGAGGAGGAAGGGCTGACAGAAATTGAGAATTGATTGTATATAGTGATGGTGAGGAAGAGAGTGAAGTGAAAAATTATGGGAGCAAATAGTGGTGCTTTTGAGAAAATTTAATGACGTTTGGAAAAGAGAGTTAGCTTTGAATGTGTTGGGTGTGTACCTAGCGTTCAGGAGATGGGTTTGGATTTATTTTTTTATTTTTTGAACTGGGGATTGAACTCAGGGGCACTCAGCCACTGAGCCACATCCCCCAGCCCTATTTTGTATTTTATTTAGAGATAGGGTCTCACTGAGTTGCTTAGGGCCTCACTAAGTTGCTGAGGTAGACTTTGAACTCGCGATCCTCCTGCCTCAGCCTCCCAAGTGCTGGGATTACAGGCCTGCGCCACCATGCCCGGTGGGTTTGGATTTATGAGAGAGTTATAATTGTCGTAGGTGGGTTAATTGAAATCTCGTGAGTACGTAGGTGACTTGACCAAGCGGGGAAGTGGGAGGGACAGAAAATTGCCAAGGACAAAATCTTGTATAATTAGGAGACAAGAGGAAGAATAAATGATAATAAATTAGGTACTAGTTGTTTAGTACTTAGTATCAGCCAGGCACCTTTTCAAGTGTCTTCCTTACATTTTCCGGATAGAGGTAGAAGAGAAAACAGGTTATGTGGTGCCTTCCTGTAGAAGCCAGTTGTAGATCAGTCGAGGCTGACAGCTGAGGAAGGGCTGCTCCATTTAGTTCTTAGGCAGCTTGGGCTTCTCAGCAACCTGAGGTGATGGCAGATTACAATGATTTTTAAGAAGGTGGGACACAAAATAGATGGAGAGGGTTGACCCTTATTTTTAAAAAGTAAAGGATGAAGGAAAGGTGATAGGTTACTTCTTTGAAAGAGGAAGTTGGGTCATAATAAAGGATTTTTGCTATTGGATTTTTTGTTTTGGTACTGGGAATTGAACCCAGGGCCTCATGCATACTAAGCACATACTCTACCGCTGAACTATACTCCAAGCCTGAGAATGGAAGATTCATGAGGGGAAAACTTGGGAGGGAATATTTAGCATTGAGAGGTTAGACAGTTTAAATGAAGCATGTGTCCAAAAGACAAAAAATCTTTGTAAAAATGACTCAAATTTGAAGCCCGACGATTAATATGTACATAGAAAAGTGAGAAAGAAACAGTGATGTGATTGTGGGAGCATACTAAAGGTTACCTGGTCAGATAAAGGAATTGATAACATGTGTTTCTTTTTTGGTAGTACTAGGGAGTGAACCCAGGGGTGTTTTATCATTGAGCTATATTCCCACCCCTTTTTATATTTTGAGACAAGGTCTTGCTATACTGCTTGGCTCTCCTTCAACTTGTGATCTTCCTGCATCAGCCTCCTGAGTCTGGGGGATTACAGGCATGTGCTAGTATGCCCAGCAGTGTGTTCCTAATGTGGCCACTCAGATGGACCTTAGGCATACTAACTTTACTTTTGCAACCACTTTGAGCCCCTGCTGTGTTATCAAGTAGTATGCATTGAAGTTTCAAAGTTAATAAGACAGTTTTTAAAACTCTTTTCCATAATCTAAAGTAAGAAATATATTTTCTATCACAGCCTATTATATATACATACACATATAACTTTCAAAATTTATATGTAATCCTTGTTATGCTCAGTATCTTTTGATATTTCCTCTCTGATCTATTAATTTATTGTAATTCACTAAATTGATTTTCCCACTTATGGTGAATTGAATCCTATCATTTGAGAAACATTAAAATAAGATATTGTCTTTGCCTTGGATTAACAGCTAGAATTAAAAGAAGAGATAAGCTTAAACAAGTAACTGTATAAGAGGGAGTCGTAACAAATCAATGTATTAGGAGAATCCAGCAGCTGAGCAGTTAATTCTACATTGTTGGGGGAACTGACTATAGGATTTGGGAAGATGTTAATAGAGGAGGTGCCAGTTAGACATTAAAGATAGGGTAGGGAGCTAGGGCTGCAGCTCATAGGTAGTGTGCTTGTCTGGCATGTGCAGGGCCCTGGGTTTGATCCCCAGCACCACAAAACAAAATATCCTAGATGGATGGAATAGGATTTTTCCAGAGGGAGAATTTGAAGAAGACAATTGCAGGGGCAAACAAACCTTCCAACATGATGTGTCCGTTATGATTAGGAAATACTAGTCTGCAGCTACTGCTCAGGGTGAGTTAATTGAGGTTCTTTTCTGAATGCCAGTGGATAGGGAATTAGCCAAAGATAAATTGGAGAATACTGGTTGGGGTCATAATGAAATCACTTTTAAAAATTATGTTTAGGAGGTTTGTACACTGTTTAGCAAGGAAGGTTTTTAAGCAGGTGAGTGATGTGATCTGGGGCTTTTGAGAGTCAGCTCCGGCAGCTTTGTGAAAGATTGACTGAGGGAGGCAAGACTGGAGCCAGAGAAATGTAGCAATTATAGCATTGGAATGAGGGTATAGTGGGATTGTCATGGGAGAAGAGGTATCTCTGGGGTCCTGTCCCGAGGAGTTTCCAGAGAAAAAGGAACTCAACTGAAGACCTGCGGGATCCTTAACGAACAGTTGAGGCATAGAGATTTATTTAGGAGAATAAGGAGCACATATTCAAGGGAGAATGCAGGCTATCTCCAGTGAGAGATGTGTTGGGGTGGGGGGGTGTGCCTGGCTCCTCTTTTAAAAGAAACTTGGTGAGGGGTGGGCATGGGAAGGTATGTGAGGATGACATCAATCTGGTTATTCTTAGGCCAACATGAACTCCATCATCTGGATAGATAACATTGGAAAGTCCCTGAAATCATGTTTCTTAAAATGTCATAGCTCTTTCTACTTAATTTGTTTATTGGTGAGCTAATTAATAGTGCACAAGGTAATTATCATAAGTGAACAAATTTATGGTTAACTTTTAAGATTTACAGATTTCCCAGAAATTTGGGAGTGATAGGTGTGGGAGAGAGACTGGCTTGGGAGTGACAGGCTTGGAAAGGTATGTGTAACCTCAGATTAAAATTATATTTCCTTGTCCTTCCTTTATGTCTTCTTTCTACTTATTTTTAAAATTTCTTCTCTCTTTACTTCAGTATCAATTATCTATACACTTGCAAGTTGCATTTCTCTAAAAGAAATACTGATTGACCCATCACTTGTTAGAAGCAGAATGGAAACTGCTGTTCTGGGTCCTAAACTAATGCAATAGGGAGGAACTGGTTTGTAGGTGTGTGTGGGGGGACTGTTGGGAGAAAAGGTCAATGAAATTTTAGAGCTTGTGACAATTGAGACTTGAAGGAGATGCATGTGATACATGTGATAAAGGAAAAAGATTTGGGAGGCATTTTGGAGAAAGAATCGTAACAGGAAAAGGAAGATCTGAAGAGGTACTTGAAGAAGCTATGTGATTGCACTGAAAGCCGTCTGAACTCAGATTCCAGAATGACATGTACTAAAGAGGGGCACATAGCTAAAGGTGGACCTTTAAGAGTGACAGGCTTTTAAGAAAAATAGTAGGAAAGCAAATGTGATTGAAAGCCAAGACTGTAAAAATGAGGTCACAGAAAGGGTTTTCAGTATTTTGAGGAGTATGAAGAACATGGAAGTCTTGGGGTGGATGGTATAATGCCAGAATTGTTCATTTAACATTCAGACAGATATCTTTTATGTGCCTACTAAGACCTTTATAGGCAAGGAATATATGTAATGTTCAAATTCTTATTTGTCTTTAGATTCTGTGGCAAAAGGATTATTTTTTAAAATAAAGTGAACATTGATTGTTGCCAAGAAAAGCTCTCAATAGGTAAAGATGTTAGGTAGTTCACTTAGGTCATGTTGCTTGGCAACATTTCTTGACCCTGAGGGAGCTTGTACAGAAATCATTGTTGACGATCTTGTATTTGAAGAGAAAGGAAGATGGGCTGAAAGGAGGTGAACAAATGTTGACTTTCAATAGAAGGTAGGTATGTTTTGCAAGTCCTAGGGGTTGAATTCAGGCAAGATTCTAGAGGCTTTTTAGTGTAGTTACAATGTAGTTAAAAGTAGTTTCTTGATCAGATCGCTTTACCAGTTTTTAACTATGGGAACTTGAGAACTGACCTCCTTTTTGTGCTTTTCTTCATTTATAAAATGGGGCATAGTAATACTTACCATTTAATAGTGAATTGAGAGGACTGACTGAGATAAAATGTAGAAGTTCTAGCTTAGGATATGGTACATAAACATGTAATAAGTGGTTAGCTATTAATAACAAATGGAAGTTTGCACACTGCAAAGAAGTGCCAATGATGAGCCAGCAGGAGTTTGTGCTTAGAAAGGCCCATGAGTCTTGGCCTATTAATATCCTTTCATTGATGTTTTGAAATTAACAAGTATAGTAGTACATATTTGTAAAAATAGTGGAAATAATACAAATATACATACTGGAAAAATCATCTTTCTCCCCCTCCCCAAATGTTCTTTTATACATTTTTCCTTGCTCATATAAACATATTTACATATAAATTGTAAAGACCTTGTTTTTGCTTTTTTCTGAAGGTAGAACCTTTTTTCCCCCCTTGAGGTAGGGGTCTCATTGTGTTGCCCAGACTGGTCTTGAACTCTTGGGCTCAAGTGATCCTCCTGAGTATCCAGGACTACAAGTGCTAAATACTGTGCCCAGCTAAAACCTTTTTAGACACATTATTTATAACTTGCTTTTTATCTAACGATAAGATGCTATTTCTGTGTATTAGGAGATAATAGATCTTGTAGTTCATGATGCATAGCATGCATACTCATATGATACATCATTTTAACTAATGATAAATGCATTTAAAAATATTTTTTAGTTGTAGATGGACACCATACCTTTGTTTGTTTATTCTTATGTGGTGCTGAGGATTGAACCCAGGGCCTCACATGGGCTAGGCAAGCACTCTATCACTGAGCTACAACCCCAATTCTTAAAAAATTTTGTTACAATTATCTATGGACAGAATGCCTTTATTTTGTTTGTTTATTTTTATGTAGTGCTAAGGATAGAACCCAGTGCCTCACATGTGCTAGGCAAGTGCTCTGCCAGTGAGCTATAGCCCCAACCCATAAATGTGTTTTTTTTTTAAAGAAGTGTATTTTTTCCCTTGTCTCTTCCCTTTTTGATAATCACATATATCTCTATGCCCATGATCTTGTTTGTACATGTATGCTTTTTTTTCCTTTCTCCCCGTACTGGGGGATTGAACCCAGGGATACTTAACCACTGAGCCACGTTTCCAGTCCTTTTTATTTATTATTTTGAAACAGGGTCTTGCTAAGTTTCTGAGGCTGGCTTTGAACTTGGAATCTTCCTGCCTCAGCTTCATGAACCACAGGATTACAGGCATGGACCAGCACACCTGGCTGTGCGTATATATATGTACAAAAAATGAGATCTTATTATCTATGCTTTATCTTTTTGTACTCATTAACAGTAATAGGAATTTCTTTTCTTTTCTTTTTTTTTTTTTTTTTTTTTTTGGTGCTTGCGAGGCAAGCTCTCTACCAAATGAGCTATATCCCCAGCTCAGTAATAGGAATTTCTGAAAGTACTATTCAGCTATATTTGAATATGACATAATTTACTCAACCATTCCATTATTAATAAACATTTACCAGCCTGAGATTGTAGTTCAGTATTACAGCATTTGCCTAACATGCTTGATGCCCTGTGTTTAATCCCTAGTACTTCAAAAACAAACAAACAAACAAACAACAATAACAAGAAAAAACAAAAGACATTTGTTCGTAGTTTTGGGGGGTTTCCTTTTTTTCTCACCAAGAACAATGCAATAATTATAATATAATAAAATACATAAAAAATATAATAAAAACAAGTTCCATTGTTATTATCTATGATAGATTTCCAATTTTAGGTTTGTTGAAAGGAAGATTACATTTTTGGTTTTAATAGATGCTGTAGGATTTTCTTCCCCTAAATGGCTATACAGTTCTCATTTTTATAGGCAGTATATGAAAGCATTCCTTTTGGTGCTTTCTTAAAAATTTCCTGTCTGATGCATGAAAGTGACATTTCATTTGAATTTGGCTGCATTTCTCTGAGTTTGATCTTGTTTTCCTTTGTTTAGAGGCTTTTTTTTCCTTCTCTGACTTGTTTATTCTTATACTGTTTTCTTTCTGGTTTTCTGTACTTATCAATGTATAAACATTTATAATCTAGTTAATCTAGTTTAGTTTCATGTTATTTTATTTTCAAATTTTTAAAAAATCTTTTGACCACTTATTGAAACTTTTGCCATGCAAAATGTTCTAATTTTTGTATGATCAAATTTTCTTTTTTCTTTTCGAGCTTTTGATTTTCTTCTGTTTAAGGTTTTCCCTAGTCTACCTTGTATATGTGGTCTCCTAATTTTTCTTCTAAGATTTTATTTGAAAGTTTTTATTAAATTTATCTGGAATTCTTTTTACTTTCTCCTTCCTTTATTCTTTTTGGCATGGGGGATTTGAACCCAGGTGCTCTACCACTGAACTGCATTCTCAGCCCTTTTAATTTTTTTATTTTGAGAAAGGTTCTCACTAAGTTGCTGAGTCTGTCCTTGATCTTGTGATTCTACTGCCTCAGGCTTCTGAGTAGCTGTGATTACAGGCATGCACCACCTCTCCAGGCTTTAATGTGTTCTTTATTCATTAATCCAGTCAGATTTTTCTTTTGTAATCAATTTTGGAAATATATATTTTGCTATAAAAGTTACTTGTGTTTTTTGAATTATCAAGTATTATGTAGGTAAATTTCCCTTACAGTTTAATTGACCATTGATTGGCATCCACATCTCTGGACATCTTTTCCCACCTTCATGGTCTTTAAAACCAAGCATAGTTAATCTAATTATAATACCAAATGGTAGATGGTGGAAGGATGGGGAATATAAAAGTGGTTTTGAGCATTCTTGAGAAAATAACCTGTCATCCTGTGCTTGACAGCATTCTTGTTTGGGCCCTTCAACTGAAGAGCCCCAGAATAACTTAATCTTTTCTATGTGTTACTAGGTCTTTGTTTTCTTTTAAACTCCTTATTATAATTCTGTTAACTAGAATGATCCCTCCCAAAAGCGGGTGGGGGGGTGGGGACATGGACTGGTCTCAAAACATAAAAACAGAAACAGATCATCTGTGTTGAAATTGACTATGAAATGGTCCCTGGATTCTGGATTCTCTCAGAACTTTATGTGCAGCTTTCCTTTCTCCCAGCACAGCAAGTTACACTCTGCTTCTTCCTGAATACTTTTTTTTTTAAGTTGTGGTTTTTGTTTATTTTGTTTTTAATGATTCAGTAAACACTCCTTTTTGTTTGTTTCTCAACCATGTGAATATATTCTTTATTATCAATTTGGAAAGAAACAGAAGCAAGTCACATAACAATATTTGTACTATTTTTTTATAAAATAACTAAACATTTGAATGTATAAGCATGTAAAAATGAAGTTTTACTTTGGAAAGTGGGTTGAAGGAAGGAAGCTATCATTTTGAAATCATGCGTTTCTATATATGCTTTACTTAAATAACTTTAAAAACATTCTTTCAGAAAAACCCATCTTGATATGATTTCAGCATTTCCTTTTTATTCCTTTCATGATTTCCATCTGAAGGCTGTTATACAGAAGATAAATAAAATTTTTTACCTTTTCTGGTATTTTTGTGTTTCAGTTTTCTCAACTGTAGAGCCCATGTTTCTTTTGATTGTTTTTGTTTTTTCACTCTTTGATTTTCTGTTTTTGTGGTTTTTTGTTTTGTTTTCGTGGTGCTGGGGATTGAACCCAGGGCCTTGTGCATGCAAGGCAGGCACTTTACCAACTGAGCTATATCCCCAGCCCCTGTCTTTTTGTTTTTGTTTTTTTCTTCTTAGTACTGGAGATTGACCCCTGGGGTACTTTACCATCAAGCTACATCCCCAATCCTTTTTATCCTTTACTTTGAGATGGGACTTCTTAAGTTGCCCAGGCTGGCCTCAAACTTGGAAACTTTCTGCCTCAGGCTCCCCAAGTTGCTGGGAGTGCATAGTACCTGGCTCATTTTCTATTTTTCGTAAAGAACAAAAATGCAATAAAACTAGTTTTCAAACTTTATTTAAAGAAGTAGACTTCTTTTTAAAATTAAATTTTATGTGGATACCCTACATGTGAAACAATTTCCTTGCATGTATAGTTCTCAGAATATAATATAAAGAGCTACTATAATAATATCATTTGGAAATTACATAAATAAACATAAAGATAGGGCTCCTGTCAAATTTAGACTTCTCACAAGTAGATAATATCATACCATCACAATAGTACAAAATGTTCATTACTAGCATACAAATACCAAATTAACATAGCAAATGTATAGAGTAATGTCTGTACCAAAGTGTTATTTACATAAGAAATGAGTGCAGAAATTGCGTGTTTAATCAGTTATCAAATTATGTTATCACCTAAATGCTTTAAAGTAGTTAACCCCTTATCAGTGGTGGGGCAGGGGGAGGTTGGATATATTCCAAGAGCTCCAGCAGATTTTTTAAATTGCTGATAGTACCAAACCCTGTATGTACTGTGATTTTTCCTATACCTATGTACATAAAAATGGTACTTTGGGGCCATTATTTAAGTAAAATGAATGTTACTTAAGCATAGGCACTATGATAATTATTTGATATAAAAGATGGCTACTAAGTAACTAACCGGTGGGTAGTATATATATTGTAGATACTTTGGACAAAGGGATGATTCACATCCTGGTCAGGCAGAACGGAGTGGGATGGTGCAAGATTTCATCATGTTACCCAAAACAGTGTGTAGTTTAAATTTAGGAATCATTTTCAGAATTTTCCATCTAATTTTTTGGACCATAGATTAGCTGAAATCATGGAAAAGGGGGTAACTACTGTTTTAACCAGAAAAGGAGTGAACACTGCTGATTGCTCTTTCTTTCTTTTCTTTTTTTTTTTTTTCAGTACTGGGGATTGAACTAAGGGTTGCTTAAGGACTGAGCCACATCCCCAACCCTTTTTTGTATTTTATTTAGAGATAGGGTCTTGCCAAGTTGCTTAGGACCTTCATAAGTTGTTGAGGCTGCCTTTGAACTCAATCCTCCTGCCTCAGCCTCCTGAGTCACTGGGATTACAGGCATGCACCACTATGCTCAGCTGATTGACTATTGTCTTAACAAAGATTTCAGAGAGTAGTTGGGGTTTAAGATTTGATTTGTTTCTTGCGTTCCTTGCCCTTCATTTTAGTAAATATGGAAATAAATTATGAAAACCCTTAAGAAAGTGGTTGGGAAAGATTGATGTTAGACCTGGATATATCAACATGCCTCAAACCTTTTGATCTTAGGGTCCCTTTATACGTTAAAAAATTGAAGATACCCTAGCTGGGCATGGTGGCACAAACCTATAATCTCAGCTACTTGGGAGGCTGAGGCAGTAAGGTGACATTTTCAAGGCCAGCCTGGTCAAGTTAGTGAGATCCTGTTTCAAGATAAAATAAAAAGGACTGGGGGTGTAGCTCAGTCATAGAACACTTGTTTAGCACTAGTTTAGGCTCTAATTCAATCCCCAGCACCACAAAAAAAGATAAAAGGGTGGGAGGAAGAAAGAAAATTGAGGATCCCTGAAGATGCTTTTGTTTATGTGGGATATGTCTGCTGATATTTACTAATTTAGAAATTAAAACGTTTTTAAAGCTTATTTCTTAAAGATAACCATAATAACACGAGATTTTTATATGATTATTTTGTTTTTAAATACAAAATGTATTTAGTAAGAAGAATGGCATTACTTTGTATTTTCTCTTTAATGTTTCCTAAATAGAAGTTGGCTGGATTCTCACATCTGCTTCTGCATTCAGTTTGTTGAAATGTCACAGGTCATATAGCCTCAGGAAAACTCATCTGCATACTTAGGAGATAATGAGAGTAAAGAAGGCAGATACCATCTGTGCATGATAATGAAAATAGGTGTGACCTCATAGAGTCCCTGAAAGGGCAACCGGTCCCCCTCCACTGGGCTACCCACTGTTCTGCACTGTTCATGACCTGTATGATCCCTGTGTGTGGCACATGTTCCATCAACTCTCTTTCTTTGCTTTGTTGCAGAGTCCTTTGGGCAGAACTATCCCGAGGTAAGAGTATAGTTTTGTTATAGTTTTAAGAACATGGTGACTATGTAGTGATTATATTGGTTGACAAAGTAATATCAATCGTGACAGATCTTTTGCTATGATAAGGAATTAGATGTAGATGTTTAACTTTGAGCAGGGGGTAAGTAGATAGGCAATATTAGCTAAAAATTTCACGATAATATTGTAAATCTTGTCATTGATCTTTAAGAAAAAAAAAAAGAATTTTAATTGAGGTTTTTTTCATCACCTCTACATAGATTTTTTTCCCCTGTGTGCTTTAAAGTTTTGATCAATGTTTTTACATAGTAATAATCAATATGTATCAGTGTTCTTTTACAATACTTAAATATGTTTCAGTGTAGCTGTTGTGGTTATTTTAAGTGGATTGATACTGATATAAAAGAATTTGATTTCCCTAATGTTACCTATATAGGCTATTATGTGTTTTTTTTTTCCTGTTGTTGTTGTTTTTAATTCTTAAAGGGTCAACAGGTGTGACTCTTAGTGACTTTTGTTAGATTTTGCCCATTTGACTTTTAGAAAGTTTATATAGTGGTATATAAGGGATTGATCACATCTATTTCCAAAAATTCTTGGTTAGCTTTTATAGATATTTCTTCATGTTGCCTAATTGAAAGGTATAAGAAGACATATAGAGACTGTTTCCATATGCATTATTATTTAAATTCAAGAGAAATGTCATAAATGACAGAAAGTCTTTAAGAAATAATTTAGATACCTGGCCATCATTGTCCATATTTCTATATTTGTTTTAATTTTTAGGAAGCTGATGGAACTTTGGATTGCATCAGCATGGCCCTGACTTGCACCTTTAATAGATGGGGTACATTGCTTGCAGTTGGCTGTAATGATGGCCGAATTGTCATCTGGGATTTCTTGACAAGAGGCATTGCTAAAATAATTAGTGCACACATTCATCCGGTCTGTTCTTTATGGTAAGGAATTTTTATTTTTAATTTATTTATTTTTCATGGTGCTAGGCTTCAAACCCAGGGCCTTGCACTTTCTAGATGAGTACTCTGCTACTGAGATATACCCTTTGGAATTTTTAGATTAATTTGTTAAATATGAGTTAAGATAGAGAAATGAATGGTGACATTTGTCTGCCAATTTCAAAGTAGATATTTTAGTATTTAAAATTTTACATAATCAGTCAATACTCATACAATTTTCTCAGTCTATATAGACCCTGTACCTATACTGTCCTTAAAGTACCTTTACAGGGAGAAATTCTCTATAATAGGGTTTTTTTTTTTTTTTAATCAGGTTCCTTTGGGAGTATTGCATTACTGAAATGAGATATTGTACCTGTAGTATAATTGTTATATTGAGCTTTCATTTAAAATAAAGTGTTAGGAGAGAAACTTGGAAGTCATCTAGTCCAACTTGCAAGTCTGAGTTCTTGAATTCCATCAATTTTAGCAATCATAAACATACCTGTACCTTCATTGAAATGTAGTTAATAAAGCTTATTATCAAATACATTGAGCTGAAATCTGTTATGTAAATTCCCATTGACTTCACTCTTACTCTCTGAATTTACTTTATTCAAGTCAGAAAATTTTATTGTGGGGCTCAATTTGTTTTTTAAATGAACTTGGTGCCATTAAAAAGCACTTAATCAGATCAAGGTTATTTAAATTAGAACTATTTCCTGTTGTCTGAATGGAGGAAGTACTGGCTGGGGAATTGGCTTGTATGCTGACCTGGGTTTGGCCACTAATGAACTGGTGATTGGGCCAAACTTTGATGTACAAAATGGCCTGGCCTGGATGATCTGTTAGGTCTCCTCCAGCTCTTTTGCATTTCATTTTTGCTGTTGTGTTCTTGCAATAAAGATTTAAATAAAGATTTAAAAATTTTTTAACAGTGTTAGTAGGACAGATATAATTCATATAACAAAATTCACCCAGTTTAAGTGTACAATTCACTTTTTTTTTTTTTTAATTTTCAAAGTTGCACAGCTGTCATCACAATCTAATTTTGGAACTCCTACTTATTAAACTATGTGTACATTTAATTATGAAGTAATATGTATTCATTATTTTAGAAAATTGTAGAAAATAAAACAAAATAGATCTACTATTCCCCTTGGTCCTGTCATCCAGATGTTACCTCTATAAATGTTTTCATAAGTTTCTACATACAGTTTTTTAGAAACAGTTCATAATTATGCTATAATTTATTTTATATTTTGCTTTTTTTTCTCCCTAACACTATCTAAACATTTTCCTACTCAAAAACTTTTTTATGGTATATGTATTCTGACAGTTAAACCCTAATTTTTTTTTTTCCTTTTTTGTAAGCTGGAAATCAAACCCAAGGCCTTGCATGTTATAATTTACTTAACTATTTTTTTTGTTTTTTTTTTCTGTTACATAATGTGTAGTGAATGTCATTGTCTGTGAAGTTTTTCTGTCATGTAGTCATTCATTGAGCAAACATTTATACCCCAGGTATTATGTTTGGCATTGGGAACCCCAAAACAAACGAGCAGTTATTGTTTTTATTTTTTATTTATTTTTGCCATGCTGGGGATTGAACCCAGAGGAAAAATTCTTGATTATTAGAGGAAAGTGAGTGTGCAGACAGGTACATGTAATAAAGTTTAATAGGTTCTATATGTGAACTGTATTTGAGATTTAGTGGAGGCAGAGGTACAGAGGAAGAAGTGTCATTTGTCCCAATGGAGAGTAATGGTCAGAAAAGGCTTCATAGATGAAATGATTTCTAGCTCATTCTTATAGTATGAGTAGGCATTTGCCAGGTGCATTCCAAGCAGATGGCACTGCATATCAGCCTTAAACAAGTATGATAAGATGGAAACTACAGGTATTTCAGGATAGCCGGATAGTGCTCTGGGAGATATGGCAAGCAAGGTAGGCTGAGATACTCATGGAAAGCCTTGTGTGCCATAATCATGAATTAGAACTTTATCTTGGTACTGTGAAGTCATTAAAAGATTTTAGGCAGGGAAAATGACTTGATAAGCTTTTATTTTAGAAACTCTCTAGAGCAACATGTGGAAAAGAGATTGAAGGGGATTGTGAGTGAAGATAGGAGAACTGCATGATCTAGGTAAGAGGTGATTAAGTTGTGGAGGAGTAAGAGAAATGGAGCTAACTGAAACAAATGTGAGAAAGGTGTAAATGAGGTCTTCATCATTAATTACGGTGAGGGGCATGAGTGAAGTGAAGTTAAGATGGTCTTCATGTAAGATCTGAGAGAGAATTAATGAGTTTGAGGTCATGGTTGCATGTCTTCTGTTACATTCTTGAGATTTCATTGCAGATTTGTTTCATAAGTATCTTCGCTGCAAGATGATAGTGCTGTGAATGTGTAAACCATATCTATTGCTATATTCCTAGCTTCTGGCATTGCATCTAGTATGTAGTGGGCCTTCAGATACTTGTTGGATGAATAGAGCTTAGTGGAGATGCTTAATAAGCATTTGGTCTATAATTATTTAGTCAGACAGCACAAACATTGGTAGATTTTTCTCCCCTCCCCTGACATTTTTAACTTTTTAAAATCAAAACCCGTATTTCTTTATTTAAAAAAATTTTTTAGCCAGGTGCAGTGGTGCACCTCTATAACCAGTGTCTCTGGAGGCTGAGGTGGGGAGGATAACAAGTTAAAGGCCACCTCAGCATTTTAGCAAGGCCCTAAGCAACTTAGTGAGACCTTGTCTCAAAATAAAAAATAAAAAGGACTGAGGATATAACTCAGTAAAGTGCCACCCCTGGGTTCAACTCCCAGTACCCTTCCCTCCCTAATTTTTTGTATCTAGATGTAGTGGTGCATGCCTATAATCCCAGCCTCTCAGGAGGCTGTGGCAGAAGTATTTCAAGTTTGAGACTAGCCTGGGTAACTTAGTGAAATCTTGTCTCAAAATAAAGCATCCTGTTAAAAAAAAGAAAGAAAGAAAAGCTGGGGTTATTGCTCAGTGGTAGAGTGTCCCCTGGCTTCAGTCTCCAGTACTGGGGAAAAAAATTTTTTTTTAAAGATCAAACTGTGTATAAGTGTGCAAAGTAAAAAATGAAAGAAGCCCTTTGTCTACTCTTTGGGGTAACCACTTTTAAAAAGTATCGAATATGCCTTTATCTTGTTCTGACTTTTTTTGCAGTACTGGAGATCAGACCTAGTGCCTTGGATATGCTAGGCAGGTGCTGTACCACTGAGCTGTACCCATATCCCCAGAATATATATATTTTTATCTATGAGATATAGTTATATCTTTTTTCTTTGTATATGAAAAAATACATATATCCACGTTTATGTTTTTAAACAAAATTGAGGAACACACTATACATTTTTTATTCTGTAGCTTGCTTTTCCACTAAATATATTATGAATTTTTTTTGCCTCATTTTAAGTAATTGTGCCTAGCTGGGCATGGTGGCACATGTCTGCAATTCCAGTGACTAGGGAAGCTGAGGCAGGAAAATTGCAGGTTCAAGGCCAACCTTGTCACTTAGTGAGACCCTGTCTCAAAAAAAGAAAAGAAAAGAAAAGGAAAAGAAGAAGAAGAAAAAGAAAGGGACTGAGGATGAAGCTTAGTGGTGAAGAGCCCCTGGGTTTAAACCCTGCTACCTCCCCCCCAAAATTGTACCTAATATGTATCATAACTATGTAACTGTTTTCTAATTTTTGGTGTATATATTTAGATACCATAATTATAAAAAGTTGTTATACCACTTGGTCTTTTTCTTTTGGTTTAACCTCATTTAGAATATACTTTGTGTATTACTTTAATTCTTGTGTAATATTTGAACATATTAGGGACTTGAGAAGTTTCACCAAAAGAAGTTTTTGGTAGGCATGATACCTGTCTTGAACTATTACATATGAGAGACTGAAAAAATGACCCAGGGTGTAGAAGCAAAAATAGTATTAGTCTGCTTTAGTCAGTTTTTTTGACTCTGGGACTAAAAGATCCGATCAGAAGAATGGTAGAGGAGGAAAAGTTTATTTGGGGGCTCACAGTTTCAGTGATCTCAGTCCATAAACAGAAGACTCCATTCCTTGGGGCTCAAGATGAGGCTGAAACATCACAGCAAAAGAATGTGGCAGAGAGGAACAGCTCACCTTGATCAGGAAGCAGAGAGAAAGACTCCACTCTCCAGGTACAAAATATATACCCCATAGCCATGCTCTCAGTGAACCACTTCCTTCAGCCACACCCCTCCTGCCTACAGTTACCACTCAGTTTATCCATCAGGGATTAATTCACTGAACAGGTTAAGGCTATGACCCTGTCATTTCTCCTCCAGACCTTCTTGCATTGTCTCACATGTGAGCGTTTGGGAGATACCACATCTAAACCATAATATTGTCAATAGAAGTTATAGGAAACAAATTATTAGCTCAGAGTAGAGAAGAACTTCCCAACAGAAATGCCGTGGATGGGATAGACTGCCCAGAAAAGAACAGTGGGACTGTCCCTGCCAAGGCTTGCTGTCCCTTCTTGAGGATGCTGTAGAAGTTTGCACACTGGGGCAGGGGGGCATAGGTAGAATTCACTGATTTTTAAAAGTCTACAGCCTTGGTCTGGGAATGTGACTCTGTGGTAGAGTGCTACCTGGATTCCATCTCCAGCTTCCAAAAAACAAAAAACCTGAATGATCGAACACTCTTAGTAAAGACCTATCTTTTTTTTTTTTTTAATTGGCAAAGAAACAAAACTTTCAGATGTCATAATTCCTAATTTTTCAATTTATAGAATTTGAAATTAAAGAATTATTTTTTATTTCATTTTGGTGCTGGGGATTGAACCCAGGGCCTTTTTATATGCTAACTGTACTGTGCCATGTACCATTGAGTATACTTCCAGCCAAGAATTAGTTTTTAGAAGGGAGAACCTTAGTTTTCACTTCTCCTTTTTTTTTTTTTTTTTTAGTTTTAACTTCTGTTTATAACTTAATTTAAAAAATTAGATTCCCGTCCACTCTAACAGAAATATAAGCTCACTATGAAACAGGAAAAAATGCTATAGTGCAAGAAGGTTTAAAGGGAAAATGGAATCACAGCCACCACTGTTATGCAAATTGTGCTAAAAAGGCTTAATAAGAATAGCAACAGAAGCTGTCCTTTGTTTATCCCCAGTCCTAATCTTGTGCCATTATCAATCTACAGCCATTTTTTGAAACTATTTCTTCTGATGATTTATATTTTTTTCCTAGTTTTGGGAATTGAACCTGGGTAGTCTACCACTGGGCCACATCCCCAGCTCTTCTTACTTTACTTTTAAATTTTGAGATAGGGTTTCACTAAGTTGCTGAGCCTGGCCTCAAACTTGCCATCTCTTGACTTAGTCTCTCAAGTTGCTAGATTACCGACATGCTCTGTTGTGCCCTGTGTTCCTTCTGCTTTTCATGTCTCTGATTCCTGCTTTCCTGGGGTTACTTGAACAAGTTTTTACAGTTCTGTTTTTTATTTCTATAATGGTTTTGTTTTTGATTTTGATTTTGTTTTTTGGTTGTACTGGGAGTTGAATCCAGGGTTGTTCTACTAGTATATCCCTTGACCTTATTATTTTTTATTTTGAGACTGAGGCTGGCCTCAAACTTGTGATTCTCCTTCAGCAGCCTGAGTTGTTAAGATTACAGGTGTGCATCACTGCACCTGGCTCACTAAGCTCGAATTAGTAAGTTTTATTGTCTTTTGCCTAAGTGGGGGAAATTTCAGCCAGTTTCTTTAGTACTTAATTTCTTCAAGTATTTGTAACTCTCATTCTCTTTAGGAATCTGATGACATGAATATTAGATCTTTCATTATATTTCTGCAGTTACCTGAGGGTACTGTTCATTTGTTTTTTTAATTTTTAATTTCTTATTCTCTTTTCTTTTTCTCTTGTTCAGTTTGGGTAATTTTATTATTCTGTCTTCCAGTTTGCAGATTCTTCATTTTTTTTCCATTGGCTTTGAATCCATCTACTGAGTTTTTCATTTCAGTTATTGTATTTTTCAGTTCTAGAATTTCATTTGGTGATTCTTCTCTTACATCTTCCATTACTTTGCAGAGACTGCTGGGTGCGATTAGAAGCATAGGTCTCCAATAGGTTTCTGCTGATACTGTCTTGTCTGGGAAGGACAAGAGTGCCTTGTTCCTTTTCCTCTTGTGGCCTTCACTAACACCGTGGTGGTGGGACCCATTACTGTTGGTAATGAAAGTCTTGTTTGCCCCTTAGTCTTCTCTGACAGTACTCTTGTGATGGGGCAAGGGTGTCCTGTTGCAGTTGGATAAGGGTAGAAGTCTGGGCTGTCTGTTTAGATCTTGATGACTGGGGGTGGCCATAGTGTTTTCTGTGGTGTTCAGCTGGAATAGAGTGATTATTTCCTAAATGTTTTCGTCTCAGTGGACTATTTTTTATTGATCCTTCAGCTAGAGAAAGCAGGGTCTTCTTGGGAATTGTGTGTATGTATGTATGTTTGTATGTGTGTGTGTGTGTGTGTGTGTGTGTGTGTGTGTTGGCATTGGGTTTTTGACTTCTCCTTTATCCTGGTCAGGATGGTGAGGCAAAAAGAAAATCCGGGGAAGTTACTTTTATGTCATCTTTCATGTTCCATACTCTCTAGCTGGTCTGTCTTCTCTTTCTATCTTTTTGTATTTGTCTTATGTAATGCCCCGGGGTGTTTAGCTGTATTTAGCAGGAAAGATTCTTTCTTCTTTTTTCGTAATTATTTTTAAATAACTGATACTTTCTTTTTGTTTTGCTCATGCTATGATGGTGCTACTTCTGGGACAACTTTAGAAAATTCAGATACTTTTCACCCCGGAAGCCGCATTCCTCCCAATAGCCTCTTCCTTTTTTTCTCTCTTTTTCTTTTTGGTGCTTGGGATTGAAACTAGGGGCGCTTTACCACAGAGCTGTGTCCCCAACTCTTTTTTAATTTTTTATTTGAGACAGGGTCTCAGTAAGTTACTTAGGGCCTTGCTCAATTTCTGAGACCAGCCTCTAATTTGTGATCCTGCCTCAGTCTCTGGAATTGCTGGAATTAGAGGCATGTGCCATCACACCCAGTTTGAGTATATTTTAAGAAAACTGTTAAGCTGTGCAATTAGGGCAATGTGTGTGACTACCACATTTCATCTACAATAGTGGTGCATTATACTTTAACTTCAAATATGTGCTAAATTACCTGTTTTTTTTTTTCCTAGCTGGAGTCGAGATGGTCATAAGCTCGTGAGTGCTTCCACTGATAACATAGTTTCACAGTGGGATGTTCTTTCAGGCGACTGCGACCAGAGGTTTCGATTTCCTTCACCCATCTTAAAAGTCCAGTATCATCCACGAGATCAGTATGTTTAAGCTGTTCCTTTCCTAGGGTGGGGTTTAATTCTACAAGGATTAGCTCTGGGCTCATGAGAGTTAAAGGTTTTAGAAGCCATATGCACATATCTTCAAATCTATATAAAATAATCTCTCCATATAGGTTGGCCTTCTGAGTACATTTTAAGGAGATTGTGATTGTATTATATAGTTAAAAACTGGCCAATATTAAGACTTTAGAAATGAACAAAAGTGAGAATATGTATAATAACTTGACTTGGGACTTTTCCTTCCTTGATTATTTGGATTTCTTTAGTATGGGGATGTAATTCAAAAAACTACATTTAAGAAAAAGAAATGTCTACATTCCATTACCCAGACAGAACTGCTTTTATTTCTCTGGGTTCTCTTGTCAACTTCTCTGTAAGTATAAAGCTCGTTATCTAATGCTTCATAGCTCAGTCCATATTAAATGTACCTAAATATGCATTTTTTACATAGTTGTAATCAGTGTTTTTTTACTTTATTTCAAATTTTACTAGTTCTTTGCATCTTCATGTTTATTTTTAATGATCAGATTTTGTTAAGATAAGATCCCTTAATTTAATAATTTTTTTTTACTGTTATTAGACATGTAGATTTTATGCTTTTTCACTATTTCAAATTTGGGGTGGGCAGTTGATGAGGGCAGTGGACAGGGATCAGCGAAAAGGACAGGAAATCAGCCTGCTGATACCAAAGCAATAGCCAATGTGCTGTTCATATTTTTAAACAGGAACAAGGTTCTCGTGTGTCCCATGAAATCTGCTCCTGTCATGTTGACCCTTTCAGATTCCAAACATGTTGTTCTGCCGGTAGACGATGACTCTGATTTGAACGTGGTGGCATCTTTTGATAGGCGAGGGGAATATATCTATACAGGAAATGCAAAAGGCAAGGTAAGTCAAGAAGCCTAGAGGTTGGTGAAAGGATTGGGTATCTTTGCATTGTCTCATTTGTACTTGTCTACTTCTTTGACTTTAAAAAAAAATTCCTGGACTAAGTGTGGCTTTTTCCTATAGTAAATGTAGCTTCTTTTATTTCTTGCCTTAATAATAATTTCTGTCCTTTAGATTCAGAGTGGGTAGAGGTTATTTGATGTAGAAAAGGATGAAAGGGTCATTACTCGATGCTAGTAATGAAGGGCCATGACTAAATAATAAAACAAAACTTAGAAGTCATGTCTCCAGCTGGAATACTGCTGATGAAAACTTCGTAACATCTAGTTGTGAAAAATGTTGTGCAATTCAGACTGCCTTAACCTGTAGTACTGAGACTTCATCATCTTTCTTTTTCCCTTCCTTTTAAACTTCTGACCTTGCCTTTTGGAATGTTTGGGAGGTGTAGGCACTTCTTCCTGGGATGCATTGTAGTAGGTGTTTCTTGTGGAATAAGAAGTCTAGTTAGGTGAGCTGTCAGGCTCTTTTCATGCTTAGAGTTTGTAGTTGCATCAGGCACCTTGTGGTTTTTTTTTTTTTTTTTTTGAACTGGGGCACATGAGCTGGTATAATCTCATGGTGACTTTAGAAATGACAATTTTTCAAAATGATGATAAAAAGCACATAACATAAAATTGATCATGTTAAGCATTTTTAAATGTGAAATTCCGTGGTATTAAGTACGTTCAACCCTCACTACCATCCTCTACAGAACTCTGTTCATCTTGCAAAAATGAATCACTATAATTTAAAATAATAATTTCCCAGTCTCTATTCTTCCCTAGCTCCTGGCAATTATTATTATGCTTTCCTTAGCATGATGTCCTCAAGGTTCATACATGTTGCAGCATGTCAGAATTACCCTCCTTTTCAAAGTTCAGTAATATAGGTTTATGTCACATTTTGTTCATTCATCTATTGATGTATTCTGTGGTTGCTTCCAGTTATTTTTCCTTTTTTTTTTTTGAGACAGGATCTTGCTAAGTTCATTAGGGCCTTCCTAAGTTGCTGAGTCTGGCTTTGAACTCATGACCTCCTAAGCTGCTGGGATTATAGGCATGCACCACTGCGTCTGGCTTCACTTTTTGACTGTCGTGAATAGCGTTAAATATCTTATTTTAAAATGTCCTTTTTTTGAAGAGGGAAAAGGCAATATCAGGAATACATAGGCATACAGATGTTTGCATTTTTATCTCGTTTTTATCCAATTTTAGAAACAGAAGCCAGATCTAATTACTATTAGGTATCATAAGATTTACTCTCCCTCCCCCCCCTTTTTTTTTTGTAAACTTTAGATTTTGGTCCTAAAAACAGATTCTCAGGATCTTGTTGCTTCCTTCAGAGTAACAACTGGAACAAGCAATACCACAGCAATTAAGTCAATTGAGTTTGCCCGGAAGGGGAGGTGAGTGAGACCTTGTCTTTTTAGGGACTGTTATAAAGGTAAGTAGAATGCAAAAATACACTGAAATTTGTAGTTTTTCTATATATTAAACTTAAAAATTTTATTAAAGTTGTTAGAAATTTTCAGTATCTTGTTCGTGGGTTCATAATTAGTCATATTTTCCTTATCTGATAGTTATCAGGTAGATATTTGAGGGGTGAGTGCTTAAAACCAAAATGCCTGGCATATATTAAGCACTGGGTAATGATGAAATATTTTATGGTTTTTAGTGGTGGTAAGGATGGAATCCAGGACCTCATGCATGCTAGGCAAAGTGTTTAGCCACTGACCTTCACCCCTAATTATAATCAGGACTGATGTCATAAAATTCACATGGTAATTATTTGAACATGCATTTAAACAGGAAGACCTGTTTACCCTTTTAATTTCAGATGTTGTTCTGATAAATTTGGTTACCCAGTTAAAAGTAGATAAATCAACTAAAACAAAAAGAAATATGTTGTCAGTAAGAAAATACTCATCCTGTTCTATTTGAAAATACCCACATATACTTGATATTCATATTCAAACCAGGCGTGGTGGCACAGACCTGTGATCCCTGTGGCTTGGGAGGCTCAGGCAGGAGGATTGAGAGTTCAAAGCCAGCCTCAACAATTTAGCAAGCCCTAAGCAATTCTGGGAGACCCTGTCTCTAAATAAAAATATTTAAAAGGGCTGGGGATGTGACTCAGTGGTTAAGCACCCCTGGGTTCAATCACTGGTACAAAAACAAAATTAAAATGCTCTTGTTGGAGATTGAAATGAAGAAAATATGTTACATGCATTTATGAATATGTCAAAATGAACCCCGCTATTACGTTGAACTATAGTGCATGAGTTTTAAAAAATGCTGAAGCACATGCATGCACAAGTGTGTGTGTGTGTGTGTGTGTGTGGTGCTGGTGTTTGAGCCCAGGACCTTTGCATGCTAGGCAAGTGCTGTAATACTGAGCCACATTCCTTGCCCCTCAAGTTGCTCTTGAATTAAGAAATGTTAGTTAGTGGGGTCTGTAAGAAAGTGATGAAATAGGGCTAGGGATGTAGCTCGGTGGTAGGTTGCTTGCCTACTGCCAGATTGGAAAAAAAAAAAGGAAAGTAAGTGAAGTAAGTAAGTAATGAAATAACTTTTTTTTTAATGTATATTTTTAGATGTTAATAGGCCTTAATTTTATTTATGCATGTATATGTGGTGCTGAGAATTGAACCCAGTGCCTCACAGGTGCTAGACAAGTGCTCCACCGCTGAGCCACAACCCCAGCCTTATAATGAAATAACTTTATTTTAGATTTGTAAGATTTTTATTGTCCTAAGTGAAAAGTTGGACATTTAAAAATGATATATTAAGTTTATTAACTCATTAAGAAGAACATATTGTGTGTATGAATAGGCCAGAGAAATGAAGTATTTATATACATGCTAAATAAACTTTGAATTTAGCAAGCTGGTTTCAGTTTAGAGGTCTTGGATCTAGTTAAATACTGACAGTTTGAACATTTGGATTCAAGGATACATAGAAGGGATAAAACACATATATTCTCACTTTACTTATTTTTGAAGGTGACAAGAAGATACAAGCATTCTAGACTTAGGTTTTTACTCAGATTCTCCCCATGTGTTTTGTGGTACTGTTCTACATATCTGGTAGTGAATTAACAGGAACAGATTTCTGACCTCTGCTTCTCTTTTCTTTAGTTGCTTTTTAATTAACACAGCAGATAGAATAATCAGAGTTTATGATGGCAGAGAAATCTTAACCTGTGGAAGAGATGGAGAGCCTGAACCCATGCAAAAATTGCAAGACCTGGTGAATAGGTACGTATTGCAGCCTGAAAGAGTATGTGGCAGTTCTTCACTGGGACTCGGGTTCCAGTTCCCCCTGGGGACTTTTTTTGTTCTTCAGGACCCCGTGGAAGAAATGTTGCTTCTCTGGGGATGGAGAGTACATTGTGGCAGGCTCTGCCCGTCAGCATGCCCTGTACATCTGGGAGAAGAGCATTGGCAACCTGGTGAAGATTCTCCATGGGACGAGAGGAGAGCTTCTCCTGGATGTCGCTGTGAGTAGAGCATGGCCTTGCTGTTGTTACTCCTGTAATCCAGAACATCTTGAATTTGTTCTTACAGCCAATTTTTCTTTCCTTCATTAAAATTTAGTGGCATCCTGTTCGACCCATCATAGCGTCCATTTCTAGTGGTGTGGTATCTATCTGGGCACAAAATCAAGTAGTAAGTATTTTTCTGGTTGACTTGCTTTGAAACTAGATACTCCTTACACATAGTAAGCTAGTTCTTACATATGAGAGCCTTAAATTGTAACAGGTTAAATACTTACTTTCAGTACTTATTCTTTTTTATTGGTGTCTGATTCTTGCCGCCCAGTTATGTTCAGTGTGTCTCATTTCACTTTATTTTGATGGGAACATTGTAGTCCCAAGTGGGATTCCTAGCTCTGTTTTCATGGAGAAAGTCTAGTATATTTTGTTATATTTTTCTACTTCTTGAACTTTTTCTTTTTCTTTTCTTACTTTCAGATCTTGGTTTAACTTTAAACACTTTTATACTATATTTGTAATTAGTGTACTCATAAGAAAATTTAACATTTTACCTCAAATTACATCTTAAAAAGATTAAAGAAGGCAGTTATTTATGAGAGCCACAGTTTATAACTTGGAATGTTTAGATAGGAAGTACCTTAAGGTAGTAAAACCTCACACATTAAATCTCAGACTTCTGAGACTCTTTCAAACTCTTTCATTTATATCATTAATATCTAGATTACAGATTATTGCTTTCTCATGTAGTTTTTATTTTGTTTGTGGTATAGGAAAATTGGAGTGCATTTGCACCAGATTTCAAAGAGTTGGATGAAAATGTAGAATATGAGGAAAGGGAATCCGAATTTGATATTGAAGATGAAGATAAGAGTGAGCCTGAGCAAACAGGTAATATTTCAGAAAGGAAAAAAAACTTTACTTAATATTCTTATATCAATTTGATTCAGCATCTTATCTAAGATGTTACCTTTTTTCTTTAAGTTTACACAGTTTTCACAGTGTCTGGGGAGTCTTAACATATGACATTAATTAAGGGTTTACATAGGTAATTACTAGGGCTCAAGCTGCACTTGTATTCTGGTTAAGTGCAGATGATTAAGTTAGTATTTACTGGCAATGCCTAGCAAAGCACCTAGATGTGCTGAGTGCTCAGTTTGTATCATGTCCTCTCACTTCTTTGTAAGATCAAGGACATGGCTCTAAAGTCTGACAACTTTGAGAAAAATATTTAATTTTAATACTTTAACTTGAATTTCCTCAAATGTAAGATAGGGGTAATAAGCTGGGTGCAGTGACACATGCCTGTAATCCCAGTGGATCAGGAGGCTGAGACAGGAGGATTGTGAGTTCAAAACCAGCCCCAGCAACTTAATTATACCCTCAGTAATATCCTATCTATAAATAAAATTTAAGAAGGGCTGAGGAAGTGGCTCATTGGTTTAAAAAAAAAAAAAAAAAAGATATGGCTAATAATAATAATAGTACCTCTCTTTTAGTGTTTTAGGGAATAAATGAAATAAATGTAAAGCACCTAGTATCTGGCTAGACTGTAATAAGCTCCCAAGTTATTATTTTTTTTCTTTTTTGAGGGGACAGGTGGTAATAGGGATTGAACCAAGGGGTGCTTCACCACTGAACTATATCCCCAGCTCTTTTTTTTTAAATTTTGAAACAGGGTTTCACTAACTGAGGCTGTCCTCAAATGTGTGATCCTCCTGCCTGAGCCTCCCAGGTACCTGGGATTGCAGGTGTGCACCACTGTGCCCTGTTCTTTCTGTTTTTGTGGTGCCAGGATGAACCCAGAACCTTGAGCATGCTAGTTGAATGCTCTACTACTGAGCCACATCCCTAGTCCCTATTTTCTGTTCTTTTTTTTTTTTTTTTTTTGGAGAGGGGTAGTTCTCCCTATGTTGTCCATGCTAGTCTTTTTTTTTTTCTCCACACTAGTCTTGAACTCATAGGCTGAAGTGATCCTCTCATCTCAGTTCCAGAGTAGCTGGCACTATAAACATGAACCACTGTGCCCAGCTCAAATGTCATTTTTTATTATGATCATGACTGATCTTATTTTGTAATACTGGGGATCAAACCCAAGACTACCCACATGCTAGGCAAGTGCTCTACTAATGAACTATATCCCCAGCCTAATCGTTGTTATTTTTGTCTTCTGAACCTCTAGATAGGACCTCCTTAAAGGTAAAAATTTTACTTTTTATCCTAATGATGTCTAACACAGATTTTTACATGTAGCAGGGATTTGTATATGTGACTAGAATTAGTGCCGCATATCGTTGACTCCACTGCATGGTGCTAGGAATCAGGATTAATGTTAGCTCTCTACAACTTGAATGTGTTGGTCCTCACTTTGGGTGTTAGATAACTTGCGTGCCTCATGTATTAAATAGGACCACTCCAGGGTTGCAGAATGTTCTGGATTATTTTGGCATTCCTGGGTTATTTTCTGTGACGTTCTAAGACCTACATAAATTACTCTTCTTCCTTTTGGCAAGCACATTGCACATATCTTTGTGTTAGCATTTATTATATTAAATTGAAAGATCTGTTTGTGTCTTTTTTCTCAGACTATGAAGGTTTAACTGAAGAGCTGTTCCCACCTTTGTTGGTCATCCTACTATTCCCAGGGCCTAGCATATGGTGGAAGTTTAGCACCTGTTTCTTACATAATTAAGTGAAATAAAGTACTTGGTTTTCTTCCTTCCTTTCTCCTGAATTTCAGTTTATGAAAATCATTAAGCTGCAAGTAAAAAGCAGTCTTCTACTTCTCCTCAAACCTCTCCTGTGTTTCTGTCCTGCAGGAGCTGATGCTGCGGAAGATGAGGAGGTGGATGTCACCAGTGTGGACCCCATTGCTGCCTTCTGTAGTAGGTAAGCTAGCATGGAATGCTGGGCATATGGAATGCTGGGCATCTGGAATGCTCCTCCTTAGTCTCTGGGGAGATACTTAACTCTGTTCCCTTGACTGCCTTCTCAATCGAATCTGCATATTAATTGAAAGAGAGAACTCCTTTAGTGTACAGGAGATAAAAATTTAGTCTTTATTCTCTAGGCCTACTTTCTCTTCCCTATCTTCCTGATACAGAATTTTAAGAAACTAAAGTAATTCATTTAGTCTGTTTATGATTGTTGATTTTTTATTTCCTGTGATTCGTGTTGTCTGATTTTTTTTTTCATCCTGGCTTTCTTAAAGTTCTAGATCCATACCTGTTGTGTATGCTTAATATGGGTGTTAGAGGAAGAGGGCTTATGGTTTAAGCCACTCTCTCCTCTTTTTTCCAATCCCTTGTCTGATCCTTTTCCAAATAGTGATGAAGAGCTGGAAGATTCAAAGGCTCTGTTGTATTTACCCATTGCCCCTGAGGTAGAAGACCCAGAAGAAAATCCTTATGGCCCTCCACCGGATGCTGTCCAAACTTCCTTGATGGATGAAGGGGCCGGTTCAGAAAAGAAGAGGCAGTCTTCAGCAGATGGGTCCCAGCCACCTAAGAAGAAACCCAAAACAACCAATATTGAACTTCAAGGAGTACCAAATGATGGTAAGGGCTGCATCTCCCTGGTGCCAAACAGGTACCACTTTTTATTAAAACTGATAGTTTCTATTTGAGCAATTTTTACCTGAAGGAAATTTTCCCATTAGTTTTTTTATAGTGCTTTACAGCTTTTTAATGACTGCATCTGTGTTCATATCCTTTTTAAATTGGGAAATTCTGCCCTTTGGTACCTCACCCAAGATGACATGCTTTAAGTCTTCTGACACGTTTCTCAGAATTTGCTTCCTTGTAACATTCATCTTCTTTTTTAATCTTTTCCCATAACATGGGGTGATTAGGTGGTAAAGTACGAGTCAAACCCTGACAGTCATTTCATTCTTCCTGCCTGCTTTTACAAGCTGACTCTACAAGCCTTTGTTGTCATGTGTTGGAATGGTTAGGGATGGATGGATGGGAGTGTGTGTGTGTGTTTACTATTGGGCATTCTCCGTTATTTTTCTTTAACTACAGATCAGTTAAATATGCAACTGCATTTTCCCCTGATACTGTGCATTATGTGCTCTGTTCTAGGCACTGCCATGTAGTTTGTATGCTACTGCAAGTTCTTTTACTCTCACTATTTTAGAGAGGAGAAAATCTGTGCTGGTGTTATGTAACTTGGTCAGTCTCACAGAAAGTGGTGGAGTTAGGATTCTTGCCCTGATCTTTCTAAATCCAAAGCCCATTCCTTTTCTGCTCCTTCATCCCAGAGCTTGATTTAATATAGTGTATGTGCCTGCTAGAGTGTGATTTAATATAATATCAGTGTGTCTTTCAGTTACTTTTTAAATTTAGAGTTGCTATGGCTTGGTGTGAACCATATAAGCTATGTGTTCCTTTGGGTCAAGCAACTATTTGTCACTAAATGTACACTCTTGAAGTTTTTTTGTTTTGGTTTGGTTTTTTCCTTTTTTTTTTCTTTCATTTTTGGTACTACAGATTGAAACTAAGGGTCCTCTTCCTCTAAGCAATATCGCCAGTCCTTTTTAAATTAAAAAAAAAAAAAAATTGAGACAGGGTCTTGGTAAGTTGCTGAAGCTGGCCCTGAATTTGCCATTCTCCTTCCTCAAGCTCTTGAGTAGCTGGAATTACATTCATGCACCACCATGCTTGGGTGCAGTTTTTAAAATAATAAATAAGGCAAACTTTTCTGTTTATGGTTTTCTGGTTATGGTTTATTAGATCTGGGACACAAAAGCACTGTTTTTACTCACAGAGGTTTGGTGGGGTGCTGAGACTGGTGTTGTGTGGATCTCTTTCCATGTCTGTCTGTCCTTCTACAGAAGTCCATCCACTACTGGGTGTGAAGGGGGATGGCAAATCCAAGAAGAAGCAAGCAGGCCGGCCTAAAGGATCAAAAGGTAAAGAGAAAGATTCTCCATTTAAACCGAAACTCTACAAAGGGGACAGAGGTTTACCTCTGGAAGGATCAACGAAGGGTAAAGTGCAGGCGGAACTCAGCCAGCCCTTGACAGGTAAGGACACATTGGGAGCACTGTCTGGCTTGCTTTGTGGCCTTGCTTTGTACAATCCCTGACTTCCTATAACTGCAGCATTTCCCCCCACCCCTCCTTTTTTCTAGCAGCAGATAATGCCTGAATTTTAAGCTGCTAAGGGTAGGTTGAACCAGAATTGACTTAATTCAGTGGCTCTCAACCTTGGGTCCATAAATAGATTTCAGAGGGCCTTCATTCCCCTAATAGTATATGCAAAATATTATGGGGATATTTTTCTGGGAAAGATACTCATAGGTTTTATTAGATATCTATAGAGGAATCCATGACCCCAAAAGGTAAGAACACTTATTTAATTCATTTCTTCATAAATAGCCAGAATATAAGCTTTTTAAATGTAACCCCTGTCTGTAGCATCTTTTCTTTAAATATATTGTTAAAATTGCACAAATTGTGTTTTTCTCTCTCCTATGATCTAGAAGAAATAGTGGCACTGTTAGTAGCACCATTGTAGAAAATGAGACTTTTACCACTACCCCATATCTGAGAACAGAAGGAAATTACCCAAAAGGCAGAAACTGTACTATGTAACTTCTTAAGCCTGAGCCTTTTAATATTTAATATTTGGTTTTCTCATTTTTATATGACTGAGGGATTTTGATTAGAGGATGGAGAGCCATTTCAATTTCCTATCAAATATTTGTTAAGCTAGGCTAAATGGTCTTTTGTTGGAAAAATATTAATCAGATTGGAATCCATTTCTCTTTAGATGTTGAGTTTTGGAAGTTTAGTGTTTTATATATAAGCACTACTTGAGTTAATACAATACTCTCAATTTTTGAGGCTAATGAATAGTCTCAAGGCAGGATAGATAAAATATTAATGGTTGTATTCAGGTTTTTTTCCTCCTGCTTTAAAATTGTATTCAAAATTGTATTCAAAACAGTGATATATGATGTTAAGCACTAGAAAGCAAACAAAATTCCTTATTTATACTTTATCAGTTAATCATCATATATGAATCTGACTTCTACAGAGAAGCAGAAGACAGAGTGAATTAGTCATTATTTGGAGTATTCCACCCAAAGTTTGCTAGATTTAGACTTTAGTTTTTCATAGTCCAGTATCATACCACTGTGTGCCAATATTTTTTCCCCCAACAGTGTGCTTCACCGTTAATCAGTTATCACCATCACACTCAGTCTTCTTAAGGCTCTGCCTATATTGTAAAACATACCCAGCAAAACTAAGCTTTAGAATTGATGATGAAATTGTGATAAACAAAAGTTAAAAGAATTCGCAACTAGAAAGCCTTCACTATTACACATTCTCAGTAAGATACTTCATGAAGAAGAAATGAAAAAATAAAATTGAAATCCAGCAAAGGGAGATGCTACACTAGGAGAATAGTCAATCAAAGGATTAATTAATTCACATTTAAAACCAGAAATAAGGGTTGGGATTGTGGCTCAGTGGTAGAGCCCTGTGTTCAATTCTCAGCACCACATAAAAATTAAAAAATAAAGGTATTGTGTCTACCTACAACTAAAAAATATATATTTAAAAAAAAGTAAAACCAAAAATAAGTCAAAATGATGGAATAAAAATGATTTGTCAATAATAACATTGAATGTAAATGGCCTAAATTCATCAGTCAAAAGACATAGACTGGCAGATTGGATTAAAAAACAAGACCCAACAATATGCTGTCTCTAAGAACTCACCTCATAGGCAAAGATATCCACAGATAGATGGTAAAAGGATAGGGTAAAAAGCATATCATTCACATGGTTCTCATATCAGATAAAGTGAACTTTAAGCCAAAGTTAATTGGAAGGGACAAAGGTCATTTTATTCTGCTTAAGGGAATTATACATCAACAATATATAACAATCATAAATATTTATGCCCCAAACAATGGAGCATCTACATACTCAAACCCTTCTGAAAACCCAGAATCAAATAGACCACAACACAATAATACTGGGTGACTTTAATATGCCTCTCTCATCACTGGGTAGATCCTCCAAACAAAAACTAAATAAAGAAGCTATAGAACTAAAAAATACAATTGATAATTTAGACTTAACAGACATATGTAGAATACTTCATTCATCAGTGACTGGATACACTTTCTTCTCAGCAGTATACGAATTCCTCTCTAAAATAGACCATATCTTAGGCCACAAAGCAACTTTTAGCAAATACAGAAAAAGAGATTACCTTGCATTCTATCAGATCATAATGAATGAAATTAGAAATCAAAAATTAAATAAAAATAGAAGCTACTCCTAACACCTGGTGACTAAATAATATGTTTTGAATGACCAATGGATAACAGAAGAAATCAGGGATAAAATTAAAAAATATTCAGAGGTGAATGAGAATAGTGACACAACACATCAAAGTCTCTGGACACTATGAAGGTGGTTGGTTCTAAGAGGAAAGTTCATTGCAATGAGCTCATTCATTGAAAGAATAGAAAATTACCAAATAAATAACCTAATATTACATCTCCAAGCTCTAGAAGAAGAAGGACAAATCAACACCAAAAGCAGTAAAAGATAGGAAATAGTTAAAATCAGAGCTGAAATCAATGAAATTGAAACAAAAACAATTTTTAAAAATCAACAAAACAAAAAGTTGGTTCTTTGAAAAAAATAAATAAAATAGATAAATCCTTAGCCAAGCTAACCAAGAGAAAGAGGAAAAAATTCAAATTACTGAAATTTGTGATGAAAAAGGAAATATTGCCACAGATGCCTCTGAAATACAGACATATCAGAAACTTTTGAAAATATATACTCCAATAAAATAGAAAATCTTGAAGACGTTGACATATTTCTAGAGAAATACGACCTACCCAAATTGAATCACAAGGACATAGAAAATTTAAACATATCAATTTCAAGCAGTGAAATTGAAGACACCATCAAAAACCAACAAAATCCCAGGACCAGACGGATTCTCAGCCAAGTCCTACCAGACCTACAAAGTACTAATACCAATCCTTCTCAAATTATTCCATGAAATAGAAAAGGGGGAACCCTTCCAAATACCCTTATACCAAAACCAGAAAAAGATACATCAAGGAAAGAAAACTTCAGACCAAAATCCCTGATGAACATAGATGTATAAATTCTTAATAAAATACTGGCAAATCGCATACAGAAACATATTAAAAAGATAGTGCACCATGATCAAGTGAGGTTCATCCCAGGGATGCAGTGTTGGTTCAACATATGGAAATCAATGTAATTCACCACATCAGTAGACGTAGAGACAAGAATCACAGGATTACCTCAATAGATGCAGAGAAAGCATTTGACAAAATTCAGCATTCATTCATGTTCAAAACACTAGAAAAACTAGGGATACAAGGAACATATCTCAACATTGTAAAAACTATATACATTAAACCCAAGGCCAACATAATTCTAAACCGAGAAAAATTGAAAGCATTCCATCTAAAAACAGGAACAAGACAGGGATGCCCTCTTTCTGTTGAACATTGTCCTTGAAACCCTAGCCAGAGCACTTGGGCAAAAGAAAGATATTAAAGAGATCTGAATTGGAAAAGAAGAGCTCAGACTATCCCTGTTTGCCAATGACATGATTCTATATTTAGAAGACCCAAAAATCTCCCACCAGAAAACTTCTAGAACTCATAAATGAATTCAGCAAAGTAGCAGAATATAAAATTAACACCCCAAATCAATTGCATTCCTGTACACCAATAGTGAATCAGCTGAAAGAGAAATTAGAAAAACTATTCCGTTCAGAATAGTCCCCCCCCCAAAAAAAAATTGTAAAATAGCCTGAAATACTCACATGGCCATTGTCAACAAAAATCGCAGATCAGTAATTCACTAGACATAAATAAAGGTCATCGTTCCATAGCCCACTTCTTGCACAAGCTGATGCTACTACAGAAGGAACAATTTAAAGTTTAAATAGGTTTTCCTGACCAAAGAACTCAAATGCTGTAGGGTGATTTAAAATGTGATCAAACTGGACCTGGGGTTGTGGCTCAGAGGTAGAGTGCTTGCCTAGCATGTGTAACGCAGTGGGTTTGATCCTCAGCACCATATAAAAATAAATAAATAAAAGTATTGTGTCCATCTACAACTAAAAATTTAAAAATGTGACCAAGCATATTTAATTTGTTAATATTCCTTAGGACGTAGTCTCCCACTTTCTTTAAACCTGTCTTTAATTAATCTGCTTTTCAATAGGACGTGGTGGTAAATTAAACCATTTGTTCATTTTGTTTTTTTTTTTTAAACTCAAATTTTCTTCAATAATACGACTTCAACTTTGAATTTTAAGTGATGTGGTCACTGGAAAGTAACTGTCTGAATGAGAATTAAAGTAAACATGTTGGAAGGTTTACTCAGCCCTGAAGGAATGGGCCTTTTAAATTCCCTAAAATTCTCAAATACTGAATATATGCATTAGTGTTATTATCTTAGTGACGGAAGAAAGTTTGCAGTAAAAATTTGAACTCTATGTGGGATATATGTATTTTAGTATTTATACAAATCCGCATTTTAAAGCCCCTTCTAGGAAAAGTAGATACTGTTCTTGGGGGCCTATTACAAGATTTTTCATGCTGACTTTGTTGATAAGGTTGAAGGTGGTACTGACCTTGTATGTTAAAATAGCAGGGTGCTTCCTACTGGACTTTTTTTAATTTTCTACTTATTTTTGTTAGGCACCAAAGTAGATCAACTTTAGAGGGGCAGTTCCTTTAACAGCTTTACTCCTCACGAGGGCTAGAGGAGGCTTTCCCATGACAGGGCCCGAGTGATGGTACATTCTATATTAGAGATGAAGCAAGGGCATAGATGACTGCAAGCATTTCCCCAGTTCCTCATGGTTGCATGCATTGCATACTTAGCCAACTGATCTATCTGTCCTTCTTCCCATTTTTTCTTTTCTGTTTTGGTCTTGGTTCCTCAACTTTATTTGAATGGAAATCTCCAGAACAGATATGGCCAGTTTTAGGGTGCTGAAGAGCAGGATCATTGAAAAACAAACAAACAAACAAACAAAAACTCAACAGGGGGTTTGCAGTATGCATGGTTCAGGACCCTCAGGAGGGCTGCTAACTTTATTGGCTAGTTGCAGTGTAGTTCAGATCTTTGTGAAGGCTGCAAATTCAGGAGAGTGCTTAGACTGGATAATCACAACTTTGTCTGAAGTCTCTGTTTTAGGATAACTTATCAGATCTTGGGTGTGGGATTCTTTGGTTGAGGGTTGGGGTTCATTCATTGACACAGTCATCCTGAGGAGCCTGAGCAGGCAAAGGCTGATTGGCACATAGCCTCTCAAAACCCCTGAGGGAAACTCTGGCATCTGGATCTCATATTCTTCCACAGGAGATTTTCAATAAAAGGCAGTATGCAGGCATTGTTTTTCTTCCAGATATTAAGAATTGAAACCTGATTCAGAATGCCTGAAGCTGAACTATCTTTAAAAAATCTAGTCCAAGAGTTTTCATGTTTTGTGAACCCTCTTTATTTAACTCAACAACTTTTGCTTTAAAACTAGATAGTTTTGAAGGTAGGGTTATAGGTATAGGCTGTGATACTACCCAAGCTAGATGGGTGGCAACTAGTGATATCTGCAATTGACCAGTTACTACAAAATGTATTCCACAAAACCCTGATTAGCCCTCAGAGCTGCTGTTTGTGTTGGGAGATGATGCATTTCAAGGGAAAATTGGAAGATAAATGAACCACTACAGAATTCTTCTGGAATCTGGAGCTACACAACATTCTTTGCTGTCAAATAGCTCATCCCTACATTCCTGAAGGCAGTTTCTGTGTTGGGTGAGGACCCATCATCGAAGCATGGCAGGAGTAACCCTGAGCTCAGGACTTCCCAGGGAAAGGCTTGGCTGGCAGATTAGTGCCATCCATCAAATGTCTGTCCCTCGGTTACCTTGGCTACTCTCCAGAAGAGAGTCCTAGAAAGAAACCAGATGTGAACAGACTCACATTTCCGTGTTGCCTCAGAAATAGGGCTCCTCGGGTGGTAAACTTTGCTCATCAGGAGCAGAGTAACTCAAAGGTGTGGTCTGTCACATACAAGGCCTAACGGCATCATGGATGGTGGGCATGAAGGGGTTGGTGTGCACCTGGATCTGTTCTGGGTGACAAAGGCCCAAGTGAGGAGAGGTGCTGCTTCTGGGGGCCAACAGGCACCATGCAGATTTTCCTGTGTGGGGCCACTCTGCACTACTGCATCTTCCACCACCCGGGGCTACAGCTCCACCTACAAGTCACAGAATCCAATTGTTTTAATCATTTGTTAATGAGTAAGGTGTGTTTTTGTTTTCTTTTCATGAACAGTCTCAGACTGATTTATGAAATCCTGCTAAAATCAGATAAACTGGTTGGCTATTCTTTCTCATTTTATGCAATCTTATTAGCTCACTAGGTGGGGTTTGGAAATTCATGATCCAGCATTCTCTTAAGCCACACTGGACTAGGCTGCTATTTGGGAGGTACCAAAAATAGCTATTCATCTTAAACTGAATTTTCCTTAATATTATATTACTGGAGATTTCCTTTATGTTGCAGTTAAACAGTGTGCTCCCTTTAGGCAACTGCTGTGGGTCTCCTGTGTTGCTGTTTCTGTGTATATTATCTTACTCTGGTTTTGTTCTGTGCCTAATGCCTCAACAAGCCTATGTATGTATGTATGTATGTATGTATGTATGCATGCATGTCTTTTCACAAGAGTAAGGACGTTACTGAAATATGAACTGCACAGATAATTAGGATAAGGTGCTTATTAGTCAATTTGAGTGTCCATTATTAAAGCTGTTGATTTGTGATCAAGCCACTTTCTCCCATCATGATTTAGGCTTACAGTGGCAATGTTATATCTCTAAACTGCTAATACTAAATTGATTAGGGTACCTATGGGAAAAACCAGTGAGACTAGCCTTTACGTGGTAAAGGCACAATGTTGAGCTTTGTGAAGTATATTCTTTTATCTTAAAATTTTTTAAAAACAAACTCAAGAAATTTATTATGTTTTATGTTGGAAGTGATCTGAAAACCAGGTGCTTCATAAACTTTTTGTCTTACTGAACTACAAAAATTTAAATTTAACTGTGTAGCATTCAGTAAAGATCTTGTATCGAGTAGAGAGTTTTGTATCTTGTCCTAATTTCAGGCTGTTCTCAGGCAAATGTGAATATAATTTTATAAATGCTAATTTTCATTTGTACTGGAACTTTAAAATCAGGTTCAAGCAAGTTTTTATAAATGGTAGTTTTTCTTTATAACTTGGACAATTTTTTTTTAACCTTCTTACCTTCAAGCTGTGTATTTCCCCCATTCCAAGTGACACCTGAGAGGGTTTTCTTTACTTTGCTCTCTTTTTACACTTCCTAGTTTGTAATTTCACAACAGCTCATTTAAGACATCCCTAAGAGGTAGAACTGCTTCTGTGAAGTAATCAGGGAAGTGGTCATTTGATTTTACTATTTAGGATTTTGGGTATCAATCATTGGTGCATAGAAACATGAACATGGACAATAACTTTCATTAACATTTCACCTTATTTTGGAAATGTCACTTAAGGAACAGTGGTGCTTGGAGAGGGTTTCTCACCACTGTTAATCATTTAGTGACTGGTTAATCTAATACGTAAAAAGTTCAGTACCTGAGGATTTCCTTTCTTCTATTTATTGCACGCTTTTGATTGTTAAGCATTCTTTTTAACACCACAGAGAATGGCCAGCAGCTTAGCTTTACTCCCTACCCCCATCCCTTTGGGACAGTAGTGAACAGGGATTTGGGACTTAGATTATTTGGTGCTTCAATGAAGAAGAATTGGGAGTTGGAGTTGGTTATAATCTTTCCTTAAAAAGGGGACATTCCATGTGTGCTTGGAATGCAGCATCCAGCAGTATTTCAATTCTTAGAAGTAACTGATCTGAGTTGATGCTAAAAGAAATCTTTTTGTGTCTAATCTCTTTAGCAGGAGGAGCAATTTCAGAACTGTTATGAAGACCTTGAAGTTCTTCGTTCTTCCCCACTTGCCATCAGGTGGCCTCTGGACAGTGTGGTCAATTATTTGAAATTGACTTTAATTTAAAACAAAGTCCTCCGCCTCCCACCCAGGAGGTGGAAGGAGTGAATTTTATGTTTGAATGAAGAAGTGAATTATGGAAGAAGAGTATATGTCCCTTACCTTCCCTTTCAAGCGTAAGTCCAAATAGGCTCTCAGGAATGAGGATTTGTGAAGACATCCAATAGGAGATTTGACTCACTTAAACTTCAATGCTTGGTTCCATTGCTGGAGAAAAGATACTTATGTTTTGTTCATCTAGCTATTGTACCCAGCATCATTTTGACACGTCATTTCCTATCTCCTGTTTGCCTTCCATCCTCAATGCATGTCCTCGAGTGACTTGTTCTTATCTGAAATTTTGTTTCCAGTATCCTAGGAAAACTTATGTTGCATATTCTCTCTCATTTTTAAATGGACTCTATCCTAGATAACTCCTGTATTTCCATATTGTGTACAAAGGTTGGGCAGAAAAGAAAGTGTGTGAAAGAGCTCAAATTTACAGGAAAAGAAGAAAGATAGGAAGGCCCCCCTCTTCCTGTCATACCACATTTTGCTCAAGAAACTGGGCTGTAGGAGATTCAGGGTTTTCCCTTGCATTGCATGTTCCTTCCCATTCAGTCTCATTAATCATGATTTTTGAAGATAACTAGTTTTATCCATCTCCAGCAAAGAATCATCAACAGTTTGTATTACCTTATCTGTGCTGGCTTCCAGAGTTGGAAACAAGCCAAGGTGTTTCTCAACAAGCTTCTTTTTTATTGGGGTGGGGAACCTGTGCAAGACTAAAGTACAAACTCCCAAATCAAAGCAGCAAAACAGTTCAAATCAAAGATCAAGGTAATTTTTTTTTAATTGTTGCGAGTGGAAACCTGTCCCCATCAGCCAGTGCATCTTTCCCCTCTTGCATCCATGTATCCGTGCTCCTTTTTCTTACTGTGTTTTCCAGTCACTTCCTTTCTGTGAAAGGTTACTTAGTTTTTTTTTTTTTCCCCCTCTTTTTTCTTTTGCTGTTCTTTAAATAAAAAGTAGCAGATTGGATGGATGTGTGCATTAGGTGTTTGAAATTTTCCGAAAATCCAGTGTCAGGAAACCAGGTGTGGAAGGGGCTTAGTAGCCTCTCCACGTAGAACTTTTTAGCTGACCCAAAGTGCTTACCCTGGATCATCATTTTCTCAGTATTTTCAAAGGAGAATTTAAATACTATGATTATTGGGAAGTCTTCATCAGTTGGTGGATGCTCCTTTGGGTAGCCAAACACATTGATTATTTTTTAGATTGTAGGATAGAAATCAAAGTAGAACACATCGGTAAGGACCTCTTTTTCCCATCCCTTCTTTCAGAATATATATATTTTTTATTTTTCCCCAGAAGTCAAAGAAAGAACTCTCCCTGAGTTGCAAAGATGTTCCTATTTTTAGTTGCCACCACTGCTTCTTCAAATGCTCATTTCGTGAATTTTACGTGAACTGGACAGTGGTTAGGATTGGCAGGTAGCTCACTGAACACGTTTCTGTTTTGCAGACATTATATCCATTCCAGTTCTCTGTGCCGCACACTGTGGTAGTGGGGAGTCTGAGGTAGAGGGTTTCTGCCTCACTCCCATGTATGAAGGAGTTTGGCTTCCTCCACCCGTGCATTTGATGTTTATACTCTGTCCACCTCAACTGGCTACTGAGAAAATCAAATCCTGTCAGATTGTCTCTGGCAGCAGCTCCTAATAATTATTTATGTTTTTGGAATTTTTTTTGTAATCCCTTAAACCGTCTGTCTGCTTCAGTTTGAGTTTTTTAACTTGTGTAATGTATGTATATTCTCTTCTTCCCTTTTGTCATCTTCTCCCTGCCCACCATTTTGTTTTCAAAATGTTCTGTAGTTTTGTACAAGATGAAACGTAGCCTTGGGTACTTCTTGCTGAAGCTTTAATGCTTTGTAAATAAAATTGGATGTTTATTAAAGAACAGGTGCAGGTGTTCATTTGTAAACACTGATCACTTCTGGAGCCAATTTGCTTTCATTTACTGGAGAATGTGACTTTCTGTGTTGGTGTTAGAACCTAACCTTATGGAAGTAGAGCTGGAGAGCATGATGGGCTAGGATCACAGAATCTAAATTTCTGCCTTTAGACAAGATTATAAATAAATGATTTGAAACAAAAAATGTTGTTAATCAAAAAGATAACCTAGGAATGATCTCTTCAGATTTTTAACTCAGTATAAGTTTGTTTAATTACTCTGAAGAGGCCATAGTTCTAGGCATTCTGGAAGTTTCAAAAAATGCATTCCAGAAGGTTCTAGGCTTCCAAGGACCTCTCTTGGTCTTAAATTCCTCTTTATTTTCTTTTTTCCTGGATTAAATAGCTTTAAAACCCACTAACTACTCATTGTCTTCTCAAGAATAAGATGTTTCAAAGTCTGATTTTAATCAATGCCAAATCTTAGTATCTGTTTATTAATCTTTTGTCATGTCACTGAGAACTTGTCTTTGACCTCATAACTGTTTCCTAGCAACCCTCATCAGCCTAAGGAATCAGTGAGAACCCCTCTGTTCTATGGGGCACAGGGAGCAGGCCCAGAAGCAGTGTCTTACATCCTTTGGCCCAGCACAGGTCTTGGGTACCCTGGGAAAGAAGACCCTTCAGCAGGGAAGGGTGCTGCCTTTGACAGCCTCATTTCTTTATCTGATAAGGCATCTTGGCCCTTGCCTTCATGAATTTTCTTTCCTTTTTAAAATTCCTTGATCTGAACAGTGTTTCACACTTCACAGAGTGTTTTCATGTGCCCTGTATCATTTGATCGTCAAAGTGATCTCCCTGAAATAAGTGGGGAGGTCTTCATTTATGGAGGAGGAAACAATTTGAAATTCAGAATGGGTAAGTCACTTGCTTCCCAGTCTAGAGTTCTTGATCCTTTTTATAGAAGGTTTAGGAGCATTCACAGTAAATAATTCAAGGTATTGATCTGGAACTTAATTTGTTTAACCATCTGTTCTTTTTAGACTTCAGTATTTATTTTCTTATTTGATCAGATTCAACTTGGGAGTCCCGAAATCTTTAGTTTATCCCACGTGGGAGGGGAAGGAACGGGTAGGGAAATGTAACTTCATTTAGAAAATCACTTGTCTGTTCTTCTTAGCATGTATGTGGGCCTCATACCTGCTAAGAAAGTACCCTACCACTGAGCTAATCTCCAGCCCTCCATCTATGTCTTTTCAAGAGGTGGATTTAAATCCATTAAGAGGATATGAAAGGAATGGAGACTGGAAAGGTGGTCATTAGTGAGCGTAGATAGTAAACAGCAACAACATCATGATTGTATTTTTGTAGTTTTGTTTTTTCTGGGACTTCACCTCCAAGTAAGGACTGGGCTTTTGTGTATTTGGTCGCATTGTTTGATTGACAATGCACGCATCACGTATGTCTTAACTTTGAAGGATGTCCCATGTTGAAGGAATTTATGAAACATAGAGAGTTCAGCTGGAATACCCAGAGGATACTAACTGAGGCTGGTGAAATGCCTGTGGAGACATGAAGACTTCGGCCACTAGTTTCATCCTCACAAGTCTGGCGTTGACCATCTACCTGCCGTTGGTAGTGACTTCACCTAAAACACTGGCTTTCCCTGAGAAGCTTCAGAAAGCTGTGGGGATAGTTATTGTCAACACCACAACCTGTACTGTCACTTGCGGCCTTGGCTATAAAGAGGAGACTGTCTGTGAGGTGGGCCCTGATGGAGTGAGAAGGAAGTGTAAGTCTCAGCGCTTGGAATGTCTGACCAACTGGATCTGTGGAATGCTACATTTCACCATTCTTCATGGGCAGAAGTTTGAGCTTAACTGTCTGAGTGCAGACATCCTGGAGATTGGACGGGAGGCGTTCCGCTTCACCTGGAGACTTGCACGGGGTATCATTTCCACTAATGATGAGGTCTTCAAACCCTTCCGAGCCAGATCCTATTTTGTGAGGTTTAAACCTGCTCTGGAGTCTGATTCTGGGACATACCGCTGTGATGTGCAGCTGCTAAAAAACTTGAGATTTGTGAAGAGGCTGTATTTTGGGCTGAGGGTCCTTCCTCCGAAGTTGGTGAACCTGAATTTCTCTCAGTCCCTTACTGAGGACCAGAAGTTAATAGATGAGGGCTTGGAGGTTAATCTGGACAACCATTCCAAGCCTTTCCAGCCAAAGTGGCAAAAGAAGGTGGCATCAGCGTTGGGAATAGGAATTGCTGGAGGAGTGGTTGGGGGTGTGTTGGTGAGCATTGTGCTCTGTGGTATGCAGAGGGGGACCTATGACACTGAGAGTCACATGAGCTTACAAGCCTTGCTCCCCAGAGACTGGCCACCCAGAAAGCCAGGCTAGCTGTTCAGGGAGTATTTTGGGTGTCAGGTAGTGAATTGGCTAGGAGACTGGACGAGAGATGTGGAAGGAGCAGCCTCATGACAGTTATGGGCAACCATCACCAGCTTCTTTGTGTCCCACATGGATCTCTGTCCCACATCTCCCTGGCTCTGAGTACTCAGGACACTGCAGCATCCCCACTGTTCCTGGGAAGAGTTCTGTCTTCCAAACTTGCATTCAGTATGACCTCTGTGCTTCCCCACCTCCATCTCCTCTCTTTGAGCAGAGTACTCATAGAAGGATGTAGTAAATAGCTTTTCTAGTGAAGACATTTTTTTCCTCTTCAATAAAAATAATTTACAGTAGCTATATGGAGACCTAGCCTTTTTCTTTCTTGGATTTGTTTAAATGGTCCCATAATCAGCCTGGCTTTAATTTCTTTTGAATTTCTTAGACTAGACATTGGACAGATTGCTTTCTAGAGGGCCCATGCCCATGGTGGCAGAGGTTGTTATTAATGACACCTGACTCAGGTATGTAACAGTCACTAAATACTAATAAATTACTTGCCCTCCCTGACCTCCTCAGGTGAACCCTCTGTGTTCAATGTTAAATTGAATTTCCTTTCAAAACCCAGATCCTTCACCTGATCATTGAAACAGGTCTGTGGCTTGCTCCCGGCTCCTTTATTTTTTGCTTGCTCAGGGCCCTGAAGTCTGTGCTCTTGGAAAAGCCAAGTGAATGGGTTTCTGATAGCAGCCAAAGCTCCCAAGGGAGGACTCACACCTTATTCCTCCATAGGAGATCCAATCTTCAGACTCTTGGGGGCCATTGAGCCTGTGAGAGATAATTGGCTTATGGAACTCTCAGGAAAAAGGCTCTTGGCCACCCAGCTGAGCTAATTCTACCAAGAATTACAGCATTTCTTCCCCTCTCTGTACTCCAGCTGCACGAGTAGCAGAACCAAAGACCAGTGGCCCTCTCCCTTGAGCCATGTGTCAATCACCTGGATGACTTTTTGGAAAATAAAGATTCCTGAGCTCCAACCCTGGAGATGCTAATTCACTTTGAGTTACGGTCAAAGGGTCCTTATTATTTCCTTTACTTTTAAAACTTTCAAACCCAGAGAAAATTTGGAAGAAAATTTAGTGATCACCCATAAACCCTTTGTCTAGGTTCATCAGTTGTTAGCATTTTGTTACAGCTGCCTAAAATATAGATTTTTATGAACCACTTGAAAGTACGTCACAGATGTTGTGACCTTTTATTTGAAAGTAAATCAGGTATGCATCTCCTTATAAAGACATTCTCCTGTATAACTATAATACCTGTACCAGACCTAAGAAAATGAACAATTCCCAGTCTTACATATAACTTAGGTTCAGTTGTCCCAATTTTCAAAATCTTAGAGCTTTTTGATGTAATGTTTGATCCTGGATCAAATAAAGGTTCATGTATTACATTTTCTCAAGTCTTAATTTTCAACAGATCTATGTATGTGTGTGTATTTTCTCATGACATTGATTTTGTTGAATTTATTACTTTCTGGAGGGGTACTGGGGGTTGAACCTAGGAATACTTAACCACTGCAGTATATCCCCAGTCCCTTTATTTATTACTTATTTTTTGGTGCTAGGGATTGAACCCAGAGGTACTTTGTCACTGAGCTACATCTCCAGTCCTTTTTATTTTTTATTTTGAGACAGGGTCTCACTAAGTTACTGAGACTGGCCTTGAACCTATGATCCTCCTGTCCCAGCCTCCCAAGTTTCTAGAATTTCAGGAGAGCACCACCACACCTGGTGTGACGTTGATTTTATTAAAGCGACTGGCCACTCCAGTTGTATTGGGTAGTATCCCACAATCTAGATTTGTCATTTTCACATGATTATATTCACAAGAAATGACTTAGACATTTTGACAAGAGCCCTACATAGATCCATACTTACTACGTTACATTGCGAGGCTCTTGGTGTTAGATTGGCTCACTATTGATGATGATAAAATACACATACAGAGATCATGAGTTCAAAGCATCTTTTGTAAAAAAATATTTTTTTAGTTGTAGGTGGACACAGTGTCTCACACGTGTGAGGCAAGTGTTTCTACCCCTGAGCTACGGCCCCAGCCCCTCTTTTTTAAAGGTTTTATAGATAGCTCTGATACATAGCTAAGATTGAGAATCACTAGCTCAGGCCCATGGATAGGGAGTTGTCTTTTCTATTACTATTATTTTTAAAGACCTTAAATTGTACACATACCGTTACCCCATCTGCCCACCTCAAAGGGGAGTTCAGAAGATGACTCTGACCTGGGACTGCTGTGCACTGTGCCAGAGCAAGCTAACCCCTTTGGCAGGCCTTATCTTTGAATCGGTAATTATGAAGGTGCAGTGAGATTCCGTGAGGTGAACTGAAGTACTGAAGTTTGGGAATGTTATGATTCTCTTTACTTCAGTACTGTTTTGCTGAAGCATTCAGGAGATAGCTTGCTGTACTTTAAAGATGGAAAACAGTATCTTACTTTTAATGAACTTGGTATTTGCTGAGGGCTGGTTCCCATTTTGCAGATGGAGAGATTGATACTCAGAAGAGCTAAATAGCTTGCAGCATTCAGCTGCAAACCAGCAGTCAGGTGATACTATTGCACTGCTCTTGGTTTATTGCCCTCTGGGTTGGGCTCTTGAACTTTGACTCAGGATGGCAAATCCCTTGAGTCAAGAGTTTCAGCAGGGAAGAGAATAAAAGACTCAAAAGTGTTACTAACGACAAACCAAGTTCAAATTGAGTTCTGTGTATGTAATCTGCCTCTAGAGGGTCAAGGAGAGGTTGACTGGACTAAAATTTGGCCTCTGTAGTGACCTGTGCTCCCAACATCCACTTGGGATGAAAAGTGAAGAGGTGACCCTGTTGTGTCAGACTGGTGTCTGCATAGGCCCTTTCTAATGCTGAACAGGCCCAGGGCAGAGAGCTAAGTACTGAGTACGGGGGTCTCCACTCACGTCGATCTCCCTCAAGAAAGTGAGGAGACAGCACGGAGCCCTCAGTACTGTTTTGCACTGAAAGTCAAATATAGGGCCACGTGTGTGTCCTGGAGCTCGTCTCATCTGTAATGGAAGCTGGATCAGGGTTGGCTGAATGTGTGAGATGAGGCTGCAGCCTGAGTACTAATCACAACCTTTTGGCTGCAGAGAGCGGAGGCAGCAGCCACATGCTCACCAGTTGCGGCTCAGGGATCTCTGAGGGAAGATCTCCCTTTGGGAACACTGAGTCAACACCCCAATGGCTTAAAAGCCAGGGGACCTTAAAGCAGTTCCATCACAGGCTTTGTCTGCTGCCACTGTGTTAGGTGAAGCCATCCCATCTGGCAAAGTGCCTGCTGTGCTCTGCGTCACCTGCCCGAGTCTTCTAGCCCAGTTTTTTCCCCTCCTGGGACAGACTGAAGCGATGTGGATTGTGTATGCCAACTTCTTAGTATTGACTGGGTGAAGGCTGAAGGCACTGACTAGAGGCCTCTAAGGTTACAAAACAGGACAAGGAGGTGTGCTACAGGCAAGGGATAATAAAAACCCACAGCTGCTACCAGCCAACAGGTTGAGAAACCATCTTTATTTAAGAACTGTCTGCTACCAGTCAATAAATAACGACCATACAGGAAGTACAAGAACGGAACGGTGGGCCAGTGGGAGTGGCTCCATTTGAACAAAAGCTGTCAAGTCAGTGGTTTGGGGCCCTAGCATTTGCCAAGCCCTGAGCTTCTCTAAGCTGGGCAGGCCCTGAAGCAGGTGGCAAGTTGGAGGCACCTTGGGCCAAGGCAGGATGCACCCCATCCAAGGGCACTAAGTGCCTTAGGCCTGGGGCTGCCTGGGACTCTGGGCAAATCTGTCTGACCCATCTTGTTCCTCTCGTTTTCCTTTATGGCCCTGCCTTCCCAAAGCCTATGACCATATATACAAGTTTGTGGGGCACCACGCCTTTTCCCCACTGGCTCCTAGGTACCCATGTCCACGGAGCTCTTCAAAGTCCCTTAGAAAAGAATGCCCATCTGATCCCCCCAAACTACTCTAGGAGTCTGGCCCAGGTTAGTCTGAGCTGGGGAGACAAACGTCACACCTGTACCAGTGGCACAGGCATGAGGGTACTACACCTGTGACGTGCAGGAGCCCCATTAGTGATCTCACTTTGACACCAGGAAAAGAGAAGGAAACATCTTTAGCCACCTTGGGCTCTTGCCCAGAGTGCAGGCTGGATGGCTTCGGGGACTGCCAATGGGCAGTGCATGCTGGGGAAGGCACTGGGTTGCCACCACAGCTTCTAGGTGACTGTTGCTCCTTAATGGCTTCCTTTAAGACATAAGGACCACAACAGATGGCATCTTCCTATGCTTTGATTCTATGAGTCTCAGCTCTGGAAGGACAGCATCTCTACCCTTCCAGTCACAGCTTCACTTAACGTAGACTACACCAACACTCCAAATTCCTCAAAGGTCGCTAGAGAAATGAACTGCTTACTTATTCCAGGGGCTCATTGCAGAAGCTTCTTCTGATATCTAACTTCAGTCTCTCCTGTTACTTTATTAAAAGAAAAAAAAAATCCCCCTCCCCCTGCCCCCACGGCCTTGCTACTCCCTGGCATCACCTATGGTTTGCTGCCCTGAACAAAAGTAGAAGCTGACAGCAAGCCCTCGACTCGAGTGCAGATGCAGGGAGCTCCCGCCCTGTAGGACCAGAGCTGAGTGCTGTCGCCTGAGCCGCAGTGCGTGCCAATCAGCGGGCACTTGTCTCTCCAGCCCTGAAGAGCCATCTGTAGACTGGCTGGCCCTAGTCCTCAGGGCATTTACTTGCCATTAAGCTGTGCGGCAGCAAAATACTTGTTTGTAGCTGTCCCCCTGGCTGCTTCCTCTCTCTCGGGCTCAGTGTGTGAGAGGAAGGAATCCAGAATTGAGTCAGGACTGCAGCAGGAGTGAACCCCATTTGGCTCCCCCAGCCCATCCAAGCAGAGAAGACAAAAATCAGAGTCCCCTCAAGCAGGAAGGGACTCTGGGAAGCTGCCTAAGCTAGTCTGTTGCTCCAAGCCACCCCAACAAGAGGCTATTCCATTTTACAAGCCTGCAACCTCAGTCACGTGAAGTCTCATGCTGCAGAAACATCTGCTATAACAGCTCTATGGCTCTGTCCCCCAAGCGAATTCCACCTGTGGAGCAGTCAGGTTTTCCCGGTTAAAACAAACAACAAACCAACCAACCCTTCCCGGATTTCCCAAGTAGGGCACCCTCCCCCTCTTTCTAATGGACCTCGTAGAAGTCAGGTACTTGACCGTGAGTGTTCCTTCAAGCTAGCTTAGGGGCTGCAGCCTCCTGCTTCCCTGGCTAGGGCCTATGCCAAAGCAGCTCATCCCGGCCCAACCACTAGGCTCCTGTCTCCCCTGCTGCTGCCTCAGGCAGTGAGGAAAGAATCAGATAAACCTTGGGGAAGCTTATTTCAGTGTCCCCTTTCTGATGAAGAACTGGGCACAAGCCAAATCATGGCCAGCAGGGCACAAAGAGATGCTAGGCCAAATTTGGGGTCTCTGTGAGGGAGAAGTGTTGCTTAGCTCAGCCCGTAGCCCCCTTGCAGTCCTGAGCTGCAGAGAGGTGGGTGTGGGGTGGGCAGGGAGAAGGACGGTGAGCTGACATTTTAAAAAAAATCGTACTGGGTAAACAACATAAACCTGCCCAGGAAAATAGAGCAGGACTTAAAAGTTTAAAAAACCATAACAAAATAGAGCTCTAACTGTAAACTACAGAAAACTGGCCCAGGGAGCTTCAGGGGCAAGTGCCCTTCAAGATGCCTGTCATGCTGCTCCCAGATGTGAGGGTCCCCTGGCAGAGCACAGGCCTTGGGGCTTCCTGCTTGCATTGCCACTGCTGCCTGGATTTGGGGACTCTGTCCTTGCTTTGGTCTCTTCTTGGAGCAAGGGTAAGGGGTCAGGACTTCAAGTTGGTACTGCATGTTGAGTCCCCAGCAGAAGCCAGGCTCAGAAGCAAGGAAGGCCTGGACCCCTTCTGGATATGCCATGCCTCGGGCTGGGTCCAGTCATGCAATCCTCGTGGTCACCAATTGGGACCCTTGAAGCAGACTGTTCACCCCCCACTGGCCTTGACCACCTTCATAGCCGGGCCACAGCTGTTCGGCGCTGCCTCCTCCTTCTGCAGAGACACAGCCTTGAACTGGCAGGTAGAAAGGTTGAGTTCTTGTCCCACTCCCTCTACTTATAGGCCCTATGACTTTAGGAAGTCCCTGACCTTCTCTGGACCTCCAGTTCCTTATCTGGGAAGGGCAGGGCGTGGTCAACTTGACCTCTCAGGCCTCTTCCAGTTCTGCTGTCCAAGACTGGTAGTACACCTGAGCTCAAGGTGGGATGTCCCCTTTATTAACCCCTCTTTCTTCTGGGGAATGCAAAAGAGCAGTCCAGGCAGTGTAGGAAGGTCAGGGTATTCCCAGGAGCAGGCAGGGTCACACTGATCCTTGTCTGGCTCAGAAGCCTCCAGAGGCCAGGACAGAGAAACAGTGCTGCACTGAGGGTGGCATCTGGGGCCTGCAGTAGGGGAGGCGGTGGCCACAGGTCTGCAGGCGCAGCTGGAGGGAAAGGGCAGGTGAGCGCCTGGTGGTCTCCAGTCCTAACCCTGGAGGGGCTGTGCAGGATTAAGTCTTGTTGGGGGACTTCCCCAAGACAAGCCCTTTAGTCCCAGCCACCTAAGGTGGCTCTGTCACTCAGGGTGACAGGCTTGGGGTGGCAGTGTTGGCTGAGAGGGCAGTGTTGCCCAGATGGTGCCATACCTCAGGCTCAGGCTGATGCCCCACTCCACCAGGTGTCCCAGCCTCCCAACCCTTCTTAGCTCTCGGCCCCAGAAGTCTGGAGTCTTATCCCTCAATGCTGAAGGGGCTCAGGCTCCTGACCCCAGCATCAAGGCAAGAGTTCTCAGCTGCCCAGGCAGGCAGGGGCTGCTAGGGGTCAAGGAGGACGACGCAGGTGCAGCTGTGCTGCCATTCAGCAGGAGAACGAGGAGAGGCCTTGGTCCCAGGGCTCGTCCTCTCCTTAGTTGAGGGAGGTCGATGTTTATGCTTTGTCCTGTTTCCTCAGCCCCTTCCTGCCCAGTGTTCCCACAGGGCCCAGGGCTCTGCTCTCAGGTGACAGAGTCTCCATGTGGACTCTGAGTGTCATCTCTTGCCATTTGAAGATGCTCATTAAACACCCTTCTTCCATCCAGGACCTGTAGGGCCCAGTGTTGGGTTCAGTATCATGGTGGAAGTCACTGCCTAGTTCATCTTGATTTAAAGAAAAAAATCCTCCATGGTTCTGTCCTGTGGCAGAATATGAACCATCCTACCTCCTGCGCAGAGGGTACTGTTTCAAGTGGGTGTTTGAAACCAACCACTCTGGGCACAGTATTGGGCCACCTTGGTAGTGGAAAGGCCAGGGGCCAGCTGGCTGTGTCCATTGGAGTTGGGTTCTGATTCTGCTGCAGAAGGAGGAGCACTGAGCTCAGAGCTCCAGGTAGCCTATGAGGATCAGCATTGCCGCGGAGTGGGAGAGGATGGCGCTGGGATGTGGGGCTGGGCACACTGCTGCATCCTCCACCATCATGCTTGTGCCTGAAACCAGCAGAAACGCAGGCTGAGTCAGCAAGGCCTGGGATTGCCCCTGCCCCAGGCTTAGGACAGATCCAGACCTTTCCTAAGGAGACATGGTGGGGGGCGGGGGGTGGGAGGGGTTGGTGCACTGCAGGCCCCAGAGCCAATGGTGCCTGGGATTCTCAGTCCTACTGCCACTGAGTTTGCCTTTGTCATTGGCTACAGCCTCCTTTTGTACCCAGTAAAAGAAGCACACTCACTTCCCTGGCCCTGGGGCTGTTTGGAGGGTGGGAAGGGGCAGCGGTGTGGGTGATTTCGCCTTTGCACTGCTTTGGTTCCTGCCTGGCTTTTCCATTCTCCTTGAGGTCTAGGTTGGAGGTGGCTTGGGTGGGAATGAGCCCTTCACCAGGCATCTGGGTGGACCCTGATCCTTCTGGGGGCTAGGATGGGGAGGCAGCACCTCCATTCCTCACGATGTGCACTTCTGCCGGGATCCCATCCCCTCCAGGTCCCGTGGTCCGAATCTGTACAAGGGCGTGGCCTATGTCTTCAGGTACTGGGATTTCTATCCAGTTCTTGCCAGTCAGGTGGAGTGTGGGAGTCGGCTGTAAGTCATTCTGGTACAGCATCTAGGAAGAAGGTTTCCGGGTGGAGTTTCCTTACAACAGGGCAGATCCTTCTTTCTTGCCCAGATCTAGTCCCTGGAGGGAGCTCAGTTAGTTCTGTCTCCTCCCCCTCCTTGGTTTTCCCAAGCTCCTCATTGGTGGGAGGTGAGCTTGCAAGTAGCTAAACTGTTTGGAGACTGCTGAGGCTAGGACTCCCTGCTGCCTCTCATCCCTGCCTTTCCACAGCAATTCCATCTGTTTAATAGTCTCTACTATAGTCTAGCTGGAGATCACCCCTGCTGCAAGCCTCTCCTGGTCCCACACTCTGCTTCTGTCTCACATGGATCCCTTTTGCTTTGAACTGTAGTTCGCAAGTTCCCCAGAAAGACCAGAGCTCTTCCCACCACCCAAGCCTGGTGGATCTCTTCCTCACCTTATAGCCAGTGACTGCAGACTCATTTTGGAAAGGGACCACAGCGTCCCACTTAATGCTAAGACTGGAGCTTGAGAAAGTCCAGGAGATGTTGCCAGGAGGTCGCCGGGGAGCTGCCAGGGGAGGGAGAGTTGGAGAGACCTCCACGAGGTCCCCTGCCCACCCGCGTTAGCACCAGCCAACCCTTCTCCAGATGGCGGCCCATGGTGGTTACACCCAGACCACTGTGCCACCAACCCCTAAGAAGCAAAGTCCATGAAAGCCCGAGGTTGGAGAAGAGAGAGGCTGTGAATTCTACCTCATCTTCAGCAGGCACATCCCTTGTCTCTGTGGACTAGAGCATGTGTCTTATCGCTGCAAAAAGAGCGATCCTGGAAGCACCCCCAACACCCCCGCCTCACCCTGCAGACAGACTCACGGGGTTTCATGGTGGTGGCATTGGCAGGAGGACTGGCAGGCCCAGTGCCAGCTCGGTTATAGGCCCGCACTGTCACGTGGTACTTGGTGTTGGGGTGGAGGCCAGTGACTCGGGCACTGGAATCCAGCCCAGCCGTCCTCACTCTGTCAGCAGCTGCTTCTTTGTCCCCAGCTTTCCAGTAGCGGATCTGAAGTGGGCAGGGGTACCCCAGGATCAGTGCTCAAGCTCAGGATCTCAGGGCTACCCCGGTCCTGGCCCCCCACATTCTGTTTCTCTCTTGCTCACCCTGGTCCTGAGACTCAATCTCTTGATTCTTAGAATTGGGGTACTTGGTCATAAGCACCCATACAGCGGGGTCACCTAGGTGTGAGTCCCTGTATCTTAGTGCCCAGCAAGAGAAGAAAGGCAGTCTAAGAAAGGCACTCGATACATAGATGAGGGAGTGGGTGGGTGAGGGGTGAGCAAGAGGGACACAGGTTAGGCCTAGCAATGGCCTGCCAGAACCTAACCTCGTCTCAGGAATTCCGGGTCACCATGCAGATTTGGCCAAGGATACAAAATGAACATTTATATTTGCAAAGTAGCCCCCAGCCCCCAGCAAGTTTACGATGGCTGTTCAACAAACATGAACCCATTTTAACAGTAGTTGTAATATTAAGAACTGCTAAATATTCTCCCAAATCAAGGGGAGAGTTTGGAATGACCTCTCCCTCTGTGGCCTGCCCTGAGCCAGCTCCAGTCAAGCACTGACTTCATGACGCCTATACGTCTGTCTTCCCCAGTGGGTGCCAGCCATGGACTTGGTGCCAGGCATTGAACCCAAGGGCTCTTTACCACTGAACCGCATCCCCAGACCTTTTTAAAAATATTTCATTAGAGACAGGGTCTCTCTGAGCTGCTGAGGGCCTTGCTAAGTTGCTGAAGCTGGCTTTGAACTCTCAATCCTCCTGCCTCAGCCTCCAGAGACGCAGACATTACAGGCGTGCGCCCCAGGGCCAGGCCCAGCCATGGATCTTAGTGAAGTTGCATCCACAGTGCTGCAGACAGGCTGCTCAGTTTGGCAGGCAGAGAATGAGTGACTCCAGGAAGAGTGACAAGTGAGCTGTCAGGCGTCCCCATGAACCTTGAAGCCCCAGCACCCCACATTCCTCTCCTAGGCCAGCCCTGAGTTAGTGCTCACCTCGTACCCCAGGAGGATGCCATTCGTGTCCTGCTGCACAGCTTCCCAGGTCACATTCATCTCTGATGATGAGACTCCCTTGGCCCAGACCTTGGTAGGGGCCACCCTGGGCTCTGGGGACCAACACAGAATGGGTTTGGATTTCCAGAGCATCCCTGTGCCCCACAGAGCAGCTCCCAACCAGGACTGCTTAGGATTTTGGAGGAGAGTCCAGGGCCCAGGACAAAGGTCAGGTGGGAGCTCCCAGAGCATCTCCAGGGACTACTTCTCCTCCCAGAGAGCTGCTCCCCTCCTTCCCAGGGCCCCAGGGGCAGAAGTGAGCCGGTGACTTAGAACCCAGGTGCCCTCTCCACCCCTGGGGCAGGAGTGGCAGTCTCCCCACCCTGCATCCTGGTGGACAAATGGCTGGGTGTGGCCGAGTGTGGCCCAGGAGTGGCCCACCTTCCTCAGCCGAGTACACGAGTGCTGTGAGGCTCTCAGGCCCATCCCCCTGGCGGTTGTAGCTGCGGATCTTGACCTCAAAGGGCGTGTAGGGCTGGATGCTGTCGTTGCTGTAGACGAAGTACTGGGCATCGGCGCCGGGCACCCGGGCGGTCTGCCAGCTGGAGCTGCCCTGCCTGCGGAAGGACAGCAGGTAGCCGAAGCCGTCTCCGTTCTGGTACTCCCGTGACATGGGCTGAGGGCAAGAGTGTGGCATGGGCAAGGGATCTCGGGCACATGTCCCTGCCCCTCCTCTGACTCCACCCATCCTCCACCAAGAGGGGCAGCCCTGGGACACCTGCGCCGGCAGCGCTTCCAGCCTGCAGTGGGTTTGCCTGAGGGGCAGCAGGCCAGGGGGAGGGGAAGAGGAAGCTGGCAGCTTTGGGGTCACGGTTGTGCAGTGGTCCTTTCTGCCCGCTGCTCAGCAGGAGGAGAGTCAGGGAGGGAGAAGGAGGAGCAGGACTTGTCCCTCCAGAAAATGGGAGGCCATTTCTGCTGCTGCCCCTGCCAGCTTACAGTCCAGTTGACGATGAGCTCTCCGGGGGCTCCGCCTCCTCCACTGAGTCCTGAGGGTGCCACTGAGGGGGCTGTTGGGGGCCAAGGGACACAGATATGGCTTGTTAATGGGCAACCAGGGAACAAAGGCTTCAAGCCTGTGCCTGGAGCCCATCTCAGGGTTCTACCCTTTCAAATGCATCCAGCAGCCCCTGTGGGCAGGACTCTGGAGGCAGACGAGACCAAGTCCCATTTCTGCCATTGACTCCCTGTGTTTCCTGGGCAAGTAACTTAACCTTTCTGAGCCTCTGATTCTCCTCTTCCTAAGATAAAGATAATAACGTTTCTCTCAAAGGCTATAATGAAAATAAAATTAAAAGCGTGGCAAGCAGATAGTAGATGCTCCAAGAATTGGTCATTGTCCTCCTCACTCCTGTCAGCTCAAACTAAATCACAGACACCGACGCCAGTTTGCTTGAAATTAAGGGGAACAGATAACCCAGAATGGAAGTTAATGCACCACATGCACACAGATACACACACACACACACACACACACACACCACTGAATAAACAATGACAAAAAACCCTATTTCTTTTGCCCCCCAAGGTGTTTTATAACTTATTCTTTTTGTGGCAGATTTGATTCCCTAATTGCCTGTTGTATTAAAAAAGGCTGATGTTGCTGGGTGTGGTGGCGCACACCTATAATCCCAGTGACTCAGGAGGCTGAGGCAGGAGGATCTCAAATTCAAAGCCAGCCTCAGCAATTGAGTGAGGCCCTAAGAAACTTACCAAGACCCTACCTCAAAAAAAAAAAAAAAAAAAAAAAGTGTTGGGAGTGCCACGTGGCTCTCCTGCACAGAAGCCTCACCCTCACCCTCGCCCTCACTGGGGTGTCCTTTGTCAGCTGCTTGGTTAGAGCCCAAAGCCTGGTGAGCAGGGTTGGAACTCTGTGATGGCTGCTCGCTGGAGGCCCCCTGTAGGGGAGGCAGGGTCTCTGCCCTGCTCAGTTTCCTTGGGGGCATCCAGGACCCTGACCTGCTTCCTTGGTCCGGATTCTGCTGGAGGGTCCACTGGGCTCCCCGGTGCCCAAGATGTTGCTGGCTAAGACTCGGAACTCATAGTCCATCCAGGGTGTGAGGCCCAGCACCTGGGCGGTCTCGGCGTTGCCCTCGATGTTGGTAGGATCTGCAAGGTACCAGGGAGTCAGTGCACAGCACTGGTGTACTTGCGTCTGGATGAGGGTGGGCATTGAGCCCGATCACCTTGGTACCCAGCCCCCACTGTGGTACCTGCTGTATACTAAGCACGCAAAACCTCCTTCAGAAATGATCTGCACAGATGTGCAGAAATGTGCATGCACCCCACACCTTAACCAGTATTTTCATTGCTCCATTTCAATCCTTCCAAGTGAGGGTGCAGACTAAAGCATCCCCTCCACTCTCTCCCTTCTCCTGCTCTCTGTCTCCCCATCTGTCCGGGTGCTTCTTGATGGTCAAAGGCAAAACTCATACCTTTCCGAAAGTCCAGGTTCATTGCTGGCCCTCTGACCCCCGACTCCTGAGCCTGACACCCCACAACACACACAGCCCAGCCTTCTCAGCACTGAGCCAGGTGGGACTCACACTTACTGGTCCGAACCTGCTTCCACTTCCCTGAGGGTGGAGAGCGAGCCTGCAGGGTGTACTTGGCAATGGGGCTGTGGTTGTCAAAGCCACGGCTCCAGCTTAGCTGGACAGTGGTGTCACTGATGTCTCTCACCACTACACCTCCCGGGGGGCCTGGTGGACCTGCGCGGAGAGCAGAGCACACTGGGTCAGGATTGGGCAGCTTCCAATTTGAGCCAACCTTCAGGTCCAGTTAGGGCTGGTGCATTACTAAGGGAGGGCAGCAGAGGGTGCCATGGACATACCCAGGAAGGAAGGTAAGGGAGGGGCAGTCAGTGGGGAGTTGGGGGTACAGTGGGAGAGGTGGCCTCAGGCTCCGTGTGCTCACAAAGGCTCCGGCAGAGCCCGGCCCTGTATAGAGTCCCCAGCACCAGACTTGAAACCAGGTTTAGCAAAGTATTCTGCCTTGGGTTTAAGGATGGATTTTTTTTTTCTTCCCCCAGGGGAGGAGGGTAGCCAGGGACAGCAGGTCAGAATAGCGCTGCTGGCCACTAAGGGAATAGGGGTGGGGCAGAGTAGGGGAACCCCTCACCTCGGACCAGAACAGTGGCCTCCTTGGACGCACTATCCACTACTGTCTGGGCCATGCATGTGTACTTCCCACCATGGCGAAGCTGGGCATTCAGGATGGTCATGTCCCCAACGGTCTCCTTCTGCACACAGGGGACACCCAGGTCAGAGAAAGTAGCCTTCACTAGTTCAGTGGGCCATGAGACACGAAGCAGAGTTTGGGAGTCGCCTGCTCCATGATGTCCACAGGCCCCTCTGCCTCTCAGTTCAATTGGAGGGATCAGCTACTGCCCTCTCAGTGCCACTGGGGACTAAGCAACAAAGTTTATTACAGAAGACAGTCACTGACAGTCCAAGTCATTGGTCATTTGCAATGGGTAGTAGGATAACAAGAAGAGAGTAGGCAGGGAGTCTCCTGGGATGCTCCAAGTTCTAAGGCCATCTCTAACCCTCTCCTGAATGAATGGGACCCATGAAGAAGAGTTTGCCTGTGGGGGCATCAGGAATGGGGAAGGCTCTGGAGGGGCTTGCAGGGGGTGATGGTTGAGGACATCTTGGGTCCCCTGTCCATCTGGAAGGAGGGAGGAGTCACGGGGTCTCTGGCCTCAGTCCTCACCACACTGGCTCTCCGGTAGTGACCCCCAGGCTTGTCAAAGTCGATGGGGAAATCATCGAGGGTCCAGGTGAATGTGAGGTCCATGGTGGGGTCATGGGAGGCATGGCACTGCAGGGTCAGGTTGTCACCCAAGTTGATGTCAGCACTTGAGGGGGCCAGAGTGATCTTGGTTGCATCTGAAAACAAAACGAAAAGAAAAGGCCCCTGGGTGAGAGGGGGAGGGCACAAGGCTTTGTCCTGAGTCCCAGGAAAGAATAGAGGTGCTGTGACCAACAGGTGTCCTGACCCCTCAGCTGCCCTCTGAGTGTGCGGCCAACAGTGAAGCAGGACCAGATTCTGGACAGTGGCAAGGGGATGGTCCCAGGCAAAACTGAGTCCTGGGGCCACCTCAACACCAAACCAGAAGCCATCTGGGGACACAAGAGCAGGCTGCGGGGGGACATGACACCTGGTTGCCGAGCCAGGGCCCTTACCGCGCACAGACAGGATCCCCGTGCTGTTGGCTTTGCCCATGAAATTCTCTGCGAAGCAAGTGTATTTGCCCTCGTCCGACCGGCTGATGTTTCTTATGATCAAGGTGCCATCCAGAGTGACCGTCACTCTGCAGCAAGGACAAAGCGAATCTGGCCAACCCAGGGATACACTGTGGATACACAGGGGAACCGGCCTCCAAGGAGAGCATGGGGGAGCAGGGATGGCTCAGGGTGGGGTGTGGGTGGTACCTGCTGCTGTTGACCAAAATCTCAGTGCCTTTGCTCCAGAGCACCACAGCCTTGGGAGCGGCCCGGGGCTGGCAGGGGATGACGATCTCTCCCCCGCGAGCGGCGGGGATCAGACGTCTCACGGGATTCTGCCGGAAGTCAGGGGCCAATGCTGGAAGGAAAGGGGAGAGCCACGTGATCACCACAGAGGACTAGCAGTGCACGCACACCGTCACCCTCGACGGCCACGCGCTAAGGACCATCAGTACCTCCTGCGATCGACCCTTGAGCTCCTGGCAGTTCCACTCCCAGGCACACCCAGCATCCAGCCCCTTCCCCTCCCAGCCACTGCCATGGCTCTGGTCCCAGCCATCAGCTCTCCTGCCTGGCCTGCTGAAAAGGCCCCCAAGGTGGCCTTCCTGTGACACTGCATCCCTCCTTAGTCACTTCTCCTCCAGCAGCCAGGAATGTCTTTGTGAAAATGTAAATCAAGCGCTCAGAGTGAAGCCCAGCAGCTCGCAGCCATCAAGAATCAGTCCCAGCTCTCCCTTCGGCCTCCTCCCCTCACCCTCACTTTTTACACCCAGTCATCAGTCAGTCAATTTTTTTTTCTTTTGTCCTTTAAAGTTGTCAAGCCTTATCCTGCCTCAGGACCTTTGTGCTTGCTGTCAGTGTGCCTAGAAATTCCCCAACTCTTCATAAGGCCGACTCCTTCTTAACACTTAGGTCAATCCCAAATGTGACTTCCTCAGAGAAGCCTTTCCTCACCATGCCAGGAAATGGCCTGCCTCACCCCATCACTCCAGGGGATTTTCTTTAAATTGTATTTTTTATGGCTAGTTGAAATTATTTGATTATTTGATTTTGTGTGTATTTGTCCCTCTCCCTCTATTGGTTTATAAACTCCTTGAGGGCACAGGCAGAATCTTCTGTGCTCATTCCCTTGGAGGTCTTGAATGGATGAATGAACAAGTCTCATTTAAGCCTCACTGTGACTTAATGAGGTAGGCATCATTCTGCCCATCTTACAGATGGGGAAACAGCCTCAACAAACCGAAGCATATGAACTAAACATGGACACTAGATGACATTTCATGGGCACCTGTCATATGATGGGCAGGTGGTTTATGCTTTACCTCTCCCAGCTTGTTTACCCTCACGGTAGAAGAACGAGAGCAGGACCATTATTGCCCGAGTTTTATATATCAAGAAACTGTGGCCCTGCACAGTGGTGCACGCCTGTAATCCCAGCAGCTCGGGAGGTTGAGGCAGGAGGATTGAGAATTCAAAACCAGCCTCAGCAAAACAAGGCCCTAAGCAATTCAGTGAGACCCTGTCTGCAAATTAAATACAAAATAGGGCTGGGGATATGGCTTAGGGGTCAAGTGCCCTTGAGTTCAATCCCCAGTACAAAAAAAGAAAAAAAAAAAAGAAAAGAAAGAAAAAGAAACTGTGGCTAAGAAGCTAAGCAACCCCTCAGAGTTCACCCAGCTGAAGGGGCAGGATTAAACAGAGCTCATTGATTTGATTCTTGATGCTTTTTGCTACCTTTTCCCATTGCACTTGCGTTGTCCCTGCCGGACATGGAACAAGTCAAGAGACCTGGTCCTTGGGACCTGTCAATCTGGTATCACTCCTCCTTTGAAATTCCTCAATTCTCCCACTCAGGCTGTTGGAAAACCGAGGACAGCAGCCCACATGCGCATGTGCATGTGCACATGTGAGCGTGGGGAGAGGCTCAGCTCAGAACTCTTAGAGCCGCCCTCTCTGTGCGCGCAGGCATGGCCCCTGCCTCCCTGGCTCTTTACCTTGCACGGCCAGCTCAGCGCTGGCATAGATGGTGCCATGCTTGTTCTCTGCCACACACTGGTACATGCCCGAGTCCTCCAGGCTCAGCTTGGAGAACCGCAGGTCCCCGGCCAACACTTCCACCCGGTTCTGTGCAGGGCAGGACAGAGGATCAGGATCACTGGAGGCCCGGGGAGGAGGGATCAGCAGGGACGCGTGCCCGGGAGGTTGGAAGCTGGTACTCCTTGGGATGGGGCCCATGCTCAGTCCTAGCTCAGGACAGCCTGGAATCTCAGGACTCTGTGGTTACCCAGCCCAGCCCCTGTCCTCAGGCCAGGAGGGCCAAGTGACCCACTCAGGACCACGTTCTGGTTTTGTGTCTGAGTTGTGTTTGGACCCAGGTCTCTGGGATTCTATCCAGTTGACCATGTGACTCTGGGATGGAAAAAGCACCCAGAACCACCCCCATGACACCGTGGTCTATCCAGAGGGCTACCAGTGATGCAGGGAGGCTTTGGGGATGAGGGGACCAGGCTGTGTGGGAGGAAGCCCAGGTCTACCTGGGAGGCCAAAGGCTCCCCGTTCCTCAGCCAGCGCACTGTGGGTCGGGGCTTCCCAGCAGCTGCACAGCCCCAGCGCAGGTTGGAACCGATGTCAGCTTCTGTGTCTGAGATCACCTTGAGCCACTCGGGCTGAGCTGTGGGGAGCAAGGGAGAGAAAACCTGGGATGACCTGGGAGGAGCCTGTGGTTCATGAAATAGAAGGTAATAGTGAAACTGCTGTATGTGCGCCAGCCGGCAGAGAGCGCTGTCTGCAGATGGAGAGGATGAAGGAGAGGGCAGGAAGAAGCAGGCACACGAAAGTTGGCACTCTGTGCAGTGGCTGTTTTAGCAACTTAAATCATTCCAAAGCGTGTGTGTGCTTTCTGCTCCCCAACTGAAGCTCTGGGCTGGCCACGGCAGTAGCTGCTCTGTCCCCATACCCAGTGCAGTCCTGGGACAAGAGGGTGGAAGGAGGGTCCCCCAGGCTCCCTCTGACTTTTGGGATGCTTCCTCGGGGCCAAGGGTGAAGGTGAAGGTGCCCTGGCTTCATACCCTGCACGATGATGCGGCCCTGCATGGTGTCGCGGCCCTTGGCGTTCTCCGCCTCGCACTCATAAGTTCCCTCGTCCTCAAAGCTCACGCTGGGGATCTGCAGGGTGGGCTCGGCTGTGGCCCACTGCGGGGACAATGAGCCATCCACTTTGCGCCACTTGATCCTGGGCACAGGACTGGTAGGGGAGACAAGGTCAGAGCAGGCGGGCTGAGCTGGGCACGTTCCTCCTGTGCCCATAGCTCCTGGTACTCAGGCCCTGGGGCTGGAGGGGACCCTGAGAGGGGACAGCTGGACAGAGGCACATGTGGGCCGATTTGCAGCTCTTCTCCCTGCTAGGCTTGGAGCACCATCAGGGAAGGGAGAAGGGGCAGGGCTCCTCTACTGCCCCTGTCCACTGCCACAGCGGTGAAGCAAATGAAGTGGTCTTCCTGTGGTCCAGCTTGACCTCCCACTGTCCTGGTCAGCCACAGCCTGTGTGCTGGGTCTTCATGGGGTTCCCTTCCTGCTGCCCCACTTTTCGAAGGCAATTCAGTTATTAGTAACCTGTGTCCTACAATGGACGGAGGAATCAGCTTCCTGAAGGGCCACGCGATTACCCTTCTATGTGCCTTTATGTGGGGTTTTTGGAGGCCAGTGACTTTCCACAAAGCAGCAGCCCCAGGACAAATTTGAAGTAAGAGGGGTCTAAAGTAAAATCACATTCATTCATTCATTCCACAGACATTTATTGAGCACCTGCTTTTGTTTGTTTGTATCAGGGATTGAACTCAGGGGCACTCGACCACTGAGTCACATCACTAGCCCCCGCTTTTTTGTATTTTATTTAGAGACAGGATCTCATTGAGTTGCTTAGCAGCCCGCTTTTGCTGAGGCTGCCTTTGAATTCGCCTCCCAAACCACTGGGATTACAGGTGTTCGCCACTGAGCCCTGCAACACCTGCTATTTCTTAGCCCTGTCCCAATGGACCATTTTTTTCTGGGAGAGCAAGAAAGATAACATTTTCTGTTGTGGGTTTGAAATAGGTAACTGTTAGCATTCATGGAATACTTACTAAATGCCAACATTGCTCTAAGGCTTGAAGTATATTGTTTATTCCTGGTTACAGTCTTACCAGGTGGTTACTGTTACTGTCACTGTTTACAGAGGAGGAAGGGGAAACACAGGTTAGGAAGTGTTCCCAAGGCCTCCCAGTCAGTGAGTGACGGCTGGGGCCTGCACCAGGCAGGCTGGTTGGAGCCCACACTCTGCTCCTGCCCCTGCCCTGGTGGTGCTCAGGTCACCTGTGCATTGCTGGCAGGACCAGGTGATCCAGGGTGTGTAAAGCTGCTGGCACAGGATGCCTCACCGGCACTAATCAGAGGTGGTCACAATGCCTCCTGCGTACTTAGCACTCTGCTTGGGGCACAGGGGCACCAAGCTGACTGCTGGCCTTGTTCACCCTCAGTTTGGGCTCCCCTGGGCTCTGAGAGACTGTGCCTGGCCCCAGGGAGCTCCCCTTCTCTGTACCACTCACTTCCCAAAGGCGAAGCACTCCAGGGTGACCTGCTGGCCCACTAGCGCGTAGGTCTCTGCTGGGAACCGGGCCTTGATGCTGGGCGCGAAGAGCCGGGGATCTGGGGACAGAGGGGTGGTGCAAATCACACCCAAGTGACTCCAGGGGAGTGCTCCTGTGCTAGGAGCCTGTATGGCACCCTTCAGAGTACACAGTCTGGGCAGCTCCAGCTTGGTGGATGACTTCCTTCCCCTTCCCCTTGGGCTCTGGGGCAAAGGAAAAGTCTGAGGCCTTGTGGCAGGAAGACCAGGGGACTGTTTCCCCAGTGCCCACAGAACCTTTCCGCTCCCTCCTCCCGCCACACCTGGCAATCCTGACCTTCGGCAGCCAGGTTGAGCTGAGCGAACTTGCTGAAGACACTTTTGGTGGAGAAGTCCATGTGGCTGGTGGCCAGGCAGGAGTAGTTGCCCAGGTCCGAGGCGTTGGTCCGGGCGATGTACAGGTTCCCTGTGGTCTGGGACACGAAGTGACGCCCGTCCGTCGGGATGAAGTTGGGGAACTCATTGAGGAGCCAGCGGTAGGACAAGCCTAGGAAACCAGGGGGTGCAGGGCTCAGGGTGGGACCCCCGCAGGCTGGTGGGAATCTGTGGCCCTTGCTCTGGGAGCCCCCATGCTCTGAACTGCAGTTGAGGGGACACCTAGAGGCAGGAAGAACTTGAGCTCTGTTCTCCGAGAGTGCTCTGTGCTGGGATACACCCTAGGGACAACTGGAAAACAGCAGACCCAGAACAGAAAGAGTCAGTCACAGTTTGGGACCCAGGATCAGTGCTGGCAAGGGGCCCCTGCCACCTCTTATTCCAGCCTTCCTCTGCTGAACATCCAGAAGTCATTCCTGTGCCCTGTCAGGGTCCCACTCACCTGGGTAGTGGGCAGGTGGGTTACAGGGCAGCATCACCCCCCAGCCCTCGTGGGTTTTCACAGGGTCTCGCTCCTCCTTGGAGAATTCCTGCAGAACTGGAGGTGAAGATGGGACTCAGGTACCATCCTCCATGCCTGGGGGCTCCCTCCCCAACTCACCCTCCCTGGGAAGAAGCAGTTCATGAGGGCATGTGACAAAAGGGCAGGAAAGCCTGGCTTGAGAGTGTCACCTGTCCCTCCCCCCAGTGTCTTGGCCCCCCATTGTTCTCACAGCCAAAGCGGAGGACGGCCTCCCTGCTGACCACAGTGCCTACTGGGTTTGAGGCCAGGCACTGATAGACACCGGCATCCTGGGCCTTGGTGGGGTTCATGATGACCAGGTTGCCCCCCACCAACTGGTGTCGGGAACCTGGTTCCAGCTTCATCTCCGTGCCATTCATCTTCCACCTGCCACAGGAGATAGAGGAGGGGGAACCTCTGAGTCCCGCCTGATGGCAGGGCGGATGCGAGGGAGACACAGTACGGCTGCCCAGGGTCTCCCAGCACCCACCACAGGGGCCTCACCTATAGGTGGCTGGAGGGCTGGCTCGGGCACGGCACGCCAGTGTCACCTGCTCCTCCGTAGACTCCTCTGGGAATAGGAGGCCAACAGGCTGGTCTTCAAAGACAGGCCCGAAGGTGGCTGGGGATCCCTGGGTCAAACTCCAAGCTGCAGAAGAGGACACCACCAGAGGGGCTCATAGCCTGAGGCTGGCTGGGGCCTGGCCTCTAGCACCATCTGCTCAGGAGAACTTCCTGCCATTCAGAGTGTGTTCCATCTTCTGCGCCACTCACCACCGGTGGCTACTGAGAACTTGAAATGTGGCTAAGGAACCAATTTTTAAATTTAATTTTAACTAATTCAAATTCGAATTTTAATGGGCTGGACAGACCCCTCTGGTCCAGCTGTCACGGTCAGGCCCTCCCTACACTCAGGCAGTAAGCACCTGCCCTGTACCTGACGCTGGGTTAGAGATGGGGTGAAGGTGAATTAGACACAGTTATTCTCCCTGCCAGGGCTTGTCACACGTGCAGCAGAAAATTGACAGTTCAAAGTGGCACATGTCCTAATAGTGGTTTAGGATCGAGATGCTGGGGCCTTGGAATGGAAGCAGTTGCTGCCACCCTGGGGTGCCACCCTGGGAGCCTTAAAGAACCCTGGGGGGCAGGGGTGTGTGTCCCTGGACTCTAGTGCCCTCTGGGGCAAAGTGACTCAGTGAAAAGCCTTGGGACTGGGGCCGGGTTGGGCCTCCTACTGGCTGTGTGACCTTCGGCAAGTTATGGGACTCTTCTGAGCCTCCATGTCTACATTTGTGAAAAGAAAAGCTCTGAATTCCCTCCAGGGCCCACACGGGGATCCAGCCAGAACCCTGGCAGGGCAGCTGGTATGGAGAGCGTGCCCAGCAAATGTCTGCCAGACCCTCTTGTGGGGTGGGAGGGGCTGGGGGGATACAGTCTTATGATGAGTGGATGGCTGATTGGTGGCAGTTTTATAAAATCCCTGTGCCACAATTCAAGAAAGAGAGGCCCAGTAAAGGGAGTGGCTTGCTCGTGGTCCCATGGTAAGTCCATGACAGGTCTAAACCCCAGTTCTCCCGACATTGCTGAAAAGTGGATACCACACCTGCAGATGGAGCTTTCCTGCCAGTCCTGTCCCAGGTAGATGCTCTCCCTTCATGCACCATTGTCCCACCTCTCCAGGACAGGGGCAGTGTATGAGGGGCACGGGCGGCAGGTCTTGCCCCTGCCTTTTCACGGGGCCTGTGGGTCTAGGCCTGGTGGGGCCAGGACACTTTCCCGTGTCAGCAGGAGCCAGTGCTCACCGCCCCTCTCCCCCACTGGCTCCTACCTCTCCAGGCGACTGATTTCAGACCCTGATCAGCAGGTCGGGGAGGAGGCTGGGATCCCCATTAACGATTAGTGCCCGGGTGCACCCAGCTGTCAGCCCTCTTCCGAGGGTGGGCCTCCGTGCTGCAGCTGAGGCCCTGCCCCCTGGGAGTGAAGGCAGCTGCTCAGCAGCCCGCAGAATGAGGCAGGAGACGGCTCCTAAACGACCTGGTGCAGGCATCCCCCACCCCGCCCTGCCACCCGTCACTCTCCCTCACTGCCGCCCCAGGCCTCAGAGGCGTTGGTCTGGAGGCACCAGCATCATCTCGACTGGAAAGCCCAGCTTAATCCCCAGTTAATGATGGTGGTGAGGGTGGGGATTCCTGCCCCAGCTGGGACCACTGGGAGGGGAGGGGAGGAGGGATGGAGAGGGAGCCGGTGCTGGGAGCCACCTTCACAGTAGCAGCTTCCAGGGACTCTATGGGGTGGGCAGCTGAGTGGGCTGGGACACACTGATGCTCTAAGACTGTCCCTCTTCCTGCAAAAAGCTCTCTGCCGTGCACCCAGCCATGTGCACACCTTCACGCTCCCCCGAATGTCCACATGGACTCACCTTCACATGGCTCACTTGCACACTTCCTTACACGCACTCTCAGGTCACATCACAGACATTCAGACACACATGGACACGCGCCTCTCAACTCCCCAAATGGCCAGAGCCACAGTGTATACACACATTTGTTCCTACCCACAAACTGCTGCAAATGGCATGTAAATGCATTTATACATGCACGCATTCATAAGTATAAGTATCATAAGGTGTTTACGGATAATAATAAAATTCAAAAAGTAATAAAAATAGATGCCATTGATGGATTGCTTCCTGATTACTGGATACCACATTCCCTACTTGCTTCTCATGACCCTTTGCCAGATAGGTGCTGCATTTTCCTTTTATCAATACAGAACCTGAGACTTAGAAGGTTAAATAACTAGCCCAACACCACACAGCAAGAAGGAACAGGTCGGGCAGTGCGTGGGATTTGACCTTGGCCAGACTTGCCCCACAGTCAATGTTCTTAACCATCATGCCCTTGATTCTTGACTTCAGTTTTCCATTGGAACCATCAGAGGACGAGGATCAGATTCACTAGGAATCCAGATTGTGAAAAATGCCTGGTAAAGTTTTGAAGGACAGCAGGGGTCAAGAGCCAGCACCGTGCTGCCAGGGCTTACCAGACCTGCCGCTCTGCAAGGTGGTGCCCCTCTACCCCACGCCTCGCTCACATGGCCAGAGTCACAGTGCGTACACACATCTGAACACATCCACACGCACAGACTCACCCTCACACACCCCGCCTCCCTCCACAGCTGCATACACACCCACCTACACATGCCTTCCCACACAGGTGGGCATGCACACACGCACACACGTGTGCACACACAGGCTCTCAGGCAAAGTTGGCCCTTCTTTCCTGTCCTGTGCAACATTCTCCGACTCTCCGATTCCCCGTTCCGGTAACTCCTTCCCCTGCGTAGGCATCAGACCTTGCAGAGGGAGGGGGCAGAGAGACGGGAAGGTGAGGGGAGTCCACAAGGCCCTTCCTTGCTCTGGATTCCAGGAGTTCACAATTATATCCAGAGGTCAGGTCGACAGGGGAAGCAAGAGCTGAGCACCTGTCTGGCAGGGCTGCGGACCAGTGGGATTTCCACTCCTGTCTCCCTCTGCTGCTTGGGAGGTGGCAGACGAGACCCTGGCGCCTTGGCTGTTGCCTTCTGGCACTCTGGTCTGAGGACCCTGGAGGCTGCTGGTGCCCCTTGCCTCAGATGGCGCAGGTCCAGCACTGAGCTGTCTCCAAGGGAGGGACGCTGAGGAGCCCAGCTCTGTTCCTCTGACCCTCTGCAGTGCTCTGTGCAGCCAGGCTTCCCATGTTGGCAGCTCCTCCCACTCCGTTGGGCCCTGGGACAGATAGCCAGGGCTGGGGCTGGGGAGCTCCCACCTTCTGGGTCAGCCCAAGTTGGGAGTGGGACTGGGAGGCAGCTAGGACATGAGGTCTGAAAGCAGGCCAATGGAGACCCAGGACCAAGGGGCACTGGCTGTGGCCTTACAGGGGCCCTGGGTGGGGAGGCAGAGCCTGAGGTGGTTAGACCTCCAGAAGGACCGTGAGGGTGAACTCCTCCCATGGAGCTCTTTGAGGGAGGAAAGAAATGCCCATTGACCTTGGTGAGAGGTCAGGGCAGAGGCTGAGCCCTCAACAGCAGGCCCTGGAGATATTGGTCCCCCCGTTCCAGCACAGCTGGGCTCTCCAGCCTCTTTCTCTGCCCTCCCCTGCATCTTCCAACTCCCCCTACTCCAAGCTGAGCCTCTCTGGATGAGGACCTGGCCTCTCCTGCCCTGCCTCATCTCATCCCACATCCTGCCCTCCCTCTGTCCCTCAGGGAGATGCAGGGTTTCCTGGAGGGAGCCTCCTAGAGTTCAGTGGTGTTGCTGCTGTCTCCTCATGTCAGGGACCTTCCAGGAGAACTTTTAGATATGACAGAAATGTTCCATGATCAATGCTTCTGGAGGTGGCTATTGAGTCCTTGAATCATGGCTTGTGCAACTGAGGGCATCATTTGATAATCCAATTGAATTCTAGCTTAGCAGTCCCCGGTGGGTATTGCTACCATATTAGACAGTATAACCTTAGAAGTTACAGCTCTGAGCTGGTAGGGGGGATCTGGTTGTGCTATAATCTTGCTGTGTGACCCAGAGTAATCCACTCACCCTCTCTGGGTCATTCTTCTTTCACCTACAATGTGACATAGTCATGTTTCCTCCTTCCTCACCCCAAAGGGAAGGTAAAATCCACCGATGCAAAAATTTTAGCAAGGAAATGGTCTCTAAAATCTAGATGCTATAGTGGTGTAGAGGCAATTATCTGTATAATCATTGCCCTGACCACAGCAATGATTTAATGATATAATGATCCCCTTGGAGCCTCAGCAACCCCTCTTACCTGGAGAGGTGACAAGGGCCATGGTGGCCAGCAGCCGTAGCAGCAGCAGGTGTGACTTCCTGCTGGCCAATGTCTTCATGGTGAGCATCGCAGACAGAGGAAGGGATCAGAAGAGAGGAGCCTCAGCCCAGCTCAGGGAGGGTCTGGCTGGAGGCAGAGAAGCACCTAGGGAGGCAGAGGAAGGAGGCTGTGAGCCCCCGCCCCGCGCAGGCTCATCTGGTCCATAGAGCTTCTACCCGTGCCCCACGCCGGCCGGCTGCCCGCCGCTGCTGCCCCTGGGATTGCACAGACACTCATCCCCCCAGAGCCCCAGGGGAAGGGGCTTGGCTATTACCAAGAGCTCTTCCTGAAGCTGAGTGCCTCCCATGCCCCCTGGGAGTCTGGCCTTGCTCTGTGCCCCCACCTGCCCCCTCCAGCCAGGTGCTGCTCAGGAAGTGAAGGCAGTAGCTAATTAGGAGACAGGAACCCACCTGCCCACATGCAGGTGCTGGCTCCTGAGGCAGGATGGGGAGAACAGGACCCCGCCTGGGCTGGGGCACCAGCACATCTTCCTCTGGCAGTCAGGGGTTGGGGCCACTCTCCCCCGTCTGTCTCCCGCATCTGCTTGGCTGGGGGCTAACAGGCTCTGCTGGGAGCTGCGTTAAGTCTCTCAGGACCAGCCTTGTTTTCTAGCGGTGGGATGGGGTCTCATGGTTTATCTACACCCCCTCAGGGGGCTCCAGGTAAGGCACTTAGGTGCTTTGTAAGGTGGACCTTAGCCCCATTAGCTGCACTCTGACCAGACGCTAATGGGACCTGCAAGCTTTCTGGGCTCAAAGAGTTAAGGTAACTCCCAGGGGAGAAGCCTCTCTTACACAGAGGTCCCAAGAACCTATCCACTGCAGGCTGCTGAGGACTAGCAGAGACCTACCCATCAGCTGCGAGATGTGAACCTCGACTTCAGAGGCAGGGGCATAGGCAGAATCAGCCTCCCCATTTGCTTCTTGTGCCCAGGAGGATATCCTGAGTTCTGAAGGGTTCAGGGACCCTTGGGGGCCTGCCTGCCAGTCAGCTGAGCTACTGGCTCCCACAGTGCCATCTCAGAGCTGCCACGGGGTCCAGACAACCTGGCTGCAGATCCTGCACATCTGCCACCCGCCTGCCCTGCACAAAACCAAGAGCAGGGCCAGGCGCGGTGGCGCACGCCTGTAATCCCAGCCACTTGGGAGGCCGAGGCAGGAGGATCACAAGTTTGAGACCAGCCTTATTGAGACACTGTTTTGAAATAAAAAAAAAATATATTAAAAGGGTTGGGGATGTGGCTTAGTGGTTCGGTGTCTCTGGTGTCAATCCTTGGTACCAAACACATAAACGTCAACAAAAACAAACAAAGAGCAGGGCAGGACACCACTAACTGGGGCTGCAAGACCCCTGCCATCTCTGGATCTGTTACCTCCTCTAAAACGGGCATTCCCCAAGGTCCCTTCAGTGCTGGCACACGTTGCTCCCAGAGATTACAGGCAACTGACGTCCTGGGGATGCTCCCCTCTGAGTGTGGGCGTCAGGGGTGGGGAGAGCTGCAGGCTGCCTGGGTGACTCAGGACCTGAGGATGGGCACCACCTCACCTCAGGTCACATTCCATCCCCTTGGTGGGCACCCTGCCCTCTCCTCACATAGTCACCCGCAGCCTTCGGTGCCTCTTCCACAGCCCCAGCTGGTACCAGAAGGAGCTATGGGAGGGAGGGGAGAAGTGGCCCCAGGGTCTGTCAGGGTAGATGTGGCAGAAATCCTGTGTGGAGCTGAGAAATGGGGTGTCTGGTGTGGGTGTGGGGAGCAGATGGCACTCCCTCCAGCCTCATATCCTCCAGCCTCATATCCACTTCCTGTTGTCAGAGAAGGTGCCACTTCCCCCAATTACTGTTCTCTCTATCCCTGTACTCCCAGTTCCAGCCTTGAACCCAGACTGTTGGCACTGCCAGCCCGCTGACATTCCCCCAGGGCCACCTCTTTCCTGCGGTGCCCTTCCTCAGCAAGGCTCCCCCTTCTACCAGAACCTGTGCCCATCTCCCTGCTAGGAAGTCCCCAAGATGCCCTGTCTGCAGAGTTAGAATTCAGTTCTGACCTTGACACCCTGGTGAGCTGTTTGTCTCCGCTACAGGGTTGTGTGCTCCCCAAGGAGAGCCCAGCAAAGCACCCAGCCCATAATAGGTGTTACTGTGTGTCACATTTAACTGATGGAGAACAACTGTGCTTACAGGTCTCCAGGAGCCAGCGGTACACATGCGCACACTCATATAGCAGAGGTCAATCTCTATCTGACCAGGCTGACAGGTCTTCAGTGCTCTCCAGGGACAACCCCAGGGCAAACTAGCACACACTGGTGCACACATACGTGCTCAAGTCTCTAGGGCCCGCAGGTGTCTGTCATGGGGAAATCTCAGAAGTGTGTCCCAGGATGTTAAGCAGATACAAGGAGTTACCCTCAGAATAGAGAGCCATTGGGGCAGTATGGAACCTTCCAGGGGTTAGAATCTAACAGACAGGAGTTGGTAATACTGACTTCACCTCTTAACAGATCTGTGAGCTTGTTGTTGACAAGTGATTCCCTCTCTTGGAGTCTCAGGTGCTCATCTGCAAAGCCGAGGTGACACCATGCACTCCACAGAGCCGATCTGCTGAGGGCCCTGCAGTGCCTCTCAAGCTTCCAGGAAGCCTCAGGTCACAGTGGAGAGAGAAGGAGACCTGCTGGGGTGCAGGACCCCTTCCCCACTTCTGCAAGAACATCTCCACCAGTATCTGCTTCATCTATTGGACTTTCCCAGGAGGTTCCCTTGTAGAAACCCTCCTCCAGAGAATTTGAAAATCACCCCCCTTGGCATTGGTGAGCCATGAGCTGGCGTCTGGCACAGAGAAGGTGCTCAATCATCATTTGCTCCCACCCTTTGTCAGCTTGCCAGTCCTGGGAGCTCAGGGCGGGGCAGGGGCTGACCTGGGAGAAGTTTGGGCTGCAGGCACTTATCCTGAATGTGCCAGAGCAAAGTGGAGGGGCATGTCACCATGCTCACTTCCACCCTGCAGTGGTCAGAATTGCCTGTTGTCTCTATTACCATAAGTAGGTACTGTAGATCATGGGTAATCCATTTCCACTGTCCACCTTAAACTTCAACTTCATCCAGACATTCATCAGCCACCTCCCAACCCAAGATCCTGAGAGGAGATATGAATGGGATCTAGGAGAACCTGGGGTTGCCCATGGGGAGCTTTAGACACCTGTCAGCCTCATCAGATACATATTGAGCTGGGTAAATGAAAACACACACACACACACACACACACACACACACACACACACACGCAGAATCTGGGCTGAAGATTGAAGCTTATTGCCTCCCTGAGGGTGAGGTGATTGGCGCCCAGCTTTGCCCTGCATCCTTCCCATCCAGCGTCTTCACCATGCGCTCGGCTTCGTGTGAGGCACAGGGCAGGCTGTGCTCCCTGACCAACCGAGAGCAGCCACAAGGGCCCCTGGGTCCACAGGATGAGTCCCCACATCATCTGCCCTATGACACATTCTAGAATGCCCAGGATGGAGGAGGCCTTTCTATCCAGGGCAAGGCTGGAGTGGAGCTTTGCCAGACCTGGAGCTGGCCTTGCCAGCACTGAGTCAGTGGACTCTTGCCCAGGCCAGCTGCCCTGGTGCAGGGGTGCAGGCACAGGCTGGCACAGGCGGGCACAGGCTGTCACTTGGGGGCTGGTCCTATGAGGGAACAGTGTATGGGGAATGGGCCACTTGGGGGTTCAAGGGCACCAGGGGAGCTGGCTGAAGTTCTGAGCCAAGGAAACAAAGGGCCTGGGGACAGCTGGGGGACAGAAGGCTGTGAGCTGTCTCTAGTACACAACAGGGTTTCCTTGGCTAAGGACCCCTGCATGCAGCTAGCAAAAAATGACAGATAACTCCCCAAACACTGCCTTTCAATGCCCCCCTCCTGGCCCTTGATCCATCTCTTCTTGCCTCAGATCATGGAGACTGGAGCACTAAGGGGTGTGGCCACTCTTGGACGGTCGGCATAGGAAAAGGGCGAGTTTAGAGCCCGGTTGAGGGCAGATACTGATCATTACCACCCTTCAAACTACTCTAGGTGCCCCTGGGACCCCTCCTCAGCCTCCGCCCTGTAGCACACCACAGGAGTTAACAGGGAAGGCAGCAGTTGAGTCAACTGGTCTGGTGCTTACTAGTTAGTGTAATCCTAGTGTAACTATCTAGTATAGCTGGGGTTATTACCTTCATTACTTAACCTCACCAAGCCTCAGTCTTCCATCTGCAAAATGGGAGTAGAGGGAAAGATCCAGCCCAGGGACTCTGAAGCACTCAGAGCCACGCCTGGCCCATTGTGAGTGCTCAGGAAAGATCAGGGATTGTGAGAACTCTCTAGAACTCATGTCTACAGTCAGACTCAAAAAGCCACAACCTCCAGGTTGTCCTCCATGTGTGAGGACACTGACAAGCCCACCCTCTCCTGGGCAGGAGCTTTCCTCCTCTGAATCCCACAGATGTAGTGGACCCAGGTGAGCACCAGCAGCCACCTCAGATTAGGCCACAAGGACACCCATGGCAGAGATATCCTGGCACCATGTGCAAAGGAGGGACGTGACTGGGACACACACAAGCCCTCCCAAGCAGATCCTCCTTCTCAAAGACCCCAGCTCTTGCCTTGGGGGACTGAAGGTCCCCTGCCTAGGATGGGAATTGCCACCTGGAACAGCACCATCCTCCTCCAGGAAGGCCTCCATCCTCTGCACGCCTCTCTGGAACAACAGGGCTCTTTGGGGGCCCGTGGGGCAGCAGCTAGCAGGGAAGGGCCATGGTCGAGGGGTCTCTGTGGTGCCCTGTGCTGGAGAGATTCTTAGAGCAGATGTGGGTGGGGTAGGGAGGGACGCCCCAGCGCCAAACGGTGGATAGAGGAGCCGTGTGCCCCCTCCCTCCTGGCCCTTAGTTTTGTTTGCAGCTGATTTGCTGAGACCCCAATCCCAGTGCTAATGTGCCTTCTGGGGACACTGTGACTCCCAGGCACATGGATTTGTCTGAACTTTCAGCATTGGGCATGGGGCATCTGGTCCTCAGTCTGCAGCCTAAGGTTTCTGGTCCTTCCGGGCCCACCCTCTCCAGTGGACAGGAGGAGGAAGCGCGGGCCAGGTGCAAGCCACCCCTAGACCTGCTGTCCCCTCCCTGCCTGCCTGTGGTGTGGGCAGTGAGTCAGGCTTTGAAAAGAGGAGTTCCCCCTTCTGTTTGTGGGCAGGGGATGGAACCGGAGTCCTCATACATGCTAGACAAGTGTCTACCGCTGAGCTGCACCCTGGCCCCAGACAGATCCGTCTCTAAGGTGCCAGGAAGAACAGTAGTTTCAACTTGTTTCCGAAAAACCAAATCAGGAAAAAAGAAAAAAAAAGTCCCTCATGCATTAGTGGAACAATTTCTGCATATGCCCCCATCTCTGCTGAGAGGAGACTCCCCCATTTCCCAACCAGTTTCCCGCACACAGGCTGGGTCAGGGCAGAAGCTTGGGGTGCACAGGGAAGGAAGCACCCCCACACACACACTGCAGGACGCAGGTAGGGGGACCTTGTGGTCCCTGAGGTGGGCAGACACGGAGAGGATGTGAACTCCAGCTGGAGGAGACCCAGCAGGTCTCACCTGGAGGGCGCCCGTGCGAGGGGTGGGCTGCCTTACACCGCTAAGTGCGGGACTGAACGCCTCCTCGGAGGAGGACGCGAAGTGCATTTGATCTGAGCATCCTGGGGCAGAAGAGGCTCAAGTCTGCAGTGAGGACATTGCACACCCCTGCTTTTGTTTGTGACCTCTTTGGTAAACAAAGAAACATGGGCGGATTTTGTAGCAGGGACTCATCATTAAACCAAAGGACAGACCTCTTCTCTCCAGGATGGTAAAATCAGGACCCAGAGCGCGCACATGACCCAAGAATGGTCCAGGTTAGCAACAGCCCCTGGGGGCTTGAATTAGGGGTCCTGGTCCTCCTAGAGGCTGGGAAATGGCCAGGTCTGTCTTAAAGATTCCTGAATCATAACCACCATTTACCATTTGAAAGAGGATGACTTGAGACTGGTAGAAATTTACTGGGTCACTTCACTACCCCCCCACCTCTAGGCAAGACTGTCTCTAACTCTGGACCACACCCCAGTTCCTCAGACCATCTTTAGAGACATCTGAGAAGAGACTGCCCCCTGGCCCATCTTCCTGCTCAGGCAGTATCTCCTGCAGTCTAACTTAAATCCCTCTTGCTTCACTGCCTTATTATTTGCTCTGACTCTTACTCATGTACTGATAAACCATCTCTTTTCTCCCTACCCCCTGGCTCTGTCCTAGGAATTCCTCCCAAAATATAAATACCACCCACACCCAGGTTGAAGATTGTCTTTGAAATACACATTCTCATCAACATTTGGCTTGAAAATGTTCTGGTGGTCTGGAGGATGAAACGTATTGCTGATGGGGTCAGAGCCGAGAGGCTGCCTTGGGTACTTGCTTCTCTATACCAGACCTGGAGAGTAAGCTTGGTCAGCTGGAGGCAGTATGAGCAACCGTCCCATTGAATGCAGTTGCACGGAGCCCCTTCCACATGTGTCCCCATTTGAACAAGGGCTGGCAGCGGAGATGCAGGAGGGGAATTGCGTAAGGAGTGGAATCTGGCAGGGGAGCCTTGTGGGGAGGCTGAGGGCTGAAGCCAGAGGAGTGCCTGCACCCAGGGAAGGCGCTGCAAGGGGGAGCTGCCCTGTGGGGAGCAGGGGAAGGAAGGAGAGTAAGAGAGCACCCCTGTCCCCAGATCTTCTCCTCAGGAAACACCTCTGTGACCCTGGATGCTCAAGAAGAGCACAAGAAGAACGGCAGTTTCTATATGAGGCAGGCGACTTGGGTGACTTTGACACCATCAGTTCAGGGGCCCCTGTCTGTCTCACCTCCTGCCTCCGTCACTGGCTAATGACTCCCATAGGACCTTAGGCAGGACTTTGACCCTGTGGCTGAAGCCTTGTGAGTTGTCCCGGCTGAGCCTGGCTAGGAAGAGGGTAAGTGGTAGACCCGTGGGGAGGGCTGGGACGTAATGCCTCTGAGGGCAGAACTCCTCTGCCAGGCCAGGAGAGAGGGCACCTGTTCTGACTTCCGGGTCATTGCCCCACCCCGCCCCCAGAAGCCACAGCATCTCAGCCTCTCCTACAGGTGGCCCACTCTGCTGTCCTTGATCTCTAGCAGCTTGTCCAGTCTCTGAGTTAGGCCGGGGATAGAGTGGCAGATAGACTCAGAGGCTATGTGGACTGAGGGGCACTCTGGCCAGAGCCTTGCTAAAGGAAGCTGAAACTGCCATCTGAAACTGCACTCACGTGCTCAGGGATGGACCAGGCTGCCTGGTCTGTTCTTCTGGGCAGAGGGAAAAAATTCCCCAATCTGTCTTTGCCCAGGGCTGGGGCCATGGCATGCACAGCCCACTCCTTGCTGGTCAACCTTGACTGATAGCTTCTGCCCCAGGGATGTGGGCTCCGCTCTCTGGTGGGATGGTCTGGGGCTGCAGCTTGCCTTCTCTGCAGCTCTTTCCACTGGCACTGCCTCATGGTACCCCTGGCTTCCCAGAGAGGGCAGCCCCTCTTGGAGAAGAGGACAAGACAGTTCTGGACACTCACTGGTCGGGTCTG
>JAJEJO010004814.1:182980-225761 GCA_020662805.1 Glaucomys volans
AACACTAGATGGGGGCCCCGGGCAGCCCAGGAGCCACTGCCCTTTTTGTTGGTTGGACTCGCTGCAGCGGCCAGCGCAGCTCAGATTCCTGGACTGCCCCTGCGGTCCAGCCTCCTGGGAAGGCTTGGCCTGCCAGGCCCCTGAAGGATGCCACCCACGTAGACAGGGCGGAGGAGAACCTCTGTCCCTTGGCCACTGTGGAGCGGGGCTGAGAAGTCAAGACTGGCCCAGCCAGCGGGTGTCCCTGTCCCCTTCCAAGTTACAAGGGGCACATTCACGGGGGTTGAGCAGGGAGCACCGAGCCCCTGCCCGGGAAGCCCCTGGGCTGGAGCAGACAAAAGCGGTGGGCACCTACCTGGAGCGGAGCAAGGGTGTTGGCTGGAGCCGGCGGACGCTGCCCGGGTCGGCGAGCCGGCCGGCCCTGCCGCCAGCCCCTCGGCCGGCTCCCCTCGGCCCCTGCCGGCCTCAGCCGCTCGCTGTCCTGCTGCGGCGGCGGCCGCGGCGGTGGCGGCGGTGGCGGGTGAGGGCGCGTGTGTGTGCGCGCCGGAGCCACTGCAGCATCTCCGCATCAAGATGTGCTCCTCCCTCCCCCAGGCTCCGCTCACTGGCTGGCTCCGTCCTCAGCCAACGCTTGGGGCCCTGGAGATGGCTTCCTCTGCCCCCCTCCCGCCCCCTTCCGTCCCCACCCTCCTGGCTTTACCTCATTTGCTGTCATTTAAGGACCAGGGAGCAAGCCGAGCGCCCGTCATCCATAATGCATGGGCAGCCCTCACGGGCCGGTGCTGTCTGGCTTGCCTGTCCCCCTGTCCTCACCCAGAGCTGAAGGGGCCCAGAGGAGTGAGGCAGGAGGGACAAAGAAAGAAGCTCTTGCTCCTCACACCCTGGAGACACATGGAGCTCAAACTCCTGGTGTCCCCCCAGAGGAAAAGATGCAAATCAGAAATGCCCAGTCTGCTGTGTGGCACCGGTGAAATGAGGGCCGCCTCTGATGCCCTACCCACTCGTGCTCATCTTTGCTCTGAAGTAACACAGGCTTTTTATAAAAATATCCAAACCTTAAAGGAAATTTAAAAATAGACAGTGCAAGTCCCTTAACCGCCACCCTTAACAAATTTGAGAACCTGCCTCAAATCTTCATGTGTATGATTATCTGTATCATTAGCATTACTTTATGAAGATGGGGTCATACAATAGATCATGATTTGCAAAATACTTTTTAACTCCATAATTGATCTTGGTCACCTTGGCACGTCAGTACATATGGATCCAAGCCCATTTTTACTGAACCAGCAGTGTGATGTCACGAAAAGCTCACTGGATTAGGGGTTTGGATGTCTCAAAGGTACTCTGAACTCTGCTACTGATTGGCTGTGTGTGTTTGGCTAAGTGCCTTGCCTTCTCTGAGCCTCACTGGCAACCTGAAGGGGTTAAAGATGGCCAAGGTCTCTGCCAGCTCTCAGATTCTAGGTGTTCACCCTGGTCAGTGATGCATCTCTTCTGTCCAGCTCCCGTCATGTGGGGGTGTGCCCGGGAAGGCTGGGGCCTGGTGGCAGAGGGACCAGCCATCTGCAGTTGCAGTCAGTCCTTGTCAGGCTGTCACTGTTGTCTCACCCCCCTCTGGTCTGCCTGCTGTCCAGTTCACACAGGCAAGACTGATGAGAGGTCCAGATGCTGCAACAGCTGGCAGGGCTGGCCAGCCTCGGAAGCCTCGGAGTTTTAAATGCCATACCTGTCAAGTGTGGAGCATGGCTCTGTGTCTTCTTAAGTGGACTGGGACCTGGGGGCCAGGGCAGGATTGAGAGGGCTCAGAGAGGAGGAGGAGTGGGGAGGCTCTGCAGCCCAGCCTCCATGGCTCCGATGCCTGCTCAGGTCCCTCGTGTGCCCCTTGCTCCCTTCAGTTCCCTCCCTGGGGCTTGTGCAAGTTGCAAGCTCCGTCTTTGTTCCTGCTGTGGAGATTTCTGGTTTTGCTGCTGATGGCTTTCGGATAACCTGGAGTGCTGCTGCAGAAGGACAGGCTCGTCAACCCCCTTCCAGGATGTCCTTCCCCTTCCTGTCCCTGCCCACATGGTCCTGTCTGTCTTTCTGGGGACTGTCATGCTTATCCTGAGCTCCTGAGGTGAGCCTTACCCCTGTGGCCTCCGAAGTCAGCCCTGCTCCCAGCAGAAAGAGGCAGGAGCAGCTCCTGGCCTGGGCAGGCATGGTGTCTGCTGCTGTGGGGGTGCATGGGCTGGGGATTGGCTGGCCCTGGAGCCTGGGTCAGGAAATGCTTGCAAGGATCGCTGTAGACTCAGACAGCTGTCTTTGTGACTATTTTAGGACAGCTGCTGCCCTGGTGCTGGGGGCTGGGTCCCTGGGGAGGACTGTTAGCACAGGTAGCTCTCTCAGATCCCCATGCAACTAACCTGTCCCAGCCTGGTGGACTTTGAAAGGCACAATAAGTGAAAACAAGAATATTTACCAAACTAGACCTGAATATGGAAAGACTGTTCCCCAAATGTCGTCTTCTCACTTGCATGGAGTGCTCAGCTGAGCCTGGTCCAGATGAGCTTGAGGGGTCTTGAGGATCTCCAGTGCCAGCTTCTGAGATACTCCCGTTCTCAGAGCTTGGGGTGGGTGCTTGGAGGTCCAGCCCGGGTCATGCTTGTGGGGGTCATTAGTTTGATAATGACAGAAGTAAGATCCGTTTTGAACGTCTCCCATAATTGAAGAGCTTTGCTAAGCTTTTTACCTAAACCATTCACCCAAGAGGTGTGTGGTTGTGGTGATTAGCTTCAGTCTGCAGAGGACGTTCAGTGCCAGGCAGGAACGTGCTCAAAGTCAACACTGAAGTGAGGCAGCAGTGCCTAGGTTCAACTCCAGCCTCCTGGCTGAGCTCTGTGCTGTGATGCCCAATACCCACTGCCACTCTCCTGGGGGGCAGAGAATAGGAAATGAGCTGGTTTTCTCTCTTTCTGTGGCTGCCTGAGCCTGGAATCCTCAGTGTGACAGACCATCAGGGGTAACTCCTCTCCTCTGTGGAGAATCAATCCAACTCCATGTTGTCCAGAGTTGGGACACCTGATCTCCACTTTGAGTCCCCAGGGGCTCCCAAAGAGGGCAAAGAAAGACCAGCCGAAGGTGATCAGGTGGCTAATAAAATGGACCACTATTTTGCCTATAAACATGTCGTTTCCCCAGGGGAGGATCAGAAGGCATTTTGAGGACCCCCCAACCCTTCCCAGACCATCTGCTTCTCCCTGTGGCAGCTCCACCAGATCAATAGCAGTGGAGTCTAGAGGACTCCCAGTCCCCAGGAACAAGTGGGTGGGAAGGACATCCTGCCATAATCCCCGGGTGTTGGCGCCTTTTGATCTCCTTCCATGCTTGTCCCCGTCTGCACATCTCTTTCCCTGACTTCTCCAGCCACCAGCATTGCCGTGTCTGGTTTCAGACTCTGCGTTCTTCAGAGCTCCCAGAGGGCGGGTGTTTATGGAGCAGCATCTCTGCCGAGAAGAGTAGGAATTCAAGAGCCAGAGGATGTGGTCTGTCTTCCAAGTGCCCATGAATGCTTTGGAAACAGTCTCAATAGTAGCAAGGGACTGTCCACCTGCAGTTCAGGGAAGAGTGCGGTGGTGGCTAGCCATCCAGTCCTGCTACTGAGGAGCTCTGTGGCCACAGACAAACTGCTTTCCTCCTCATCCAGACAATGGGGGTGAAGACACACACCTCACTGAGCTGGTGTGAGCTTTGAATCACATGTGAAGAATCCAGCATAGTAGGTGCTCAATGAATGTTTGTGCCTCCCTCTTGGCCTCTTGGGATTCAGCACCCCCATCTGTAAAATCAGGGTGTGCTCCCATGAGCCAGATGCAATGATTGGAGAACAGTCTTTATCACTCTGTTGCTTCTACCTGAATGATGACTCTTAATTGCTCTTCACCAGTAAAATGGGAATAATCCTACTCTTACTTAGGATGGTAGTGAGGTATGTGGATTAAACTTGTGATTTTTATTTTATTTAAAAAAATATTTTTTGGCACCAGGAATTGAACTCAGGTGCACTCAACCAGTGAGCCACATCCCCAGCCCTTTTTGTATTTTATTTAGAAACAGGGTCTCACTCAGTTATTAGGGCCTCCTTAAGTTGCTGAGGCTGGCTTTGGACTTGCGATCCTCCTGCCTCAGCCTCTCTAGCCACTGGGATTACAGGTGTGTGTGATGGTACCCAGCTGATCTGAATATTTCTTATATGAAATTCAGTCATTTGGTCGGCCATTTAATAGGTGACCTTTTGTGTGTGGGTTCTTGCACCCAGTGTATTTTTGGAGCTCATTCACAGTGTCGCCTGTGTTTCATTCCTTTCCGTGGCTAAATAATATGCCTTATAAGTGTGTACTGTGCCTGGCCTATGATTTTTAAAAGTACTTTGTGAACTGTCACCTTGATAGTTGTCATCCAGAACACCCATTATCATTCCCACAACTGGGCAACCCTGGAGGCCGGGATCAGCTCAGTGCAGCTGGTATTTTCCTAGTCCCTCTCTTCCTGCTTGGCACAGTCCCTGGTACATGGAAGAGACTCAGTAAATCTTCGTTAACTGGGTGAATGAGTGGAGGAGAGCGAGCATGGTGACCATTTAGAGGTGGGGTGGGAGGGGGTTAAATGGCGGCTGGGGGTTTCAGTGGAGGCAGGGTGAGGTGCATCTTGGATTGGTCAGATAGGTGGAGGGCGTGGGGCATGCACTCCTGGCCTACCCACTTCTGGGTAGTGGCAGAAGCCAGGACTTGGGCCTGAGAGGAGCATGATTCATGCAGGGCCCAGAGGAGCCAGGCTGAGCTGTGCAGGGCACCGGAAGGGATAGTGCAATATCCCGTCCACAGTTCCCTCCTCATTCACTCGAGGGCCTAGAGGGGCCTGTGGCCTGGAGGGGACTCATTATCCTCTTTCCCATTTCAACCCAGGGCTCTCGGAGATTCTTTTCCAGGCTTATAATAGACAATGCTAATGTCATTATTAATATTTAATAGTAATGATGCTAATAATGCCCATTTATGTGGTCTCTCCAAAGAGCTCAAAGAACCCAGAGTTCTTTTTTAATGAAACAATTTGGTTAGTGTAGGTGGTGGGAGGCGGGGAGGGTCGGGCATGGAGGGAAATGGAGGTGCAGGAACTCGAAGCCCAACCAAGTGAAAGACTGCGCCTAGGTCGCTGAGCAGGGGAGGTGGAGAGGGACCTAGGATGGGGTGCTGGGTTCTCTGCTGGGAGCTCTCTGCCCTTGACCCTCGAGGGAGAGCCTTCATAGGGGCATCTCTTGGTTCTGTCATTCAGGGAGCACAGGGGAAGAGTCTTGGGGGGCAGCTGTGACCTGGGAGCAGGCAGGGCTGCAGAGCAGATGGCCTCTGAGTGCTCCTGCCTAAGCCTGACCAGGGTGGTTGATGGGCAGATATGAAGGGGCAGAAGGGGACACTGGAGTCCTTGCCTAGATTCTGCAGGCCCCCAGAGCCTCAGGCTAAGACCCATGTTTTCCAGGATCCTGGGCATCTGATACAACCTCTTGGAAGTAGTTTATTTTTTGGGGGGGGGCGTTTACCAGGGATTGAACTCAGGGGCACTTGACCACTGAGCCACATCTCCAGCCCTATTTTGTGCTTTATTTAGAGACAGGGTCTCACTGAGTTGCTTAGCACCTCAATCTTGCTAAGGCTGGCTTCGAACTTGGGATCCTCCTGCCTCAGCTTCCTGAGCCCCTGGAATTACAGGCGTGTGCCACCGCGCCTGGCTCTTGGAAGTAGCTCTTTTAATGAAGGCACATCAGTGCGGGGGCTCAGACAGCTCCACTGATGCATGAACAATGATGCTCTCAGAAGGAGGTAATGCAGGGTGGCTGGAAGGCCGTGAAGGCAGACAGATGCTGGTTCCATTTCTACCTACTTCTGTTCATTGGCTGTGTGACCTGAGACTTCTTAGTCTCCATCTCTTCATTTGTAAAATGGAGATGTGGCTCAAATTGCGTGGACCTGATGAAGCCATCCATACCTGGTGACGGTGGTGGAGGGCAGTGGGAACCTCGGGGTTCTGGCCTAGGTGGAGAGATTGTCCCATGTGGATGATGCTAGTGGTGGCATCCTTACGAGACTGCTCCCTAGATGTGACCTCCACATGTCTCTGCTAGCTGGCCTCCCTCCACTCCCACCCATTTCTGAGCTGACTTCTTTAGTCTTTGCATAAATTCTGTGATCCTTATCTCAATCCAGTCCTATTCTGGAAAGTGCTGGACTGTCTCATTTCACTCTCTTTGTACTGTTCTTGTTTCTTGTCTACCTGGCGAAATCCCCCTCACTCTTAGGAATTAGGCCAGGTGCTTGCTGGGCATGGGAGCACATGCCTGTAATCCCAGCAGCTTGGGAGGCTGAGGCAGGAGGATGGTGAGTTCAAAGCCAGCTTCAGCAAAAGTGAGGCGCTAAGCAACTCATTGAGACCCTGTCTCTAAATAAAATACAAAATAGGGCTGGGGATGTGGCTCAGTGGCTGAGTGTCCCTGAGTTCAATCCCTGGTACACCCCTCCAAAAAAAAAAAAAAACGAAACAGAATTAGGCCAGCAGTCGCCCCTCCAGACCTCTCTGGGCTCTCCCTGAAGGCGTTAGGTGGCTGTGTTAGTGTCCTAACCGCATCATAGGCAGCCTGCTCACTCGTCTGTGTGGTGATAGGATTGCATTCCTGACTTAGTGTCTGGTGATTCTCGGGTCATCCATTCTTCCCTGGGGGTGCAGGATGGAGGTAGACAGGACCAAGCTGGAGCACAGCTGTTACTTCTCTCCCACCCTGGCTGCCCTGGAGCAGGGCCAGCACCAGCCAGCGAACTGCTTTCCTCCAAGCAGGTGCAGCATGGCACCAGGGCACACCGCTCGGCAAAGGCAGCAGGGCAGGGTTTGATGCCCCACTCACCATCCCAGTCAGCTGTCCCATGTGGCAGCCCACCCTGAGGTCCCTTGGGAGAAGCTGCCCACCAGGGTCTGAAATGACCCCGACACACCAGTCCCTGGCTGTTAGAGGTTGCGAGATGGGTGCAGATCTCGCTGGGAGGAAGGCTGAGGTCCAGGGCAGGCTATCTGGGTGCACCCTGAGCAGTTGCACGAAGCTGTACTCAGAGGGCCTGCGCTTGGCTCACAGTTTTTTTGCTGCTCCCTTGGAATTAAAAGTAATTTTTAAACAAGGAGCCCAGTGTCTTATTTTTTTACTGAGTTTTGCAAGTTATGCTATTGGTCCTGCTGAGGTCAAGTGGAGTTGCCTCACTAAAAACAGGACCAGAGCTACCGAATCAGAAGGAATCAGGGGTGGATGATCCCCTGGTCACACACTCAGTGGGACTTCACTTGCAACCTCAGTGTCTGCCCTTGGCTTTGTGAATGTTACTGGAACAGGTGGATGGGGACCTAACATTTTGATTCCTTGGAGGTCCTTAAAGCCAGGGGTGTGGTCTATTGTGCTGAGAATGAATTTTATATATTTAAATCTACGTACAAAAGAAATCAGAAGAATATTTCATGACACATGAAAATAATATGAAATTCAAATTTCAGGGTTCATAAATAAAGATCGATTGGAACCCGGCCATGCTCATTCATTTGGTATTGTCTATGACTGCTTTCATGCCACGGTGACGGTTGAGTGGTCACAATGGGGACTGCATGGTGGCAAAGATGAAAATATTTACCACTTGGTCCTTCAAGGAAAATGTTTGCCAAACCCTGGTTGAAGCCACACCTCTGCCACCTGGATTCTAGAATCAGAAAGAAGAGAAATGTCAGTCATGGACACTCAGGGGTTGGGTTCTTTTTTGCTTTAGCTCAGTGGTTCTCAACAAGGGGACATATGTGAGGTCTGGAGACATCTATGACCATCACAATGGGCGTGTGGCGGGTGGGGAGCATTGGTTTATTGCTGGTATCCAGCGAGTGCAGGTCAGGAAACTGCTAAACTTCCTGCAATGCCCAGGATAGCCCATGCCCAAGAATTCCCCAGCTCAAAGCATCCATGGTGCTGGGGTAGAGAAGCCCTATGCCAGAGCAGGGGTGGGGACAGCCAGACTCCAGCAGGTCCTTTGGGCTGGGGACCAGCCCAAGCATCCACTGCCCTGGAACTGAGCAGCCTGAAGAAGGTGCTGTAGGGGGAAGGACCCAGGCAGGCCTCAAAAGGCAGAATAGCCTCCTTCCCTGTGTCCCAAGGACCAGCTAGGATAGGAGCTCATCTGCCTGGCCAGGTGAGCTTGATCCCAGAAAGGGAAATGGTTATCGAGGTCCCTAGTCATGGCCATAAGCGGGGCACCAAGGGCCAGGCATGAAGTGAGGGACCTAGAGAGCTCCCAGGGGACCAGGTGAGCAGGGTACCCAAACTCAGGCGAAGGAGCTGAGGCTAGGGGAGCTTCTGGGAAGAGGCTGGCAACGCTCCCACCGACCTTCTGGAGAGTGCGAGGAACAGATGCTGTGGCTGTCAGATGAGAGGCTCCTGGCACTTTGGGAAATTGCAGAATTAACAAAAGGGGAGCTACTTTCAGGGAGTACAAGCAGGGTGCGGTGTGTGCAGCTGGGCCGGCCTCGGAGGACTCCCCTGCCTTGAAGGGTGAGAGGCAGGGACCCTCCTGCCTGGGCTCTGGGCTGGTCATGGTTTGGGGTTATGGGGAGGGAGGTGACTGAGCTGTCAGGCCTGGGGGCAGGACAGGGTCAGGTGAGAGCTGGAGCCAGGGCCAAGGTTGCCCATAGCTCAGTCTTGAATGTGGCAGGGCTGTCTGGAGGTCATCTCATCTATCCTTCTGCCTCTGGGTCTAACCCAGCAGATGGCATCTTGCCAGCAGAGGACCTAAGCAGAGGGGCCCTCAGCAGGAATGAGGACTCACCAGCTGTTACTTGCAAAGCCCCAGTCTCTGCAGCCAGCTCTCTTTGGAAGCTTCATGGACAAAGAATCATGTGTCTGTGTGTGTGCGGGAGGCTGTGCCTTCTCCTGGTACGAAGCGGGGCGTACCAGTGGCCGGAGCCAGCGTGGCCTCCTCCTGGATGCTTACCTGCCCTGCAGGAGACACTGGAAGCTGTGATTCTCATTGTGTAGCTGCAGACATTAAGGAAGGTTTGGGGTGGAGCCGGGTAGCTGGGTGCCCTTTAGAGCCAGGAGTACTGGGCTCCTAAAATCTATTAAAAGAATAGGAAAAGAGAAGGATGATAAGCAATTTTTCAAGAGTGGATGGTTTTAATTTAGGGCCAAAGAAAATACTTCCTAAGACTGATGTGTGAGATGACAGAAAATTGACCCTGGGAACTGTGGAATCTCTCCCAGGTGTCAGGGACCTACCTGCCTGGTCTGGTGGCTGAGGGTTGCTAACAGTCCCCCAGCTGGTGGTCTGGGCATAGCTTGGTCCTTGCTTGTTATAACTTATGACTTCCTTGCCCTGGGAGCTATAGCAGCTGAAGTAGAGAATGGCAGACCGGTCGGGGAGCAGGGGACACCCAATTTTCTGGAGGTCATTGAGCATTGGCCCAGAGAGTCCCCAGCTGAGCAGGCCATCCCATCCACCCAGGAGGTGGACTGGCCATCAGTTATGCCCATGACTGGAAGGGCAGGCAGGGACAGAGGGCAGGGAGCAGCAGAGTGAGAGGCAAGGGGTCAGGCCCCTCATTTGCTGGAGTGCCATCCCTCTCCCTGTCAAATCTCTCTGGGGTCCGGCCAACAGATGTGCCCTGGAGGAGGGTGGGGGCCTTCTCCCCATTGGCAGCATCCTGGCTTCTTCCCCCTTTCCTGCCAGGTTTCCCTGGAGCCGGCTCCATTGTTAGCCAGAGCCCCCCACCCCCACCCCCGGGGACAGACTTCAGATGGAGGAAGCGGGTGTGTGTTTGGTTTTGTGGGAGGGAGTCTCTGAACCAAGAACCTATTTGGCTAATGAAGTCATAATTACTCCCTGGCTCACTAATAGGATGAAAGCCGGGGGCTCGGTTAAAAGCCACTGATGGACCCTCGAGAGTGTGTCTGACAGCTCTGAAGAGGGGCTGGAGAATCAGAAATGGAAAGGGGTGGGGGTCAGGGTGGGGGAGCAGGAGGAGGGACGGGGAGGGCCTCTGCCCAGGTCTGGGGTCTGCCTGCAACATACAGTTTCTCCTGCATATTCCTCAGTTGGGCCTGGGACAGACGCCGGAGAATTACCATATTGCCTCTTCCTGCTCCAAACTTCCCCAGACGTAGCTCCACTCACAACCGTCTGCTTTGGTAGGCAACTAGAGGGCTGGCGAGACTCCTGGGCAGCTGAAAATCCCTTTGGAACGAGCATGTTTTGAAGTTCATGTGTTATTCCCCGCACTGCCCACCCCCACCAAAAAAATAATAAAAAAAAAACCCCTCAGCCCTTTTTGCTGCGTCTGGTTGGCCGTCATCGCAAAGTGTCTGCTTCCCCTGAGGATGCATTAGCTAATGTGCAAGGGAGGGAGGGTGCATTTGCTGTATGGTGGGGAGCCCGTTTGGGGCTTTGCATTTGATGTGGGGAATCTATAAAACAAGGGAGTGGACCAAGGCTCACTCGAACCCTGTCGCCATTTGGTGGGTCTGAGACATGTGAATTTAATGGAGAGGGGCCCCGGGTCTCCCAGAGGAGCCTGCCTACAGCCCTGGGCAGTCCAGCCCCATCCCTGCTCTCTCCCTTGCCATTAGCTGCAGTCTTGACGGCTGGCCGGACACTCGGGGAGAAAGCTGACAAAGTGCTAGCTGCAGAAGGTCTTTTTGGTTTTGTTTTCAAGAGTTGTTGCTGGCATTCAGCAGGGAGAAGCTGCGAAGATACTAGGTCCTTGGGACCTCAGAACTGGTGCTGAGAAGGAAGGAACCCTGAAGCCTATGCCTTTGACCTAGAAGAGGCCCTAAGCTTGGGGATCAGTCTCCTAAGTCTCAGTGTAAAGTGACACTGGGGAGGCAGCCCAGTGTCTTAGAGAGCAGTGTTGTGCGAGCTCATGGAGAGGATGTTCGCTGAGTCCTGTCCTGTGGTCACTTCCTCTTGGGACAAACAAGGCCTTCTGGACGTCTCCCCTTCTCCTCTTCTGCCACACAGGTTGTCTGGGGAGTAGAGGGTTATGCAGGGTCCAAACAGCCAGGCTGCAGCTGGAAAGAGCAAGAAGGAGGGACGTGAAAGATGGACAGTCCTTTCCAATAAATGAGCACTGGTTCCGAGGCTTGAAAGACAGACAAGAGCACTTAGGGGACCTTGGGAAAGTTAATTAATGGGGCTGTAGAACAAACCTCAAGCTCGTAACACTTATCACTGGTCCTTCCATCCAGCGACTGGAGCCTGCTAAACTTGCTGAGGAATCAGATAGGGCCAGTCCCCTCCCTCTCCCTGGCCCCAGCACCACAGGATTCAACCAGAACCTGGGCACTAAATACAGACTGCAGAGAGCTTGAACCCAGATGGGATCTGGGTATGCCGCAGGGGCTGCTGGGTCCCCGAGATCAGCCGGCATGTGTTTACAGATCACCTACTACTTGTGAGGGGCAGGGTTGGGTGCTGCAAGGGCACAAGTGGCATGGGGCCCTGGGCCTGCCCCCTGGAGGGCTGCACTCTGGCCAAGCAGAGAGGAGACCAGTTCTGCAGGATCTGGAGTTCTGCCAAAGGCCAAGGTCAGAAGGGGCAAGAATATGGAGAAAATCTCCTAGGTGAGGCAGCCCCATGGGCCAGGCAGGGAGGAAATGTGGACTTGAACCTGTTGAGATGGGTAGCGGGCTTCTGAAGGCACACTCGAAATGGTGAAGAACATTTTGGTTAACGAAAGAGGGGAACACGTGAGTTAATTCACTCATTTATTTAAATCAAGCCAATCCTTATATAAACTGTTCTTAGAACGTTTTGCCTCTGAAGTAGCTACAATTATAATCCCTGCATAGGTGAGGAAACAGGCAAAGAGAGGTTAAGTAACTTGCCTGAGGTCACACAGCCAGTGCCCGACCTCACTGCAGAATCCCAGCTTTTCCTCACTGCACAAGGCAGACCTGTCCCTCTGCAAGTCCCTGTTGCTTTGCTTCCCCTCATGAGCTGCACAGCCCCCACAGCCTCTCTGGGGTTCGCCTGCCACGGCAGAGCAGAGGAGAAAGGGGCGACTCAGTGCTGAAGCGTGTCGAAGACTTGGCAGGGGATGCCCTGGCCTGGCGCCTTCGAAGCACAGACGCCAGGGCTCGTTCTTCACAGAGACGCCCATTCGTACCCTGAGTGCAGTAGCGAGGTGGGGTTTTTGAGTCAGACAGATCTGGCAGCGAGGTCTGGCTTTGTCATTTACCTGGGGCAAATGATTCTGCCATTTGCAGTCACAGTTCCTCAATCACATCAGGATTCCTGCCTCAAGGGCTGGGTGCAGGTTAGAGAGAGTTTACATCAAGTGAGCATCGCTGTGTCGTCGGAAGCAGCTCGATGTAAATGTATTGTGACCCAAATACCATCTGGTGTCCTCTTGCTTCTTTGACATCAATATTATAAATGGCTCAGTTCCTGCCATTCCTGCCAATTCCGTGGTCAGAGAAAGCCAAAGCCCTTCCCACAATGCTGGCTAATTCCTGGGGGCTCCTGCTGTGACCCCAAATTCTCATGCGATCTCTGCTTCTGCCTAGATCAATTTGGATATGAAATCCACCCACCTTGTAGTTTGCACAAAGCACGGACTCAGAGCAGGTTCTCGAATCAAGTAGGCCTGACTGCCAATTTGGAGAGCACAAGGGTAATGTGACTTTGTCATCGTGTCCCTCTAACCTAGTGGTCCTCAAGCCTTAGCTTGGGTGTCAAAATCACCCGGATGGTTTATTAAAGCAGATACTGGAGTTTCTGATACAGAAGACCTGGGGAGGGACCCAAGAATTTGTATTTCTGCCAGTTCCCAGGTGACTGATACTGCTGGGCTAGGGGCTACACTTTGAGAACCGTGTTCTAATCTTTGCTCCTCAAACGCCCTCATAGATGGCCCTGGAGTTCCCAAATCTTCCAATTATGTGGGACTCTCCCCAGTTGCTATATGCAAACTCTTTACCCAAATCAACCTTGCACCCTGCATTTAAAAGACCCTTTGGAGGACAATTGGTATTTTAAATACAGAATGTGTAGCTTTGCTGTTCATATCATTGTGAAATCGCCACCCTCCACCTACCCCCTGACTCCCAGTGAGAATGGCTGGGTGGGTTCAGGATGGGGAAGGTGAGCTCCCAGTGACCCACACAAGCACTGAGGTTCTGGGTGGGGACACTATCCAACTCAGTGGTCCCCGGTCTACACAATGCCATGCTTTTCTCTCTGGTGGGGTCTGGGCTAATCAGCAGCAATTTCTGGGGTGGGGGTGGTGGAGGGGGTTGGGGTTGGGCCGCAGCTGTGACTCCAAATTGCTGTGAGGCCCACTGCCTGGTCCTTGCTCCTGTAGGAACTGACATCAAACAAATGGGCTCTGATGCATTAAGTGGGGCGGGGGCGGGTGGGGCTGGCCCTCCCCTGTCTGTCCCCACCTAATACATTGAGGAGCAGGAAGGATGCCTTGATGAGGAGCCATAATGAATTCCCAGATTCCAGCCCTTGGGGGCAGCTGGGCAAGAGCGGTACAGCCTTCGCTCTTAATAAAGATTGGAAGATGACTTGTCCCCTCCCCGCTGGGTCGGTTAATCCAACTCCAAGCTGGAGATTAGCATTTCTAATGGACTGGGAGGCGCAGGCTTCCGGAGACAGGGATGAAGGATGACAGATATTCTGGGGGTCCCAGGGGCTCTGAAGAGAGGCAGTTGCTTTGTCTGGCCTCTGTTGAATTGAGGTTGACTGTCTTCAAACAAGATCCTCTCTTCATATCTCCACTTCTGTCCCTTGGAGTGGAAACTCCTGCTCTAAAAACTGAACCCCTCTCCCCGCTGAAATGTCATGTGAATTTCCAAATATCCAATATTCAAAGAGTACCATACAAATACCATGAGTTCAACCAGGCACCGTGGTGCATGCCTGTGATTCCAGCTACTCGGGAGGCTGAGGCAGGCGGATTGCAAGTTCAAGACCAGCCTGGGCAATTTAGCGAGGTCCTATCTCAAAATAAAAGGAAGGGAAGGTCTGGGGATGCGGCTCAGTGGTACAGCACTTGCCTAGCGTGTGAGAGGTGCTGGGTTCATCCCCAGCGTGGCGAAAATCAACAGCAGCAAGAGGGGTGCAAATTGACCCAGCTCCTCCTTCCAAAGGAAAGGCTTCCTCATTCATTCAATTATCTCCATTTATTTTGTCCTTCAGTTGGCACCTGCAACATGCCAGGCATTGGACCCTGGAAGCAAAGATGAAAAAGGAAAGGTGTCTTAGATTCATGATCTTCACAATTTAGTGAGGGAAAGAGGCAACAAATATCAAATGCCAAACCCCATGGGGCATGAAACAGGTGCTCTGCAGGTGCAGAGAGGCCATCTAAACCAGACTGAAAATGGGTATGCTCGCGGGGGGTGTCAGGGAAGACTTCTGAGACAGCATCATAGGTGCTGACTGTCAAAGATGTGTCAAGCCAGGCCTCGTGGTGGCACCTGTAGTCCCAGCAACTCAGGAGGCTGAGGCAGGAGGCCAAGGCTGAGCCCAGGAGGTGGAGGACAGCCTGGCAACATAGGGAGAACCTGTTTCAAAAAGTTAAAAAAAATAAAAAGATGCATGACCCAGCACAGAGGCCACAGCCTGCTTCGAGGAGGCCGGGAGGGATGATCTATAAGCAGAAAGGAGTTTGGAGGGGTGAGAGTCAGGAGGAGTCTGGAGTCTGCATTTGCAAGCTGTGGTCATGAGCATCAACTCCAGTGAGCATGAACTCTCCAGAAAAGGGAGATGTGGAAAGTCAAGAGGAGGATCTTCCAAGAAGACCCACCTTTTGTCCAGAATGTGTTCTTTGAATCCACCCTTATCGAGCCCTTTGCCCAGGACAGTCTGATACCACTTTTGCTGACTTGACTATCTCCCAGAACAGTCTGAGCTTCCAGAGGACTCGAATTCTGTTCTACTTATCTTACATCATTCATTGTAACAGAGTAGGTTATTATGACATGTTTTTGAACTGAACAGTTCAAACCCAGGAAGTAGGACAATATTTGCATGTTGGGGGTAACTGGAAATAAGTTGGAATGTCTAGAATTTAGGGTACATGTAGGAGGGGTGAAAAATGAGGCTGGAGAAGTGAGGGTCAGAGCACGAAAGGTCTAATATGCCAAAGCAAGAAGTTTAGATTTTATCCTATTGTAGTAAGCCAAGGCTTCAAGGAAGAGAATAGTATGATAATATTTGTATTTCAAAAGATTCCTCTGGCTGCAGACTCAGGGGTGTGAGAAACACAGGAGACAAGGACACGAGGCCATGAGGGCTTGTGCTAAGGGTGTGACTGTGCAAATGAACTTGAAGGATGAATTTCAGAGACAGCCTGTGAACTTGAGAGTGATGAGAAAGGTTCTTTCTCATATTCCAGGCAGTGAGCAGGGAGGTTCAGAGGTGTCGTGTGACATACCCAACGAGTCACCCGATGGTTCAGGAGGAGCCTGGAAATAAAGGTCTCATTTTCATCTGACAAAATGATCACTCCTCAAGTCAACGCCGCACCCTGAGGACTTCTGAAGGGCGAGGAAACAGGCAGGTTGGAGAGTTACTTGGTGGCTCTTTGTCCAAGAGAGTGGGGTCTGCACTTCAGGGGAGTCCTTTGCCCTTACTTCTTATTGCTGTCTGTGAACTGTCAGTTCCCTTTCCATAGAGCAGAGGGGCCCCCAGCCCTGCCCTCTCTCCTACCCCCTCTTCTTCCTGTGGACTCCAGACACTGTAGCCCTCGCATGTATCCTGCCCTGGTGAAGCTCTTTGGCCCCCCACCCCACCGCATGAGACCCAGCAGAAGGAGGCCGGCAAAAGCCACGTCCCTCCTCAGTCCACACAGCCCCTCTGGCTCTCTCCCTTCCCTATTTGGTTACCAACTGAGATTCCTTTGAGTCCGTAGAGAGGGTTTTGGTTTCTAGTATGCAGTTTTATGCATTTTTCGACAATATCAAATATCTATTCCATGCCAGGCACAATGTTGGGCATATGAACAGGGCACAGAAAGAAGGGGGCACACTGGGACTAGGGTGAGCGAGCGTCACCCTGAGAAAGTTGTTTTCTGGCATGTGCACGTGCTCCCCTGCGAATTTCTCTCCTTCTCCCAACTTCCCTAGCCTGGATGTTCTTAAATGGTGTGCACACCCAGCCTTGTTGGATCAGGGGTCTCTCCATGACTGCACGTGTTCCTAATCCAGTCACCATACACTCAAAACACAAATCATGCAGAAGAGTTTCCCAAAATAGCAGCAACTTCTAGATGGTCTGATAGACCTCCAGTATCAGAGAAGCCATCCGAGGCCCGTGGAAAAATGTGGCTCACTTGTGTCGTTAACCTCTTGACACCCTCTCCCACTGCACAGTTCTTTAAAAAAAAAAAGAGGGAACAGTCAAACAACATGTCCCTGAGTGGCCCCTTTCTGTTCCCAAATGCCTAGTCAAGTTAGGGGAACAATGAGAACAAGGGGAACTAGAAAGCCCAGATCCATATTGTCCTGAAGGACAGTGGCTTCCTCCATGCACACTGGGACTAGGGTGAGTTAGTGTCACCTGGAGAAAGCAGTTTTCTTGCACATTGCTTCTTGGGATGCTGGTCATAAAAGCAAACTCAGCAAGGTAACGCTGAATGTCACTGCTTCTGCAACTTAACATATAAAACCCCTGTTTTGGTGGTGACTGGCATGGAACGGAGGGCACTGGGGCAAGGAGACATGTCACTCATCCAGCTGGCCACCACTGGACAGGACACTGGAGGGAGAGGAGGTGCTGCTTGGAAAGCACCTTGAGGGACGCAGAAGCTCTGTGTCCAATCCATTGCCACGGAATTCTGCTTGGAGCAGTCTCCGACCTCCGGTGAGCTTTCCCCAATAAACACAAGGCTCTCATGCCGTCTCCAGGCACCTTTTTTGGCCTTTCTGCAACCTACCCTGCTGCCCAGGCACAACTTAGGCTGCAGAGGTGACATCTACACATTAACCAAGGAAAGTGAGTCCATTGCATGCCCAGAGTCCATTTTGAACAACTTTTATTATACGTTTAGTGTTCTCTATACAAAAGAAATCAGTCTTTTTTACAGTGATTCAAAAAAAATTCGGAATAATTTGGCCTTTTCATTGTTCATGCAGTCAGTTTATAAGTCCATGTATTAGACCATCTTCCATGGCCCAGAAATCTTCCCTTCCGAAGGTCGCACACGACACCCTCAGATTCGCATCTGTCGCCGACAAAGTTGGTTAATGCAAAATAAACTCATGAAAAGGAAAGAACACCATGTGAGAGGGGTTAAAACAAGGCCCACCATGGAGAGTTAAAGGTTTAACCAATGGAACAAGGATCTGACTGATGCATGGGAGTGTGGGGATGCTGGAAGGAATGGAGACACATGAAGGACTTTCCCACTGAAAAGAATGCATGGGAACGGTGGGGGAGGTGTTGGGGGCAGTGCCCAGGGCTCTGGGGTCCAGTGTGGGTTGGGAGTGGGACCAGGACAGAAGGCGGCCATGTCACAGGCGACTAATGCTCAGCTCGAGAGGAGTGAGAAGAAGTTGGCAAAGAGCTGGGGAGCTGGGCAGAGGGACAACACTGACTGAGGACACTGCATTTGGGAATCAGAAAAAAGAGCAGGCCAGGGTCATCTGATCTGCATCATTTTCAAAAAACAAACCGAGTAGTACACAAAATTCGGGAAATCTCTTCCCAGACTTTTGTGTTTATTGCTTCACTGAAATCTTTTCGACTGCTGAACTCCAGCCCAGTAAATCCCAGGTGGCAGGCTTGCCAGGGCCCTGCTGCCCCCTCAGCACCCTGCAGCCAAAAGAGGACAGAGCCCTCTGCACCCTCACTTCTGGGGAATACAGTGTGCTGAGGGTCCCATGCTGATGAGGCAAGAGACACCATGCTGGGGGGTACAGTCTAGGTTTCACAGTAACAAACAACGATCAGCTTGTCATTCCAGTCCAGTGGCCCAGGGCAGCCTGTAACTGCATGGCTGGGTTAACCGCGCAGACAGGCTGACCTTGGACTCAGAAAAATCCTTTTTATCTTTCATTTGGGGAGGTCTAGGGGGATGTGCAGGTGGTCGAGAGGTACGGCAGGGCGAACCAGCCCAGCAGATCTGTAGTCATACCTCTGCTTTCAAAGAGGCAGTTGTGGTGAGATGCAAGAATCCTGGACAAGGAGCCAGAAGGCCCAAGTTCAAGTCCTAATCCTACCTACACTTACCAGCTCTGTGGTCTTGAGCAAGCCCCTGCTCCTGCCTGCGTTCTCCTTTCCTGGTGTGTACAATGAGTCATTTCAATTAGATCAGCTCTGAGATTCCTTCACATGCTGAAATCTAACTGTCCTGAGCCAGATGCCTTGGTATCTGTTTTATTTCCACCCTTGTCTCCATGAACATCCATTTAAAACCAAAATACTCATAAGAGGAGCATTGCTTCCCAGGGCAGCTTGAGATGCTGTTGTATGTATGGGTCTTTTGGCTTTCCTGGTGGCCATCCTCCTTCCCCTCGGCCCCTCCCTGAAGGTAAGGTCCCTTCCTAGAAAAGAATCAAAAAATAGGGCACTTCCCCAGGCTTGGGTTGTGCAGCAAAGATAGCCACCAGGTCTGGTTTGAGCTCATACAGGGTGATCCCATCTAGTTTAAGGGAGGGGCCTGACCAGGAGTTTGGCTTTGGCCAACTTGCCTATGTCTCCCAGGGCGTAAGTCTCCTAACCCTTCGAGCCCTTCATTTTATTGCTTTGAGTCTTCTTTTTGTATCAGGGACTTCCCACATGCTACTCATAAGCCATCATGCAGAGCTCAGGCAGAATTCTTCACTTCACTAGGAAGAAATCACTCTGTGGGCCTAACTGGGTGAACCCAACCACAGCCACGGGCTTAGGTTTGGCAGAGGCTGGTTGGACTGGAGCCTTGGGGAAAAGTCATGAGTGGGGAAGCAGACTCTGGGCTGGTATCCCAAGAAGCTGTTGCCCTCTCACTGAGAAGTGTCCCTTGGCCTAGTTCTGGCCCCAGCCTCAGCCCATAGAAGCCTGAGAAACTTCTCCCCTTCAGAGTGTCAGAGGATCAGCCTCACAAAAGCCGAGACAAAAATGCATTGAATCCTGCTCCTTCCCTCAAAGGCTGTGGGTGATGCCCTGACTTGGCTGGCCTCCAGGAGGCGCCATGAAGGCTGCAGTTCTTGGGGAAAGTTTTCCTCTCCTTTGGATCACTGTCTCTAGGCCCTACCCTCAGCAGTCACCCAAATAGGGCCTCTCCCCTCCTGCAGGCTGCACACAACACCCACACGCCACCCTTTGCAACTTATCTCACAGGAGCCCAGACATGGATTGACCCTCTCCAGGACAACGTCATGATCTGGATTGTTCCCTGAAGAAAGCACTGCTCTGCAGCAGGGCGGCGTTCTGCTCTGTGGACGTGCACATGTGTGGGTGCTCCGTAGCAGGGGAGCTGCCCCTTTGCTGGAAACCCCACAAACCCTCCCAGATCGGCTTGCATGCCCTTCCCAAAGCTAACTGTGGTCAGGGAAGCCAGGAGCGCACCATCTGGGCCCACGGTGCAGACGCACCTTGTCGGGTGAGCGATGTTGGCACCAGCTCACTCTCATCACTTCCAGACCTCAGGACTTGCCAGGAAGTGGGTAGACCAGATGTCTCCGACCTCTCAGGGTGAAGGAGGGGGGCCATGGAGGAGTGAGCCCGGCTTTCCTCAACTTAAACTCAGCCATCTCCTCAAAAGCAAGACTGGCAGCGGGGGAGGCAGCTACTATGACCTGTGGCACTGTACCTCTCAAATGCTGCCTCCCTTCTCCTTCAGGTGGACCCCTGTCCTCTGTGCAGAGAGGTATTCAAAGGAGGGACAGAATGGAGGGACAGGCACCAAAATAGGTTAAGCAACTCGCCCCAAGGGGCAGAGCAAAGAGGCTCCAGAAGCAGGGCTCCTCTGCCCCACCCAGTGGATCTTGACTGTCTATCCTGCACAGTCTTCCTGACCAGGTGGACTAGGTTCTTGAAACTGCTCCCTTCCACTTTGGAGCCCTCAGTGGCTTGAGCAATGGGAATGCTCCCAACTCAGTGGCTTCTGTGTCTCAAGACTCGGTTCCAGTCATGTCAGTCCTACGAGGGCTGGGACCACGCCTGACCTCCCTCAACATGGTATTAGGGGCTCAGGCATTGGTCCAGACTAGATCTTCAAAGAGTTTGATGAATGGACGTGAGGAGAGATGAGCGCTCAGGCAGCCACAGCACTGTGACTGAGCACACAGGTGGGAGGGCAGCCTAGTCAATGGAGCTTTCAGACAACCACCGCCCCACCCAGACAGGCTGAAGCACCAATGGGAGGGCCCGCTCCTGGCGATGTTGTGGGATGTCTTGGGTGGTTGGTGGAGAGGCCCGGCTGGCAGGGAGTGCTGGGCAATACTGCTTTCCTGTTGAGCTGGGTGGACTGGCATGGGCTCTCTGGAAAGTGGCCTCTCCTCTTAGCCCTGCCACCCTCACACCTCCAGTCTGAGCTCTCTGAGCACCTGTCATCTTTGCCTGGGGGACACTGGTTCTTCAGCCCCAAATGCTCCTGCCTGGAGGGTTGTGATCTTGGGGAGTGGGGGGCAGCTGTCAGCACTCACAAAACAACAGCCTGAGAGCGGCGCTAACAGCAAACGAGGATGGTACAGAGACACTGAAATGAGTGGGGAGGACAGCCTGAGCTGACCTCTCCCCAAGATCTTTCAGAGAGAGGAAGCCTTCCAAGCCATTGCTTCGTGCAACAGACTTTCCAGAGGCAGGGAGGTGGCTATGTGACATCCAACAGTCCCTTCCTGCCCTAAGAGCCTTCCCTCGGTGCAATGGGCTCACTAGCATGGACGAAGCAGGGTGACATGAGTGTCTGAGAAACTGACCACTCTGCTCAGGTCCGAAGCATATTCTGGAAAGGCTGGTCATTTGATTCAGCTCACAGGGGCATGTTCCTGACATTTACCTTCAGGGACAGCGGGCCTGGACTGGACTGCAGGAATGCCCAGTTGCATCCAAGCAGGAGTTTGAGGAAAGCCGGGGGTTGGGGGACCCTGAGCTCACTCCCCAGCCCCTTCTGTTTACCCTGTCCCCTTTCACCATGAGAGAGCTGCCTCCGAGGCCTCTGGGCAGCAGAACTGGAGGCACCTCGGGCCAAAGAGCCATTTACTCTCAAGTTCAACAACATTATTGGCTCAGCTCTGGGCTAAGGTTTTTTTACCTGCAGACAGTGTGTGTGTGTGTGTGTGTGTGTGTGTGTGTGTGTGTGTCTATGGACTTGACCTTCAACTGAATGATTATTAAGTGATGCAAGCATTGCTAATACCTCTGCGGCTTAAACATGTGGCAAATGATGCTGTAATAAAGTCTCCGAAGGACACGGCCCCCTGGATGGCAGCTGGAGGCTCAAACTGGAGGCTGTGCCAGTGGCAGGTGATCCATTCCTGGGGGGGGGTCAGCCTCACCCTCCTGAAACCAACTTGAGCTACACAAACTGCAACAGGGGCACACTCGGGCTCAAGATCTCCCTCCCTGCATCACTGAGGCTAGGTACCTTTGGTTTCAACAATGGATTAGGTGGGGAGGGTGAAGGCAGCACCTTCGGTCTGAGAACTGCAGGTCTGCGAGTCTCCATTTGGGCAACGGGATGAGGGCATGTACGGAGTGGCTGCTTGTGGTCCTGCAGGGACACTTGCATAGGCTGCCCTGATTTCGAGTCAGACGTCACTGGAGGCTTCAAGGCTTGCAGGGAGGGGCCAGGAACCTGGGAACTCCAGAGACAGATCAGAACTGCATAAGGCATACGAAGAGCACTGGGTCCTCCCCGGGCAGGGGTGTCACTGCACTGTTAGCACGGCACCACCACAGGGTCCCCTGATATGTGTATATACCCTAATGAAAGGACAGACAGGCTCAGTCTCGGGGCAGCAGGTCTGCATCCACACATCACGTCAAACACGAGTCTCAGCATCATACAGAATTGACCAAGGAGAGGACATCTGCTAGAGGAGGAAGTGGGTGGTGCTTTACACCCCCAAACACACCGGCAAGGCTTTTGCATTGCAGGGTTCTGTCTCCTTGAGGGTAGCAGCGTAGACCCTGGCCAGGTGGGCAGATGCCCTCTGCTCTGCACATGGTGGGTGTGGTCCTCTCTCCTACATCCTGGTACTCACTGATGGCAAGGAAGGAGTATGAACCCAAGTCTTGGCTTCTCTGCAGAGAGGCACAGTTCCCAAGAGACCAGACCACTGACTCTTCTGCTGAGGTTGTCACTGCAGTTGACATTCTCACCATCAGTGCCTCCAACTCCTCCTTCAGTCAGGCAGCTCATTCCTGGACATTCCGGAGGCAGGGGCAAGGTCAGAACGAGGAGCCAGAGGTAAACTCACCTTCCAACTGAACCAGAGAGAGGCAAGGCGACTGCCCACCCTCGCCCTGCCAAAAATACTGTCATTTCCCAGGAAGGAGCCAAGCCCAGCTCAGCAACTGACAAGATGGAGGCAGATTGGGAGCAGGGTGGGGGGGCATATGGCAAAGAAGGCATCCTCCGGAAATGCGCTGCCCAGTGGCAGAGTGAATGCCACCCTCTTCTCTACACTCTGCTACGGATCAGTCCTTTCCGTCTATCGTTGTGGTTTCCTGGGGGGAGAATCCACCTCTTCTTTCTTTTTCAGGGACACATCTTCAAAAAAAAAATTGAGACATTGGGTCTGGAGGTTTGGAGGTGCACAAAGCAAAAATAAAGTCAATGAAAAGTACCATAACCCACAGAAACGGGTGTGCGCCGAGGCCAAGGCGGGCGGGGAGATGGATGCTCCAGGTGGCTGCGAGACGGGGCAAGGGACCAGGGTTCCCTCTGGTGAGCTTAGTCATGGCTCTAGCTCTCCCGCACTGGTGGCACCCAGGGGTGTGGGGGGTCACTGGGAGGGGGCTTGGGGGTGGCTGGGTGGCCACTGGTCCTCACAGCTTGGCAGACCCCCATGTTGTTCCCTTGTCCCTGAAGGTGGTGGCGGTTTTGTGGTCGGTCTGCAGTGACTTCGTCTCCCCCTCTCCCCTCCTCCCACTTATAAAGTAGTGGCTGTGCCCAGGTGGGCTCCGTTAGGCCAGGGAATAGATGGCGTTGACGGGTGATGTGGCCTCCGAGCTCTCATTGCCCTCTGTTTCCTCCTTGTCCTTTTTGACCGTGTACTGGCCAATGAAGGAGCCATCCTCATTGAACTGCCCTTCACCACCTTCACCATAGTCCACCAGGCTGTCGTCACTCTCCTGCTGCTTGATGGTTCCGTCCAGAGACGTCTGGCTGCCCTGCAGGGGCTTGTTGTCCTCATCACTGGCCAGAGAGAGACAGAGAATCAGGGCCTGGCCAGGTCCAGTGCAGCCCAAACCAGTAAGGTGGGACAGGGTGGAACTTCTGGCCAACACATGCCCTGGCAGCCCACGCCCAGGCCCTGGGGGTCAGCCAGGCCTCATCCTCCTTGTCCCATGTGGGTAGCAAAAAGGAAAGCTAAGAGGCCCAGAGGGGACAAGTGTCTTCCCTAAGGGGAGGTGGCAAGGGCACAGGGCAGGGACTGGGGCCCATGCTTCTGGATCCCTGCTGGGGGATACTTTCCATGAGATAGGGCCACTGTCACAGTGGGAGCAGGCAGAGGACAGACATGGCATGAGAGGCAGAGTCATGGCTTGTGAGACCATATGGGATGGCAAGAGTCAGGACAAAGAGTTCCAGTCCTGAGTGTGTCACCCTGTGCCCTTGTGACCTGGCCATAGTGTGTCCATGGAAGGTAGACCTTTGACCTGGGACTCTGCAGGGCAAGGCTCTGCCCTTGACAAGAGCAAGGGTCTCTCCTGCCGCCCCACCTCCCTGTCGCAGTGCTGTTCCCTTGGATGTCTGGTTTACCCAGAAACAGGTACTACTGCTCTGGGCCTTGCATGTAAGAAAGGTGGGTCGTGGGATAGAGGGGCTTATGGAGAAGCACATGAAACCAGCAACTTGAGAAGACACTGGCAAGGCGTGGAGGTCCTGCCAGCCCCAGGTGCCAGCCCTGTCATTCAGCCTCTCCTAGGTGGGGAGATCTGGAGGCTGGTAAGTAAAGTGGCACTGGCCCATGGGGCCCAGATGCCCCATCTGAATGGCTGTGCCCTGAGCCACATCTGCCCTTGGCTGGGAGACTCTCTGTGCCCTTTAGGCTCAAAAGGGGGGACCAGGTGCTGCTGGCTGCACTTCAGAGGTGAGCCATGCTTCCAGGCAGAGAGCAGCTGTGGACCCCTAGTAGGGGCTGGGGGGCCCAGCAGGTGGGACCGCAGTGGTGCCAGGCAGTCTAAGTAGACATGCCACACCCTCCTCTGCTCCTAGCCCACTCCAAGTTCTTCCTGATGTGGGGAAAACAACCAGCTGAGCTGCCATTATAGTGGGCAGAGCATTCTAATAACAGCATTGGGCAAAGGCATCTGTCAGGGGAAGGCCTCACGCTGGAGGCAGAGCTGAGCAGTGGTGAGTGAAAAGCCATTAGCCCACTCCCTCCGTGTGCCAAGTGAAGGCGGCCCATTAATGCAGCCTCAATGCCCGCTCTGCTGGCAGTGCTGTGGGAGGGACAGCGGTGGAGAGAAGCAGGTGGGTCTCTAGGGCAGGAAGTGGACCCCCCTTTGCAAACTGGCGGAATCTAATTGCCAGGCTCCTCACCCCACTGACAGTCTTTTCTGCATGCACTCTTCCTCTGCCCCACTGCAGGAGCAGAATCGTTATACAGTTTTGGGGAGATTCCTGTCCTGGTTTTGGGTACCACCAGGCAACCACTGGACTGAGACAGCCCAAAGGGAGAGTTCAGGGTGGAGGCTCTCGAGGGGAAAGGGGACCTAAGTCTGGAAGAACAGATCTTGCCCTGGAATGAAAGAGTGGCCCTGGTCTAGTCACCTATTAGCCTGGCCTCCAGAGGCCTTCAAGGTCTAGGAGGAGAGACTTGGGAGAGAGGCAGAGAGCCCCATCAGAAAGGTGTTCAGCAACTCAGCCACAGGGTGGAGGGAGACGAGGAAGGAGAACATGCCTCTTGGCTCCCGGGGCCTGTCCCCTGGCAGCTCAGTTCTTCCTCTGACTTATCTGGGACTTTCACAGTCTGGGACTCATGCACCTGGGGCTCTGGGATGGTCACTGCGGAGCCCGAGCAAGGCCAGTGCATGTGTTCGTGCTGGCTGGGTGTGTGCCTGTGTGCACACTGTGGGCCTCATGGGACAGTGTGCAGTAGCTGCTTTTGCCCAACGGCTTTGTTTCTTGGGGAGGACAGAGGCACACAAGGAAGCAGCTTCTCTTTGTGAAGGCTGCCCATCCTGTCCACCTCTGGCTGTGCTGAGGGTCTGGGGGAGAAAAAAAACCCTTGGCCTTGGAAATGAAGGCCAGCTCATGGGGGACCTGGACCCTTTAGGGGAGCCAGGGAAGAAGGGACTGCCCTCTGTGCTTGCCCTCATGGGGACATCAGAACTATTTGGATTATTTTGGTTCCTAAGCTGCCAGACAGGCTCCTGTGTGGGCAGTGGCTCCGCCACCCATTGATCTGATCAGGCTTGCCAGGCTGCTGATGGGCAGGGTGGTGAAGGCCCAGAAAGGATAAAGAGAGGCCGAGGAGAATAGCTGGGACCTGGACCTGGATACTAACCAGGTGGGAGTGGGGAAGGAAGGCCCCAAAGGGCCTTCTCTCCACCCACTTGGTCTGACAATATGATTCCATGATCCACCCGCATCACTCCTAAAGTTTTTTTTTTTTCTTTTCTTTCTGGTGGTGCTGGAGACCCTCTGCATCATTCCTGAATTCAGAATATACTTGCCATTTAAATGGACAGTTGCTGGTTTTGTGAAGTTGAGATACACAGGCCCGTTCAGATCCATAGGACAGCAGCACCTGTGGGCAATTGGCCCCTGTCCCCTCCAACTCTGCCACTAGCTCACTGGGAGGTGAGTGTGGGGCTTTGGGCAGGTCACTTCCCAGTGTGGGCTCCAGTCCGCCCATCCAGCACACAGGGCACTGGACCAGGTGCCTCTCCAAGGCCTATTCCAGCCTAGAGCCCAGAGATGTCACTAGGTTCATGAGGAAAGAGCCTACCCTGGCTCGCTCTACCCCTTCACTCCATGAGGCTTGAAGACCTTACAGCCTCCTGGTCATCATCTTAGGGGTTAGGGTGGTCATAAACAGAGAAGAAGTCTGAGAGTGGAGTTCATTTCCCACGAGAGGGGTCCAGGGTTCGTTTTCAGAGTAAAAAGATGGAAAGATACAAATAAGCAGCTCGGTTGTTTGAGTTGTGCAACTACGTGAATGAAGTGCGTTGGAGACAGGGGGGTGGGAGCAGCCTCATCCTGTTTGGCCAGGACACACAACTTCTCTGACCACGTTCCCTCTGCCAGGGCACTGCCAGAGAGGCAGAGGTGACAGCCCAGTTGGCAAGGACGTGCAGTGGCCTTATGGCCCAGGCGCTCTGAGGGGAGAGGGCTGCCTCAAGGCAGCTGGTAGATGGGAGGAAGGAGATCCCGCACCTGTAGTCAAAGGAGCCATCCTCTTCTTTGGGGTCTTCAGGGCCAAGGGGAACATCCTTCTTTTCTCGTACTTGGTGGATAAGAGAAGAGAGACACCAATTAAGAACTATGCCTGTTCCCCAGGGCTCTACTGCAGGCGGGGCCATGAGTCACCCTGTGGGCCTGAGACACCTCCCACCCCTCAACACCTTTTAATAAGACCCCATCAATTCCTCCTGAGTTCAATCAGGAGGAATTGATGCTGCAGTTGCAGAATTGATGCTGCCTCCTCCTGCTTGCCCCGGGCTCTCTTTATATCCCTGTTAGCAACTGATCTCCCCGGCCCAGCTCCATACCACCTCTTCACGGGCTCTTTCCCAAACCCCAGAGACTGGATCTTTCCCTCCGCCAAAGGCAGATCCTCCTTTGTTTACACCTTTCTTCTTCCGCTCTGCATTAGAATCCTTTGTGCACATTTCTTGTGCTCCTAACAGAACGCAGTTCGCTCCTCAGGGTGGGCACTATGTGCTTCTCTAAAGCTGCTGGCAGAGTGCCCCTGTCAGGGAGGACACCCCCAACACTAGGGGTGGAGGAGCTTTCCTATCTGGGTCCTCGCTTGGGTGCCCTTTCTTGTTCCGCCTCTGGGATGTGCACACACCCAGCCGAGGCCTCTCTTGCTGTGCAGTGGCCACTCCCTAGGAGCCAGCAGCAGTGTCGAGGATGGACATCTTTCCTCCAGTATCCCTGGCACCTAAAACAGGCTAACAGGCTGGCATGCAGCAGGCACTTACACGAGGGGTTCCTTTATATATAAATAACATGTGTGTGCATATATATATTTTATTTATTTATTTATTTATTTATTTATTTATTTATTTATTTTTGCGGTCCTGGGGATTGAATTCAGGACCTCTCACATGCTGGGCAAGTGCTCTACCTCTGAGCTAGACCTCTAGGCCCATGAGGGATGCTTTCTGTGTCCTTTTCAATATACAAGGCAGGACAATCACTCCTACTTTAAGTGAGGGAAACTGAGGCCTCGAGAGGTGAAGAACAGGTCACATAACTAATTAGTAGCTGCATGAAGCTGAGGGTGAGGACTGGAGCACAGGCCTATGGCTCCTGGGCCTCTCGTTTTTTCAATGTGTCACAGGCTCACCCTGGAGCTGGAGGAAGGGAGGCCAGCTTTGGAGAGCCTTCCGGGATGGGACACTTTTTGAACAGGCAAAGGCAGGCTCTGGTACATCTGGTGAGTTCCTCAGGCGCTCAGCTCCACCTGGGATGGGGAGGACTCAGGGAGTCCTCCTAAGTCTTGATGTTATGTGGAAAGCTAGACCTCTCCCTAACTCTGGCTTTCTCTCTTATGGAAGGAAAAGAGCCACGAGGTGGCAAAACGAAGTTTAAAAACATCCCCCACAAGCAAGGAATGGAAGCTTCCTGAGCCCCCTCACTGCAATGGAAAGAGAACCTCAGGACCCTAGGGTCTGAGTGCAGGAGGTGGGAGAAGGAAATACAATAGAATCTCCTCTCTCTTCCAGATCCTTTGTGCAGAGCTTTTGGGGGGACCTCTGTATAGTGATGGGGAGAAGGAACTGTCTGGGGAGTGCGGGGTGTGTCTGGCCAGGGGCTCTGGGGTAGAGAGCCATTTCATCCTGCAGCCCAGCAGGAGTCCTGCTCTCAGTCATCCATTACCCTGTCTCCTGTCACCCTACCCACCCCATCACAGACAGATGGCTTGCTTGTCCCTGCTTGAAAAACAATCAATATTTTCAGAAACAAGAATGCCAGAGGTCCTTGTCCTTGACCTTGGTTTGTCTGGGCTGGAGGATCTTGGCTATAGAAGAGAAATGCCTCTGGGACTTAAGAGAAGCCCAAAGCCCTTTAAACACTGTGGGGTCCTATCAGTGCCCCTCAGCCTCTCCCTACTCCCCCCTTGGGGCTGCTGACACTCCATTCTAGGTATCTAGAACGCAATTCTCCCTTGTCTGCTGATAGCCCAGCTCCGCCACCCCTCTCGTGGGTGTGTCCATCTGCCCACACCCCTTCTTTTCCCATTTTCTCTAAAATGCCCCTCTTCTTCCTCCCTCCCTAGGATACAGGATCCTAATGAGATTCAGGCTGGAAAAAAGCCAATTTATGGAGCAGATGGGTGGTGAGTCAAGGTGAGGGAAGGTCAACCTCAGTAGGAGCCGGGGTTCCTTCCATGCCCCCTCTGGAGTGGCCTGGACCTCTCTGTCTGCCTACCTCTGTGTGTGTAATTAACTCAAGTGCTTGCCGATAGCACCAGTGCACGGAGCAGGCAAGGGGGCTGAGGTTCCAAGCCCTGGAGGGGCAGGTGACCTGGTAACTCCTGGGAAGGTTCCCTCGCCTGCTCTTTTCACATGGCTCACCTGGGTACTTGCCGCCTCGACTCCTCTTGATGAAGCAGACGATGAGCAGGATCAGCACCAGGAGGGCGATGGCGCACATGAGCCCAATGAACCAGCCCTGGGTGGCGATGTCTGCCTGGTTGTTGGTGTAAGCTGGCGGGAGGGCCGGAAGCAAATCCGTGAGTGATTGCTTGGGAGGGGGGAGGGGGAGCCGGGGCTTGGTCCACCTATCGCACGTGGATGTCTCTTCTGGAGCCTAACACTACCACCTAGCCCCTCTTTGACCCAAACTACCCCGCTGAAGGGACAAAAAGAAAATAGTTAAAAAGCCAAGTTCAAAGGATCAGGAAAAAAAAAAAAAAAAGGCAAAGGAAAGGCGTGCAGGGAGCAGAGAAGCAGCAGGAAGCCGAGCAGGTGCTTAGGAAGGGCATTTCCTCAGGACCAGGCTTGGCATTCTTGCAAACCAGAAGGACGGCCACAGCCTGCTGGGGACTGAGGGCAGGCCAGGGATTGTCCATGGAAGCACAATTCCTGTGAATGGTCCTGCGAGCTCCATGGGAGCAGGAGCTGAGGCTGCGCCGTGTGCACCTGCTGTCAGAGGCCTCGCTGGCCTGCACAGGTGCAGAGCCGCATCGCTGCCCACAGCAGGGCCCCGAGACAGCCAGCTGTCTTCCTGGCAGTGGGTCCTGGGACAGGTGGAGGAGCAGGTCGCCCTGTGCCTTTTCGTCTGCCCAGCTGGCCTGTGCCTGACAGCAGACGGGCCAGGCCCGGGTTCCCCCAGACAGGAAGGCGGTGATGCCGGGGTTGCACCTTCCACTCACTCCATCCCACTTCCAGACGCTGCCACACAAAAGGCCCCTGGTGGCCTGTGACACCCTCTCCCTGCTCCTGTGACAGTGCCCTCTGTCTGTGCCTGGAGACCTGTCTCAAAGATCCCTTTGTGTTTTGAAGGGCACGCAGGCAGGCCTAAAGAACAGGAGCCCAGGGTCATCAGGTGGGGTCCATGATGGCTGGGGTTGGGGCTTGGGAGCGCATGCTCAGGACCCCCTCACTATGGACTAAAGAAGAAAAGGCAGCCTCCAGAAATACGGCCTGTCAAGGAAACTGAGGCACGAGGTAGGGAAAGATCCAAGGAGCAGACACGCCCAAGCAGCTCTGGAGCCGGCCAGTGCGGAGAGGCCATGGGAGAGCCACACAGCAACAGGAGCCATGGGAACCCCGGCACCAAGGCTTCCCAAAAGGCACACGGGGACAGAATGGGGCCCCAGGGCTCTTTCTGTGCCCCCAGCTCCCACCACATGCCATCAGTGGGAGGTGTCTGGGTATAATACCATCCTTTGCTGTTCTTGGGGAATAAAATAGTTTTTTGTGCGTCTCGGTGCCCAGGTAAAGGCACTGCAAAGGGACAGCTCTTAGTAAAAGCCGAGGACTGACAAATAAGTGCTCATCTCCAGGCCCTGGTGGCCCAGAATAGCCCTGCTGCAGAGCAGTTCAGTCCTGTGAGAACCCCACTTGTGATCACCTGATCCGTGTGCGCTGTGGAGGAAAGCTCCATCCCAGGCCCGGCCGGCCACTCCCCACACAGGGCAGAAAAGTCTTCCCCAAACCCCACGGGGAATCAGATCCCATCCTTGCTTTAACCCTCTATCGCATCTCATTGCTTTTAGAGAAAACTCTACATTCCTCATCCTGAGCTGTCAGGCTCTGTCAGCTGAACCTGGCCACCTCTGTCCTATGTCCCACTCTCTGCTTACTCCCCATGCTCCAGCCACAGTGGCCTCATCATTTTGCCCCAGGGCCTTTAAACCTGCTGCTCATTCTCTTGCATTTGCTGTCTTGGAGGGTCCCTCAGAATGGCCTTCCTAGACCTTCCCAGTTTAGGCAAAGGCCCTCCCTTCGCCCCTCCATAGTCACTCTTCATCAGAAAGCTCTCATTTATCTTTTTCATAGCACTTATAACCATTTGATAAATTACTACAATTAATTGATACTCATAAGCAGTTCCGAGGGCCAGGCACTGGCTCTGAGAGCTTTCCCACACATTATCTGATCCAACCCCACCACAACCCCAGAAAGGCAGGTTTTAATTTTTATCCTATTTTACAAAGGCAGAAATGGAGGCAGTTTAAATGACTTACTCAAGGTCATGGGGATAGTAAGAGGCAGGGTTAGAATGTCACTCCAAGCTGTCTGGCTCGAGTCTGTACTCTGCCACTCTACCCTGTTCCTCTACCCAGAAAGTAAGCTCCGGGTGGGGCTCAGTCTTGTCTCTCCAGGGCTGGAGGCAGAGCCTGGCGTGGTGGGGCAGGGGGGCTCTTGATTGGCATTTGCTTGGAGGATGAACTCTTGACTCCCTTCCCTTTTTTCAGGCCCTCCCTCTCTAGGCCTAAGTGGCCACTGCCTACCTTAAACTCCACCCAATCCTTCTGGGTTCCCAGCTGGGCATCTCTGACTTCTACCTCAGCTCTTGCCAGAGCCCAGCTGGAAGGAGACGCAAGCCCTGGCCTCTTGGGGATTACTTGTCATTCTTCAGCTGGACTTGGCTGCCACCTGGCCATCCTTTTATTCTTCTCTCTCTCTGTCCCTCCTGCCAGCCCAATGGCTGTCTGTCCAGAACCTGTCCTGCCTTCCCCCGTGCACTCTGATTTCTCTCTGCCCACATCTGCTCTGACCTCCTCTACCCCATGAACACTCTGAGGAGCCCTGGAATCTCGCAGCCTCAGCAGCTGTCCAATCCTCGTGATCAGGCAGGACTCTCTTCTCTTCCTCCTCTTCAAAACTCCCTCCCCATGCACATAAATGCGACCCAACGCTTGCCTTCCCTGGTCCTTCATTCCCATAAGGACTTCCTTTTCTTCCTCATGTTCCTTTTCTTCCTCTCTGCAGATTTCTTCCCATCTGTTAAAGCTGTTGAGGTTTCTTGTGTCTTAACAACCCTCAACGAACGTGCTAGACCTTCAGTCCTAGCTCATACATGGCTCTCTTTAGGGGAACTCCTTAATCTCCCATGGGGCCAGCTCCTGTCCAGTCCATCCTTCACCCCTGCAAGCTGAATTCAAGCCTCCATTGCCAAGCCCGCCTCTCCCCAGCCGACCTCCACACCCTGCCTCTCACCTATGATGGGACTTGTTCCAACTTTCCAGCTGGTAACTCTCTTACTCGTCTCTATGGTCCCTGCTGCCAACTCCACAACTGTGAGCCTGAAGCCCCCTCCTGGTGGCACTGATGGCATGTGCCTTGCTGCACACTGTCCATTGAACTTGCCACTCTTGCCCCCTCTAATGGCTACTGGTGCTCTCTCACATTCACCTTACTGTCCATTCTAGAAGGGTCCCTTCACATCATGCCTATCAGTGCCAGTGGAGACAGTGAGACGTCATGTCACGTTCTAGGATGTGTCACGGTGATGCCACCTGCCTTCTTCACCCCAGCCTGATCTTCAGACTGCTGCGCAGTCTCGCCCTCTGTCTCACCTCTGCCCACCCTAACCAAGAGAGCCTGTCCTGTCCCCCTTCCAGCTCACCACCTTTCCACGTTCTCCCCCTCCTTCCTGAACCTTCCACTGCTCCACCTCCCACCATCCCTGGACTCTGACATGGCTCTCAACTCTACCACACAAATGTAACATTTAATTGTCCCTTTTCCTGGATCCCAACTGTACTATTAAAGTCTTGAGAACAGGGGTCTTCTTGAGTCCCCTAGTGCTTAGCATGACAGTGGTCAATGAAAGCGACTGGTGACTACTTATTGATGAATAGATCATTTTAATCCTAATGTAACACAGTTAACCTGGGATCCTGCTCCAGGTTTCACCCCTGATGCCACCTAGGGGCCACATGTATGCTGGCTTGTCCACACACCTGTCATGGGTGAACCAATCACTTCATTTGTGTTTGGACAGTGGCATCTATTTTTTGCAGAGAAGGTGTTTTTGCCATCTTCTCAGTGCCTGATCCTCTCACTGCCATCTCCATCACACTTCCCAACTCTTGGGAAAGAAAGTCACAATTCCAGGGCAAAGTGGCTGCATGGGCAATTTAGAAAGCAAACATACCTTTCTACTCCTGACAGTACCAGGTGAGCTCAAGCATGCCTTCAGTCCTTACTGAAGGGTCAAGGAATTTCCTGTGCAGTTGGGACACCGAAGGTTGTTCAGACCAAGTGGTATATGTGGGCTCAACCACTCTCCATCAAAATGAGTTAATTTTTCAAGAACCAAAAGAAACTTAGGATACAATGATCTCACTTGGAAGGTATCCTCATGTCTCGGACTCTGTGAGGAAGGATTTTAGCAAGGCTCCCAGGCAATTGCATTTGACTGCCAATGCTACACTCAATCGATCTGCTAAACTGGTTTGGGGGAACAATGCTATCAAAATTCCAAGACCTGGTGCATTTATACCACCACCTTCAGCCGGAAGTGAGGGGAGCCAGAACAGCATCCACTCATCAGGCCCTCACACCCAGCAAGTGCAGGTTCGAATGCCTCTCGCTCTGGACCAGAAGCCTAAGTGTCAAGCCTCCACACCACTTCCCCAACCCAGTCAGACACAGGCACTTCACCTGCCAAAGAGGTGGTTCCGCTGACTCCTGGGTCTAGCTAGTAGGAATTTGGTTAGGCCACAGAAGATAGGCCAGTCAGTCAAAGTCAGCAGAATTCTAGAAAAGAGGTAGAGGTAACAACTCTAACAGATGGCCTCTCTTCACATATGTGGCTTGGCTGCTCTCGCACTTTACGCCTCTCCATGCTCACCTGCCCCATTCTGTAGTCCCTCCTGCCTTCCCGGGGTTGGAGCAGGCCGGACTGTGGTCCACCACCACCACCACAGGACTGCTGCCTGACCCCGGCCCACACACCCAGCTGCAAAGAGCTGATGGGCCTCTGAGGGTCCAGGGTTATGTGGCCAGAGCCCCTCAGGTCTCTTTGTCTTCAAAAGCTTCAAGGAGGTGATTAACTTCCCAATGGGATCTTTCTGGTGAGGGTTGGAGAGCCTGTTAGCATTCCTAGTGGTTTCCTTCTATTTCCTTCCAGAACTACTGCAGCCTGTTGCATCTCCTGACTAAATTGACAGCCTGTGGTTGCCTAAATGACCAGTGGTTGGGGCCTGGAGATACTTACAAATTCTTGCTTTGATGAAACATGGGGATCTGGGGCATTGGGGGGACTTGGTTCTGGAATCCACCCACAGGAAACAGAGTATGTATTTTCGAAGGATTTACACACACACTAACAGGCACACACAGACTTTGGAAAGTAAAAATATTTTCTCTCCCCATGCGGTTTGCACCTAGTAATTTCCAGCAACCATGGGAGGGAAGTAAGCAATACGAACTCAGAGCAAGGGTCATGAGCCAGCCTGCTCCAGCTTGCATGGGGAAGAGTCTGGAAGATGTGTCAGTTGCTCTGAAAGCAGGCGCTGAGATCCACCCTCTCCAGGCCCAGCACAGGTGAAGAGAAATGAGTCTCTAAGTCAACATTCAGAAATAGGGGCTTTGGCTGTGGAAAGGGGTCTTTGCAATGTCTTCCTGTGCTGCCTGTTTACTACCTGGAGACAGAGCAGGACATCCCTGAGGGCAGGACTGTGTAGGGTCCTTTCCCCTCTGGTTTTCTCTCCCTAACCTCACCCACAGCGGTGAGCTCCGCATCCCTAGAGGCTGAACTCTGAGACCAGGCTGCACTGGCTTTTGCAACATTCCCGAGGATGGACCGCTGTTCCCAAGCATCATCTTCGCTTCCTGCCCCTGTGCGGGACTCAAATGTATAATGAAGCAATATGAAATGCATGCATGGCTGAGCAAGAGCACAGAACCCCAACTGGGTCAAAGTCCAGCCACCTGCTCCGTTCGGTCAACTGTCCAGTTGCCTGGCTCCCTGTAACCGGAAGGCCTGGCTGCTGACTCAAGACATCCTGCCAGGATTGGCCTGGCTAGCCCCAAGTGGGGAGCCAGACTCCCTGAGTCACAATGGCATGGAAATGTACATAACAGGCGGAGGCACGGGTGGAGGACAGATCAGGAGGGACCAGGCTAGAATGGGTGGGGGGAGACAGATATACAGATGGGCAGTGACTCCTAAGACGCAAGCCCACAGGATCGGCCTCACCAGGCCAGACATGGGGAGAGTAATGAATATTCAAGTCAACGTTCAGAAGTTCATATAAATCATTGTGATTTTCCCCCCTATGCATCTAATAACCTGCATCTGATTAGAACATCCCTAGAGTCAGGGGCTGATCCTTTCCTCTCTCAATCTCTCCTCCCCCCACCACTCTGCCCCAGGGCTTACCATACAGGCCACTTGGCTGCCCCTGGCTGATTTTAAAGCTATACACGAACCAATGCTCAGACAACCAAGTGCCCGCAAGGCTTCCAGGCTCCCAGCCACCCCTCCAGCAGACAGACTTCTGAACCCTGTGCCCTCTCCCGCACCCGGGTTGGCCTGTTCATTTGACACCATGAAGATGTTTCTCTGTCCACAACTGAAGCCTCTACAGAGCAAGAGCTCCCTCCCTCCCCTAGTAGGACAAAAAGTCACCTATTTTTAGGTAAGACAAAATTGGGACAAAAATTAAATCAAAACAAAGCCTTAGACGAGTTGTGTCACCCACTGGAATTTTTCGTGACAGATGATGGTGGCAAGGCAGTAAACATACACGCTGATCCCTGGCTGGGTTCCTGAGGGGATCTCAGGATCAAGACCCTGTGATGGCCCTATGCCCCAATCCCCCATGGAGGAAGCAGCCCCTGAACACCTGGGGCAGCCTCCAGACCAGCAAGCAATGAGTGTGCACATACACCAAGCCCTTTTGTTTCAGGCTTAGCAGAGGGGACCAGGTGGTCCCTGTCCTCATTATACAGTCCTTTGTTTCCTTCTGATCCCCCGCTCAGCCCCAGGGGCTCAGAATCAGTTTGCTCCTCACTGTGCATGCACATCTGGCTCCTCTGGCTTCCCGGGGAACTGAGACATGCCATGCAAGGTGGGGAATGGGGCAGAGATGAGTCTTCTTTCTGGGGAGAAAGGCAAGCCGGAAGCAGAGAATGAGGATGAAATGCCTCATGCTTGCAGGGGACGGCCAGGCCAGCTCCCCTCTCACCTGTACTGGTCATAAAGGTGATGACGGTACTGCTGATGCCCTCGTTGTCCCGGGAATAAACCCGCAATGTGTATGTCATCCCAGGATAGAGGTCTGTCAGCTGTATAGGCTGGGCCTGGGCCTTAACAGGGACAGTTTTTTTCGTATGGTTGCCTGGGGAACAGAAATCTTGGTCAGCCTAAAGCCAGGCACCAGAAGCTGGAGAGACAGTGCTTAGTTTCCTGGTCACCTGTCAAAGGTAGAAAAGGCAGGGGAAGGGGCGAGGGGACCACAGGTCCAGTCCACTGTACAGACTAGGAGGGCACCAGGCAGCTCACCAATGCCTGTTTGTGCAATGCTAACTCGCTCTCTCTTCCATGATTCCCCTTCCACTAAGGACACTGTTTCCTCTTAAAGTTCTGCTTCCCCACCACAAAACATATCATGACGTACTTAAATTCTCAGCATGTTGGTGGATACTCTGCTGCCCTGGAAGTAATTCACTTCCCAAGTGGGATCTGCCTGGTGAGGGCCAGACAGCCAGTCAGCATCTCTCATGGCTACTGGACATAGTAGAGGACTCTGCTCCTTGCCTCTCATTCCTGGCTTCACCTCTCATTTCTCACCAGGTGGCAAATTCACACGCCTGGCTAAGCACCTGTATCTGGGCTGCAGGGTGAGTGGTGGGGGTGGGAGCTGAAAAATCTGGACCAAACTAGGGACAGATTCCAGATTCTGTGGACACTAACTCCTCCTCCAGCCACAGAGAATGAAGAGTTGGCTTTGCTTTCCTAAGAGAGCTTCCGGTGGGGGCCATTCCAGGTGGGTCTTAAGGTGGGATTTGTGGCTTAATTGCTTAGAGCACATGCTTGAGAAGCCCAGGTGAAGCCTTTGACCCATAGGACCAGGGGCCTCCATGCAGAGAGGGCGGATATCCTGACCACACTCTGTAGTCTAAACAATCTGTACCCTTGGTCCCAAGATCTGGGAAAAAAGTGAACAGTTTTGTCACCAGCTCTTGGGACACAAGGCTCTGGCTTGTGTCTCTGACTGTAGCCTTCTGGCATTTCATGAGCAAAAACAGAGCAGTAGCCCAAGACTGCGGACAGGCCTGGTCTATTTGGTGGGCTATCAAGATACACATTAGGATGTCAACACAGAGGTGGGCTTTGGCTTGTTTGGGGGCAACTGAGAACCCTCACCCTGGGAAGGAAATGGATGGAGGGCCCAGCGGCCCGGGGCCTCCACAGCACTTGCCACTCCAGGCCCTCACGAATGGCTTCGGAAGCCCCTTCCTTCTCTCTGAATCTGCTCCTCCACCTCGCTGCTGCCTGAGCGCATATTGATTTCATTAAGCTATAATTAAGCCAGGCTAAAAGGCCTCTCTGAGCCTGGGGAACTTCACAGGATCTCTTTAATGGCATCTACCACTAAGCGCCACTGCTGCTGCTGCCGCCGCCGCCGCCACCACCACCTCCCCACACATCAATGCTTACTGTCGATGTACTCAACCACAAAGTCAGTTCCGGGCCCGAAATTGTGCTTCCAGGTGATGTTGGCCCATTTACTGTTGGGGAGCACCGTGACGTTCCATATGGACTGCTCGTCGGGGGCTGGGGGGCGGGTTAGAAGAGGTGTTAGTGACGAGGAGGTAGGCAGAGTGCGAGACACGGAGACACACACGTGCACACCAGCGTGTACACGCGCACACACATACGCACACACATACACACACGCACACACACAGCTGGAAAAGGGAAGAGTCAGACATGGCTGTGCACAGGGCCCAAGGAGCTCCAAGCTGCAGCCTTGGTGGCCAGGCCTGAGGCAGCCATCCAGGAACGAGCAGGAGCAGTTAGGAGGACCTGAATGGGAAGGAGAGTTGGCAACTGTCTAGGTGACCACGCAGGCGTGATCAGGCATGAAGAGTGGGTTGCGAGCCACACCATTGGAGGCTCTAACCTGGGCTTTTAGATTCTTTGTCATGGATTTGAGCAGTGCAAGGAAAGGGCCAGGAATGAGGCCCCTGGTCAGGATGCTGACATGCGGGGAGAGGAGCCATTTTTTTTCTCCTTCAACCATGGACGTTCTACAGGAAGGTGAGAGGTTGTCTTTGAGAGTCCAGTGAGAAGGGTTGGGGGTGCAGCTCCGTGGCAGAGCGCTTGATCTCTTCCTGGGTTCAATCCCTAGCACCACCTCCACAAAATCAAGCAAGAGTCACAATGAGATGTGTAGGAAGGATAAGATCAAATATGGGAAAACCCTACCAGGCTCCTGAGCTGGAGTAGGAGAAGGGTCATCCAAACAACTGACCCAGAGTCATTCTCAGTCAGCGAGACCCTGGATGATGCACAGTTACCCTCGATTGCCTAAGGTGACTTGGGGCTTAGAACCTTGGGTCCCAAGCACAGACAGCATGGACCTGTCCTCTTCCTGTCAAGGGCCCAAGAGGAGAGAACTCCTTGACACCCAACCCTCCATCTCTCAGTGATCCAGACACTAGGAGAACGCCGTTCTTTTGGCTTCTCAGCCCCATAGAGTCTTTGAGGCTTGATCTCCCTGAAACATGGAAGACATTAATTATCTTGCTCCTATGAGCTGGGAGCTACTTTATCAAAGCCTCGGTGCTGTCTGAAACCATAGCCTACGAACAGAAGAATGGCACTAATCTTCAAATGCAATCACTTTTCAAGAGTCCCAGCAGTCTGATTACCCCATTTTCCAGCAAAGATTTAATAGTGGAGGACTAGCATGAAGCCTTGTATTTCAAAGACTTTACAAGGGTGGCTTCTGTATATTTTATTAGCATGCAAGGGGGCACTGTCACCGACTCACTTGTCAAAAATAAATGAATAGAGTACATCAGGGATGCATTTATTCATTATCTATCTGACATGTGACTAAGTCTGCAGGGCTGGGGAAGTGATAAAAGACTTCCTGGTTTTTCCCTTCAAAGAGGTCTCTTTTCTACTACAACCCTGTCAGGTGCTGGCTTGCCCCAGGTGAACACGATGCGTGTTAGGTGAGGACCGAGAAAGAGGTGTCACTGAAGGCACCAGAGGGTACTCTCCACGGGAGGGCAGAAGGCAGGCTTCTTCACTTGTCTGCCAGATATTTTAATTGTACTGGTTGCTTTAAGACCCCTCAAATCTCAGTTCTTTGGAATTTTATGGTTTTTGCTGGTGGGAATCAATTCGCGATGAGCCATGATTTGAGGAATTGAGTTTTTTCCTCTTTAGCTTGGGACCCTGTAAAATAGCTTGAGTATTTGTGTTTGGCCCCAATATAATGTTGACCCAAATCTGGCTATTTTAAAGGGGATGAAGATGAGGGGGATTTAGAAAAGATCCAGCAAGGGGAAACCAAAATGATTCAGAGATGGGAGTGGAAGGAAGGCATCGCCACACAGAGAGGTCAAGATGCTGACCACTGAAGAAATGGAAAGTTCAAAGAGAAAGACCAAGAAGGCAAGCCCTCAATCACCAAAACCCAACAGGGCAAGAGACCAGTGAAACTCCACATCATGTACAATCTCAAGAATGGGATCCTAATCAGAATAATTATACTCCGTGTATGTATAATATGCCAAAATACACCCTACCAACATGTCCATCTAAAAAGAACAAAAAATACCCTAAAACAAAAAAGGGCAAAAGAGGGGATGCCCACATCCTTCCACTGACTCCTGGTCTGTGTTAGGGACTCTTCCTGAAATCTAAAAGAGACACATTAAAGACAATACAAAGGCTGGTTTCACTCTGATAAAGGAAAACGTATGAGATATTTTGTCTTAGGATGCAAGATAAGATAAAGAGGAGAACCGATTTTAAACATCCCAGCTGGCAGAGCCGTTCTGTCATGTCAAGGGAAGCAGGGATGCCTGAGGAGTGTCCCCAAGCTCACGAGAAGATCAGGAGCACGACCAGGCCCTTTGCAACATCTCAGACCCACAGTTAACCTTGGGTGTGAGTGGTGGGACTAGGCTTGGGAGGCAAGCCGATCTTCCCAGAAGGACAGTAACTGCTGGGGAGCAAGATTCACTGTTTCCCACTTCTTTGCGCATCTCTTCTGTGAATTCAAAGCACTCAATGACAAAGATGCTTCACTGTGGCCCCAGAGAACATTCACCAAGTTGCAGCCCACAACCTCTGACAGCCTAGCAAGTGTCTCCTTGGGCAACCTTTCCCTCAAGAGAGTATTGCTAAAATTCCAGATATGGCACCAATAAAGTGAATCAGTGGTTTCAAAGTCCTCTGTCTCTACTCAGTGCTCACCCGTTTTAGGCATTGTGGGACAACCTGGCAATACCATTTCCTGGAAGCTCTGACTTTTTAAAAGAAATGTCTGCAAGAGTTCCTTGGGGGAGGAGAGGTGAGGAGGGAAGTGGGGCATGACCAGTCACTCTCTGCTCTGTGACCTCAATTTTGCAAGGCTGGACACAGACAAGATTGGAGTCAGAAGCTCTCAGGTCAGCCGTTAAGTCCTTCCCTTCCACACGCTGTTAAGTCCTTCCCTTCCACACGCTCTTTCCCTTCTAGAGAGCATGATCTGGGGTCCTGCACGAGGAGCTGGGCCTCTGCTGAAGTGCAGGAACTGAGGCATGATGAGGAGTGCCCCAAGGTGCAGGATCACCCAAGGAGGGGCAGTATGTGTGTGCGTGAGGGCGCATGCGCGTTGCGTGTGTGTGTGCGTGGGAGGGGGGTTCGGGGCTCCTAGGTTACAAGACTGAGGGTCCAGGTGTGAGTTTTCAAAGTAAACCAAGGGGAGATGCTGGCAGACACTGCCCCAGACCCCACCTCCCAGCTGGAGGAGCCTGTGATTGATCTCTTGAGACAACTGGGGAGGTGGGCCCGCAGGGGACCGGCGCAGGGGCAGTGCGCAGCAGTACCGGATTCCTGTATCTTAGTCCCGGTGGTGGTGGTGGGAGGACTCTCCGTGGTGGTGGCGGCAGTGGTTGTAGTAGTTGTGGCGACGGTGGTGGTGGTGGTGGTTGTGGTGGCGATGGTGGTAGGTGCCACAGTTGGGATGAAGGGGACTGTTGTGGCTTCGGTGGTGGCAGCAAGGGCAGTAGCATCAGTACTGCTCACAGCGCCTGTGGCGCCCTCGGTAGTTGGGGGCACCGTGGGAGGAGCTGAGAGGGAAATGTAGAACAGCCGAGTCCGGTTGGTTTGGCGGCGCCCGCTGCACACAGGCCCCCCGCGTGCACGTGAGCAGGCAGCGCGCGGGGCGGAGCTTAGACGTCTGAAGCCTCCCCAAGCCAAACCCGCCGGCCCGAAGGAAGGATCGCAGCCAAGAGAACACAACCATGGGGACGGAAGAGAATGAAGCTTCGTGTGCGTTTCATTTTCTTCGCATGGTCTGTGTGGTCGAAGCACCCGGCATGCACCCAGCCGAGACCGCACGGAGTCCCAGGCCAAACGCCACCCAACACAGGCTCAAGCAGCACCAGTTGGGTCCAGCTTTGGAGCCCGGCCTCAGAGGTGTGCAGGCGGCTGGGCCCTGTCCGCAGGGGCACAGGGCAGCCTGCCGTTCCCAGTCCTTTACTCCCAATCACCCTCGGTCACGCCTGCTTTAGTTGAAACGGCCACCCAGAGCCAACAGCACAGAGAACAGTCCCCACTCCGCGAGGGAACCTTGCAAGCCCCATCTGCAGCTCCCTGAGCCTGCCCACTGCTCACCCAGGCTTAGCTCTTCCTGTTTTCCTGGTCTCCCTTCCCTCCCTCTCCCTCTTTCTCTCCCTCCTCTGCCTAATGGTGGTCCTTCCGGTGATGACCCCAGTCCACCCTGCTTCAGCTAACTGCTTTTCTCTCTAGGAAATCTGGGATACAGTACCCCAAGTCTTTCCTGTTCATAGCAGAACCTGGGAAAAGGGCACCGATGGGTTCTCAGTGTGGCCTGTGCTGGGCAGCACTGTCTTCCCAGCCTGCAGGAGACAGAAATCCCAGCCACCAGTGAGATTTCTGTTGGGTGTCCTTTCTGCACAACCTCTGGGACACAGGGTGGTTCAGATCTGGGCTCACTTTCTCATACCCCCAGATCCCATCCAAAGCAATCCTTGGATATTAGTCAGCCCTGGAGGCCTACATCTATACATCTATCTTTTTCAAAGATCCTACTTCCTTCTCTAGAAGGACATGGAAGCTAACAAAGGATTGCCCTAGCCTTACTCTCCAGTTTCAATATTTGTAAAAACGGAGTGTAAGAAGAATGCTGGGGGCAAATCAGAGAGACAGAGCTACCTTTCCTCTTCCTTGCATTCCATCTCCTGTGATCTGACCATGGCCTATTTTCTAGTGTCAATGTTAATGAGGCAGTAGATAGAGAACTTAGGCATAAACAGGTAACTCTCTCAAGCATTAGTGACTTCCCTCCCTCCCTCGAGAATCTCTAGAAGTTCAAGAAAATAATAACCCCTGTCTCTCCAACTCCCACAGAAGGGGGCTAGGCCAGGGGAGGAAGTCAGAGCAAGAATTGCCACAGGGCTTTTTGCAAGTGAGAATCAAGTGATCCTAAACTCTTCAACCAGAGCCTGACCAACAAAAGCCCTTTTATTCCCTTGGGTCTTCAATATTGGAAGTTCCCGACAGAGAAGGAGGGAATGCTCCTCGGGTCCCACTGCTTTCCTGACTGTAAGATCAGAGGTATCACTGGATCCTGAGAGTGCTGACCACAGGAATCACCCTGGGGAGTGAACTATGCCCCACACATTCCAGGGATTCCTGGGCAAGTTCAAAGCCAACAACACTATGGTCCCCAAACCCCAGTCAACTCAGACAT